>CM067371.1:68084673-68608789 GCA_034401795.1 Chaetoderma sp. LZ-2023a | reverse complement strand
GCATGACACGTGTGTTCGTTAGACGACGACTGCTCTGGGTAGTGTTCCTTCCTTTCACAAATGCTGTTGTTTCTGGCTGTCTTCGTCTGCACGTTCCTTCGTGACTTCAAATTTCTCAGTCTTCTTCTTCTTTTCGTTCGCTGATCATACCGCCAGTCCTGTAAGTGACTATCGGCATGATCGTAATTTCTCAGTCATATTGGATATCTCCATTTATCTATGTTCCGTGCATAATGTCAACCAAAACCAGCAAAGTTCTGCAAATGTGATGAGATAATAGACACTGTAACTTGTCTTTATGACAATAACTTGTTAATATGACCACCGATAGATTGATCATATTAAATACATATCTGTTCTCAAAACTGGTACCACAATTACGCAGCATATTGGACCGGTACTGGACCAATACCGGACTAATACGGCCTGGTTTTGGCCCAATACAGGGCCCAGGGAATGCATATTCCCGAACCTCAACATGATGACGACATGTATGTTCCCTCAGCAGAACGCCACGAAGCATACTTTCCGCTACTGACTAGATGACAAATAATGCACAAATTGACATAATTTTCAAGTCGCTTTCTCAGATTTCTCACCGAATGGTGATGGGAAACTTATTGATACTCTGTTTCCCACCAGTCATTAACTCTGCATGTCTACCACACATAAAGAAACACTCAGATGATACAATCCTCCTATAAATGCATTCAAACATGAAGGGGTGGGAGGGAGTGGAGTGGGTTAGGGGGACATTTAACTTTAATATTCGATAATCGAAAATGGGTTAACCCTTTAATGACTAAATTTGTTGAAAAAATTAAAAATTGTCGCTTATTGAATGTCCATTTGCAGGTAAAGAGAAAACTATTTTTGAAAATTTACCACTGGAATGACTGGCCCGGTTATCGGGCCAGTCATTCCAGTGGTAAATTGTCAAAAACAGTCTTCTCTTGGCCTGCAAATGGACATTCTCCATGACAACTGCAGAGGCCGGTTTTGGCCGGCTTCGTCCTTAAAGGGTTAATGGGATTAATAAAACTAATACAATACTTTTAGGGTCAATTATCTACACATCCACGTAATATGAATTAACCTCGCTAACATCACAGCACGCTTTGCAATACGACATTAAATTTCATATATAAGAATTAGCATGTTTAACGAGGGGCTCGTATCGCCCACATGGCTTATAAGTAGAATATTTTGGTTTGGCCAAAAGTGCAACAAGAACAAGGATGTGTTCTACCAAATTTGGTTAAACTCGGTCCAGTGGTTCTCGAGACACCTGTTTTAAATTTCCCATTGCCATACTATGGGAGTTTTTGGCAGAGAAAATCCAAAATGTCCACCAACGCATTTATCCGACAGTTTCGAAAGTTGAAAATTTGAAATCACCATACCCAAAAAACTATATAAAAACAAATTCGGCTTTAAAATCCATAAAAGAAATAAATATGGGCGCCTGACAGTGAATTCTGATTGATCGATGGCGCACATGTTCTTAACGTAGGCTCTACTAACTTCCCTTGCACAACGTTGAATGGCCCTTGGGCCATAATCCGATCTCCCAAATTTCGGTCTGATCCATCGATCAGCGGTTATGGAGAAGAAATTGTTTTCGCAAAAACTAGGTCATCCAAGATGGCCACCGAAGCATTTGACCAATCAGGTCGTCTAGAACAAAACTTGGCTCAGCTGTTGCCATATAAGATGGTTTATGAGTTTTGAATCGACCCCACAAGTGGTTTCAGAAAAGATTTTTAAACATTTCTAAAAATCGGCCAAAATCCAAGACGGCTATCAGCCAAATTGGCCAATCGGCTTCATATGAATAATCTTGTATCCCCCATACCCTAAAGATGATTCCTGCCGAATATAATTGAAATCTGCCCAGAGGTTCCCGAGAAGAATACATTATATATTTCCTATTGCTTTAGTATGGGAGTTTTTCCCCGTCAAATAAAAAAGCCAATGTGGCCGCCAAAGATGCTACATTTTGATCGGTCCACGGAGGCCATGTATTTTTACATATTAATTTCCCTTTTGACAAACCGTAATGGCCCTTAGTTCCTAATCATATCTCCTAAATTTTGGCCCAATCTGTTTTGCACGTCTGGAGAAAAAGTAGTTTTTGTGAAAACTATGTCATCCAAAATGGCCGCCGAAGCATTTTGGCCAATCATATTCTCTCGAACAAAATTGGTTCATCTCTTGTCTTAGATGATGTTTCATGAGTTTTGGATTGATCTGCTAAGCGGTTTCAGAGAAGACGATTTTGAAAGACGTTTCAAAAAATCTGACAGAATCCCAGACGGCGGGCGGCCAAAATGGCCAATTGGCTTAGTTTGAACAAACTTTAATTTCTATTCCATAAGGATACTTCTTGTCAAATATAATTGAAATCAGCCCAGTGGTTCTTGAGAAGTTGTTTAAAGTATAAATTGAGGGATGAACGGATGTCGAATGGACGGACGGACAACGGATGGTCGTTATCTCAAAAACTTATTTGGCCTTTCAGGCCATATGAACTCATAATGTTTATATCTGTGATATTGACTGACATTCATAATCTACACCCACCTGACTACAGTGACATGAGAGCAATAATATCCTAGTTGTGCGCAGCTTTACGGTCAAGCAATATTACAGTAAATGTGAAGTTAACCTCCTGTTAGGAAACCATGCTGCCTTTAGTGGGAACGTTATCTATTGCGTATCGGCGACGCCGATATCTTAAATCGAAACATCAGTAATATACAGCAGCGCATTGATGGCGAGGTAACGGGGAGTGGGGTGGGTGGTTGAGTGTGGGGGGTTTGAGACAGTTTCCCTAGGGCTACAAGTTCAATGTTGTGTTGTGGTATGGTAGAAGGGACGCTAATATGGCAATTGCGTTGGTTTTACACTCCTGACATGCACTTCTAGATGTAGTTTTCATATATCTCAGAGCAGTAACAAGAAACCCTCACAGTAAATCGTATTTTGTTGTTACAACTGCAATCAAAGAGGAATAGGTTGGTGTATAAAGTAAGTGTGTAGGCCTAAGTGTCTAGGCCTAATAGTCACTCAGAAAATTAATTTTCTAAACCAGAAGTACCAAACGTTCCACGCATGGTGCAGGGGAGCAGCAGTAATTTCTTCCAATCGAATTATGCTCAAAATAGTCAACAAAACATTTCTCATATCGTGTTAATAATGAACCTTTACATTTTTAGCTATGCCCCGCCCATCTCTATCTAAGCTCCACCCACACTTCGCCGTGTTGAGATTGATCGATCCCCGAATGCGCTAACTATCAATTTCCTGAAGACTATACAGGTAAGCTGTTGAATATTTTGTAACTAATTTGACTCGGTGCTGTTGCTGCCAGAGAATATTTATTAAACAGTAAAGACATACAATTCGACATAGTCCGTCTTCAAATATGCGTTCGTGACGTACTTATCGACGTCATTCATGACGTCATTCATTATGATGTCATTCTACACGTCACGTAGTTGATTATGACGTCATAGGATGGGTTGATAAAGTGGAAAGGTATATTGTAGTAACCAATAGGCTTCTGTTTTTGTTTTTGGAAACATACTAATTAACTTATTTCTGAGTTGTATTGGACTTACTTCTCAAGGTCATGGCATTTTATAATTCTGGTCATGGAAAAGTCATGGAATTTCACAACCGGAAATTAGTACGAATTTGGAAAAGAGATAACTAGGACCAGTAGTCCATAATCCGTAACACAGATCAAAACGTGAAACCTTTGGACACAATATATCGTCTAATACGCTAATTTTGTGAAAGAAATTCGATGAAAGTTCGCATCAAAGATACGTGCCTCTTCACACACCCACATTGATAATATCTATTCTAGCACTTTAACGCTGTGTTGATAGTTACACGTCCATACACGCGTTTAATTTCACACATTCGTGTGCCATTTATTTGGTTACGTTAGCATCCAGCTCAAAACACACAGTTCCCTGTTTGCTTCCAACAGTAGACGTCTGTTGACACGAACGTATGCGGTAACTGTTATGGCTCAAAACGTGTTGAAACCTGGATTTTATAATAACAAGAATGGAAGTCTGTTCCGAATTGTATGTCTTCGTTGAATTTATAATTTCATAAGCATTTTGTTGAATATTTTGAAAATAATTTGTCTGGGAACTGTTAATGCCATAGGCAGCTCCTGCTCTGGGTCGTTATTCATCAATTTACCTTGAAAATTAGATTCTGGTAATTTAGGTTTCAAAGTTGCGAATACAACACGCTTAAAAATGGGAGGAGCTTAGCTAGAAATGAGCGTGACAGCTAGAAATGCTTCCCTATATTTGAAGGCAGTCATATAAGAAATATGTTTAGTGTCTTGAATATAATCTATGAATCTACTTTTAGTTAGGTCACGCCCATCTCGAGCTAAGCTCCGCCCACGCTGTGCCCTTGTTGGGATCGATCGAATCCTGAATTCCCAGAATCCCAATATCATGTTAACTACACACCCGACCTCTTGAATACTTTAAAATTAATTTGACTGTGGGTTCTTGCTGTCCTATGGCAGCAACACCGCCAAGTCAAACTAGTTTCCAAAATATTCAACGAAATATTTATTAAGTAGTAAAGACATACAATTCGTGCACTTGACGAACTTTTGAACGTTCGTGACGAACTTAGATACGTCATACATCACATATTTTGATTTTGGCATCAGCCTACATGTAACACAATTGATTATGACGTCATATAGTCGAGTGACAGATTGGATTCATCCACTGGAATCCAGTTTAAGGGTCAAAGCAGTAACGGATCCCAGCCCAATATAATTTCAAATTCTTTGAAAGAATAGTGCCTATATATTACATCGTAACAACTTAGATCTTTGATGTAGTTCGATCGTCTTTCGGGGATGAGCTGGTGAAAGAAATACGAATTCGCGTGACATTTCACTTGATATATCGCAGACTGTGCCTCATAACCTCGTAATGCGCCTTGTGTTTGAAAGGGAAAACGTTTCAAAACGTTTTGCTAAATCCTGTTTTCGGATTAATTACGCCATATGATATAGCCTAGGCCTACAAACTGAAAAAGTCGATTTTACACATGTAGAGCGCGCTGGGACGTTTTCATTTTCGAAAGCGAGGCTGTTTCATATCAACCTTGTTTAACGCTTTAACCCTACTTATCTCAATTTCAGGACAACAATACAGGAAAGCTGTTGAATATTTTGAAATCCATTTGACTGGAACTTGGTAGGCAGCAGCAGGTCCTAATCAAATTAGTTTCAAGCTATTCACTAGAAGATATTCAATATCCATCTATCCACCCACCTCTCCACCCACCCACCCACCCACCCACCCACCCACCCACCCACCCACCCACCCACCCACTCACTCACTCACTCACCCATCCATCCATCCATTCATCCATCCATCAATCGATTGTGGTCAGTCCACCCCCGATCATTCATTCATCCCATCCATCCACAATTCCGTAGCGCGATCCCTCACCACTCACCACATAACCCACCTACCCATGCATACACCCGTCCGTACAATCACACTCTATTATCAACTAGTGCTAACCAGACACACAATCATACACGTAGGTTTCTAAATCACGTCTGACATGTTTGTTTTCCTTGTTCCTATATATACATCCATCCTACTCGCTGAGAGCTATGGTACACAAACTGACCCTGTTATTTCACTTTCCAGAAACAAGTCTGATAAACAAGTAAATATCATATTATAGCTTGACCAAAGTGGTGTCCATCAAAATCCCAGGCATTGTACCAAAGAGTGTTTCGTATACTGTGTCGTTGAATAAGTAGTTCTATTAACACCATTTGTGGCCGTCATTATTTTTTATTCAAAACAGATTTTCTGTGATTCTCAATGCTAAAGACAACTGAATTGTTATCAAAATATGAAACAGAGTCCAAGCTATAACATGTATCGAGACATATCATTAACATATAGAAGGAAACTGTGCTATTTTATATTTGCCAACACAATATAACTCCAGCGCACGTGTGCGCGTGTTTGGTCAAGAACACCATCGTCTTGCTCAAAATCTATCCATGAGGCCAGGGACTAACTTAGGACTCAATGGGACCTGTGCAAAGCTTCTGAAATGTTTACCCTGGTGCCCTCGGAACTACCATTAGGAGTGGAGCCGAGGTCAGAGGGCTGTGGGATTTGGCCACATCAGTCTTATACAGTACAGCTCAGAAATAGCTTTAAATATTTCAAACACAAAATAAAGAACACTGTTGAGTATTTTGAACATAATTCAATTGGAAGACATTGCTACCTAAAGCAGCAATGTCTTTCAATCCAATTATGTTCAAAAATTCAAACGAACATTTTCACATCGTGTTCAAAATCGTTTTCTTTTGGAGAAATAGATTATTTATGAGCTGTAGTATAGATGTGGCATCTACGCGGGTAACTTGAAATTATGCAGGCCACAGAAATTAATTTAAAAAAAAAAGGAATGTTTATGTCACTATGTCACTATTGGGTCGCCTGTACATTTGGAGGCCCTTTGCAAGTGCACTTGTTGCACCGCCTTCGGCCCCGCCTTCGGCCCTATTTACTAACATTTCCTTGGCACGCAAAGTCCTGATGACGAACACCAGTATTCCATCATCAGAACACGACTCTATATAATCCCACCTTCAGCTTATGTACCAAATAACCTTCCCGTTGGCATTAGACTTCGCTAGACAATGATTGACACATAACTGACCGCGATAAAACCTGGACGATGTACCGGCTAGCTTACCCAAGGCGCCTTTTCAGCCCCAAATTTTCTCATCAAAAGTGGCAATCGAGCGCAATGAGCCATACATTATATAATAGTCTCGCAGAATTATCGCTGTCTTTGCGAGTAGTTATCGATTTATTGCGAACTTTGATATCTAAATGCACGGAAATTAACTTACATATTACTCTTTAGATAAGCGAGTGAATATCATAGGTCGGAGAGTGAGCTTAGAAAAGACAAGATGCATCAGATGGATGGAGCGGTTAATTTTATTTTCTCATTTTCACCTCTGAAATTTCAGCATCTTAATTTCAATGCTAGCTACAAGGAAGCTGCTATAAGGAAACATTTAGGACTACACCAACGGATCACTATGACCTAAATTGTGCTACCCCGGGAAATGCCACCATTATAGGGGAGTGGCTCCAATGATAGCGACTAGCAGATCTGAATACAACATTGGACTGGAATGCAGAGTGTCTTCAACAAGACGACCGACCGGGAACACACTCCATCACATGTCACACATTAAGAAACATAGCTGTCAAATGGCAGACCATTTAAGATAAGGGAATGCTAATGCAGACCAAATCGAAAGACATAAAGGAGCCATCTTAAACCTGGTCGGAAACAATAGCGCTAAACTTCAGTATCAGTCATGGATGGTGTTGAGAACCAGCGGCTCAAGATCAAATGCGCATCAGTAGACAAACACATTTTACATACTTCTGCCTGCAACAAATTGTCGAGCAATCGCCCCTGACACAATAGATGTAGCGCAAACTCGTTTTATTGCAGTAGGTAACGTCAACAGCCACTCACAACGCCAGAGCGAGGATCATTGGGAATGTCGTGAGGAGGAAGTGGGAAACTGGCTGTCTCTCCAAAGATTATATTTTTGCATACTTCCTTGGCATAAACTTATCTTACAGAAAAACGCTTATTACTGGCCATATATGTGTAGAAAGCTTCAATCAATGCTGTCCAGAATCTGATAGAAGCTTATGACAGCATTAGCATGGTTAGAATTACCGGTGGAGAATTTCCTTCCCACTACATTTTTGCAATCTATGTGACCTAAATGTACTAGGCGACGAATTCCACTATTTATTTGAATGACCTGAAATAAATGCGGCCAGAAGAATATATCTTCCTATAATATTATACTCTTCGCCCAAATACACATAAAATGTATCAACTTTTTAATACAAAAACCGAAAAACAATAATAACTCTCTGTAAATATATTGACATCATTATGAATAAGTTTAAAAAGAAGAAATGATAGATTATGTAATTACAGGCGCGTAAAGCTTGCCATATCAATTATTCCCACAAATTTATGCACATCTCAGCGAGTGGCGGTGGCAGTAGTAGTAGCAATAGTAACTAAACTGTATTCAAACTACCCGCCGTCATCATCATCATCATCATCATCATCAGTTTACGACCACTACTATCATCACTTTTATTTAAATCAGTGAAAAACATAAACACCTATACGATTTAATTTTGTATATAACATATGTAGCCGCCATTATATGTATATTTCATGTATATATGTTTCGTACACTTCTGAAGAAGTCACCGAATAAACTTGAAATTGACATATGAACAATAACAGAAACTAAGACAGTCACCGCCATGTTCAATAAGCTGTGGATCAGCTATGGATGACGTCTCCCCTATCTATTTTATAATACAATGTATAAGATGTTATAACTGTACCGTAGATTATAGGTAGGCCTATAGATAATTTGTAGAAAATAGTTATTGATAACTTGGCTTGAATAAACTTGAAGATTATAATATATTATTGCTGTTGACTGGCTGAAAAGAATCGCGGATACGGTGACGCTCAGAAATAGCTGAACGTGTTTCCCAAACAAAATAAGATGCACTCTTTAATATTTTGAAAATACAATAGACCTTTTCACTTTATCAATCCATCCTATGACGTCATAATCAGCTACCTGGCGTATAGAATGACATCATAATGAATGACGTCATGAATGACGTCGATAAGTACGTCACGAACGCATATTTCAAGACAGACTATGCGTTGTTGTACGAATTGTGCCTACTATTTAATAGATATTCTGTTGAATATTTTGAAACTAATTTGACTGACATAGGCAGCAAAAGCACCAAGTCAAATTAGCTACAAAATATTCAACAGCTTACCTGTATAGTTTTCAGGAAATTGATAGTTAGGGCATTCGGGGATCGATCAATCCCAACACGGCGATGTGTGGCTGGAGCTAACTGGAAAGGTCCATTGGATTGGAGCGACATTGCGGCCTAAGAGAGAGAGAAAAAGAGAGAGAGAGGGAGGGAGGGATGGAGGGAGATAAAGAAGGTGAGATGGGGAGAGAGAGAGAGGGGGGGAAGGGAGGCAGGGAGAGAGAGAGCGAAGGGGGAGAGAGAGAGAGCGCGAGCGAGCGTGGGGATGAAGGGAGGGAGGGAGGGAGGGAGGGAGGGAGGGAGGGAGGGAGGGAGGGAGGGAGGGAGGGAGGGAGATAAAGAGGGTGACATGGGAGAGAGCGGGAGGGAGGGAGGGAGGGAGAGAGAGAGAGAGAGAGAGAGAGAGAGAGAGAGAGAGAGAGAGAGAGAGAGAGAGAGAGAGAGAGAGAGAGATAGAGAGAGAGAGGGTGGGTGAGCGAGAGAGAGAGAGAGAGAGCGTGAGCGTGAGCGTGAGCGTGAGCGTGAGCGTGAGCGTGAGCGTGAGCGTGAGCGTGAGAGAGAGAGAGAGAGAGAGAGAGAGAGGTGACGGAGAAAGGGAGGGAGGGAGGGAGGGAGAGAGATCCCAGTAGAGACTAAAGTCCAAGTCTTCTTTAGAGAGAGAGAGCAACCTAATTCAACTCAATGACTGGCATATCGGTGTGGTTCCTGTGAATGAAACAACGAAGACGAGAAAAGCCTGATACCTCGTAAAAAGAAATACAGACGCTAACTAATAAACATACATCAATGAGCAATCAAACAAACAAACAAACAGACTCATAAACAAACGGAGAATTCAGAAACAAAAAACGAACAGTTGCTTAACATTTTAATCCTTGAAACTTTAGTATCATTTCAAGATAACTATACCGAAAGGTTGGTCAATATTGAGAAACAATTCTAAGGTAGCAAGAATCCCAGTCAAATTAGTTTCAAAATATTCAACAGAATATTACGTAATACATTTTTAAAGAATTTGCCTTGCTGTGTTGAGGGTTAACCGATCAAACAAAACAACATGTAATGGCCCTTTCCAGTTTCAACTATGCCCCGCCCATCTCTAGCTAAACTCCACCCACACCTCGCCCACTACGTCATTCCTAACGTCATTGATTATTGTTCTCCTATACGTCATGTGGTTGATTATGACCTCATAGGATGGATGGATAGACTGGTAAGGGGCATTCTATTAAACAGACGGTGATTTCAATAGAGTAGTAATCATACTTACCTTTTAATGAAAATCTCGAAAAGGAAAACATTCTCGTTTATTGGTACACAATCTTCATAATGATGTGTTCATTACATCCACTGTTGCCTTAAGGCATGATACGTTCTGTACAAACTAGTACACTGTTAGGCGTATACGAAGTCCTATAATAAACACATCCTAGTAACGAAAATACTTATCATGAATAGGCTAATTTTAAAACAATCAAACTTGTCTATATGTCATCTCACTTCCGGGGCGCTAAAATATACTCATTCTAGACAGGTAGTGCTTTAAAACAGGTCAGTTGCTTAGGATGGACCTTTTAGCGGCCACAAGAAGGCGCCCTGATAACGCGGGTTACTGGGCCGGTACTGGGACAATACCGGGCCTGTACGGGCCGGTATTGGCCCACTACCGGCCCAGGAACCTGAGTTATCAAGGTTGTTTCTTTTAAGAATGACGATCTTACAACCACCTGTTGCATAGAACCACAATTTTGTTGCTACCGAAAGGCAAATGGTTGCTCGAATCGATTTGGCCTAGTCCATTCCATCTAAGTTCTGTCTAGTATCACTACCAACCCGCTCAGACACGCATTTCGAACGACCGCGGTCATTTCCGTACTTCACGGAAACGGCCGAAGAGTCACGGAAATAGCCAATAGAGGAGTTCCGAGTTGTTCCAAATGCGCGATAACATATTGACTTCATAAATATGCACTATTTTTTAGAACGTACGTCAGAAACAGGACTAAATATTTACTTTATATCCAGCCATGGTTTTATTTACACACATTATCCTTGCTATAATCGACAACGCACAGATCTTTCACCCTTTACGCCTGAAAATGGCCGAAATCTCATTATGTACATCGAAATTATATGGTGCAGGAAAGATTTTAAATATTTGAAGAAAAAAAAGAATACTAACCGTTGGTACCTTGATCAGAAACAATGTATTTACAGTCAAATAAATATTTGCATATATTTAACAGGGTATTAATTCGCACCGTTAGATAAGTTGTCTTATCTTCTATATAGGCCTATGTGTGGCTGAATGGTTAGGATATAGGCTAATGTCAATTGCTCTAAGCAATATTGGTAATAAACAGTACTAGTTAATTTCACTGATATATTGACTATATGGACGACAGCACCTATCGACTTGGCAAAATTTGCCAAAATTCCCACACTGCATATATGATCTTCTGATGGTTAAAAGTTCACATTTTAGGAATTTCTTAAGAGCAAATGCAAAAAAATTAAGACTGACCTCAATTTTGAAATGTATGTTGTTGAACGTTGTTGAGGTTTATGAGAAGGTTTTCAAACTTAATACCACTTAACAGATGGAATATACTTGAGGACTGTAAGTTGAGGGAATCTAGTTTTAGCGATGCCCCACTCATCGCCCAGCCAAATTAGTTTCAAAATAGTCAACAGTATTGAAACTAATCTAACTGGGTGCTGTTGCTGCCAATGGCAGCAACATTGCCCAGCCAAATTAGTTTCAAAATATTCAACAGCATATTTATTAACATACATTTCGTAGACGGACTAGTAAGCGTTTAAGACAGACTAAATCGAATCATTCATTAAGTAATTGATTATGACGTCAGTCTACACGCCACGTAGTTGATTATGAGGTCATATGATTGAATGAGAAACTGGATTCATCAATTAAGAATCAGGCCTAGTGTTGGACCTTTACAGCTTCTGTGTTGGACCAATGTTATAGCAGGTGATTGTGACGTTAACGCGTGGCGTATCTTAATTATGACGTCAATGCACGCTTATGTTTTATTTTTTTAAATAAGCATTAAGCCTACGCTATCCAATCAACGCACTCTTAGACCCTTTGAACTTTAAAACACCACAATCTCAATTTTGAATGTAACTAAATATACGTGCAAAAATGTTGAGTATTTTGGAACTAATTTTACAGGGACTTGTTGCTGCCATACGCAGCAACAGTTCCCAGTTAAATTAGTTACAAAATATGCAGCAGACTTTATTAAATTATAAATGATTTTGGTGTTTCTGTATTTCGGATTCAAAGGTTCAACATACAAATAACGTATATGCATATACACTGCGCATCTTATGTCAGGGAATAGTACGATAACACGTTTTTAGACTACGCGACAAACATGAAATGCGGAACTGATAGGCTGGCTACAATTTAGCGGGAAAACATTAATAAAACCTCCGACGCGATGCTAACCTTTACGAAAATATATTTTGCTGGTGCTTGGAATTCCTTAAACCGAAATATAACCACACACTGAAGCACGCTTTTCCATCTGCTAAATTCTTCATATATTCTTGCTAAAGAATTTCATTAAACCGAAACGTAAACACTCTTAATCCAGCAGCATCGACATGGGGACTATTTTTGTCAAAATAATCTGTTGGTCCATCACCGCAGAGCGCGCGCTATGGTGAGACTGCACGTACTCCGCGTAGTAATCAGTCACCAGTCATTACAACATGAAGTGGCTACACAGGCATACACATGCGTATATCTCAAATATTCTCTTACCATATATATATCAAACGAAGCACCTGATAAAGTATCGGCCTTCCAGGCATTCCTTTCCAGAACTTTCCATTTTAATTCATGGCATTCATACAAGAAATGTGTTCATCATATTGAAAACATATTAGCAGTTGTTTTTGGTTACTATATTGGCAGCAAAAATGTCCAATAAAATAATTGTCAAAATATTCACGGCATCTTAATGCTGTTACGTAATAGTTTTATACTACACTGAGCCCATGTGCGTAGGCCGCATTCACTCTCCAACGATGAAACTGGTATCAAATCTAATTATATAATAAATATAATCTCAAAGGTGTTTCCATGGAAGACCAAATGCGTGTATTAACTCTTTGAAGCTCTGAATACCAAGAATTCCAATTTCAAGGAAGCTATGCATGTACGCTGTTGAACATTTTGAAACTAATTGTACGGCAAGCTGTTGCTGCCATAGGCAGCAACAGCTTCGAGTAAAATTAGTTTCAACAGAATAGTTATATTAAATCGTAAAGGACTTTGCTGTGCTGACCTTTCAGATTCAAATGGTTAAATATCGCTATAGCCTCACTAAAGCTAGTTCAAAATGATATTTATTTATCTCTGCTGATAATTTATTGACGATCTGATAGGAATAAGTAACTTAATTTTTTAGATCCCTTATATACAATATTTCCTTCCCGCAGCGATGTTTGTAAATATTTATGTAAAGATGGTGAAGCGCGTCAACCACACAGCCCACAGAACGTCTTATGTCACGACAATTTATTTCCGTTGGATAATGTTAATTACGTTGAATCAAAGATCCTTTGATTAACCTAGCTATATTTCATATTTTTCCTATTGCTTTCTCGTCTACCAACGCATTGATGCCACGCATGCTATAAATCCACTGTATAGCCCTTTCACGTACAATGTATGACTAGTTAATTGATCAGATTAGTGCCACTATTTGCGGAATATGCACATAGTTATTAATTACGTTCGAGGTAAATCCATCCATAACTTACGCATACGCACATTCGCGTAAAATTTGACTACGATTAATTTGGCAATCTTCAATTCTGAAATGAATACTGACATCAACCACGCGTTCCGTAGGGAAACCATTCCAGAACGATTTGCTAAATCCGCAAAACTATGCTATTCGGCTGTTTTCTGATTCATAGTTAGTACATGCCGTGTGCAAACGAAAATGACGGTTATACACGTCCACAACGTTTTGGAACACGGCCCTGCTTAATAAATATGGCACCTGTTTGTTGTAAGAATTACCACTTGCTTTGCAGGAAATTTCACCAAAATATTAGCTTCGCATTCTTCGACATTCCGATAGATCAAATGTCTATCGTAATGAGTAATTTCGATATTTCTGAAATGTTGTTAATCCGAAATTCTGCGTAGGAAGTTTGTTAATAAAATTAAATCCCGTTTGATGTTCTCTTGTTATTCTGTTCTAGACGTTAAGGTCACGAATATTCTCATCAGACACAAGCAAGTCTCGCTTCGGAATCCACACACATTTCTTCCAAGGGTTTTTAACGACAAGTCGTAATTCCTGCTTGTATATAATGCACCGAAATATCTTTAACCTTTGATCGCCCAAGACCTAAAGGAGAAAATCATCTACATGTTGACAAAAAATATGTTGGACATTTTGAAGCTAATTTGACAGGAATCTGTTGTCGCCTATGGCGTTGGTTTCAAAATATTCAGCATCTTACTTGTGTAAATCTCTTGGAATTTATATCCTGGGCTTCATGATTCAAGGGGTTAAACGCTGCAAAATACAGACGCTTGTATCTTGCAAGCCATCCTATGTGGAATGCAGATACACAGTTACAGCTTAATAAAGTTGGGAGGAAAACTCGCGTAGTCAGCAACGGATTCCAGCAACGAAGTTTTTTCAGGTTGAACGCCGGTAGTCACGCATTCGTTTCCAGCATACCTTAATAAATTAGCATCTGCTGTTGTTTAGAAGTCCACGCTTAAACGTACGATGGGATTGAAGCCGTGGTAATAATTATCGGTAACTTTGAGAGCAAACACACAAATCTAGCCTATGTTTACTCAAATATGTGTGAATCACGATGGGTTTTTTTTTACAACTTTCTTAATCTCAAGAACACATCTCTTAAAGGATCAAACATCTCATCGTTACCCGAACTTCTCCATCTTCGACGGTAATATTGACTTTCGTTTTCATGTTTCAATCTAATCTTCGGTTTCACCACCTTTAGGAGATCCGGATGATAACGAGACTTTTTGTAGATTTTGCTTACTTAGTTGCAATTTTAAGTATTCCTATGTGGAATAAAACATTTTATTTTATAGATATTCTTTATTCGAGGACGCGATTCGAGAACTGTTCACACATTCTTAAATTTTATATCAAAATTGATATCACTCCGCGTCGGCAACATGTTTACGATGGTATAGAATAGTCCAGTCTGATAGCAAAATAAGTGCCAAATGTAATATGCTTGGTATAAAGTACGAGAAATATGCATAGAGTAAATTAACCCTTTCCTGCCGAAGTCGGCCAAAACCGGACTTTGCAGTAGTCTTGATAAATATCGATTTGCAGGCCAAGAGAATACTATTTTTGAAAATTTACCACAAATGACAGGCTCGATTATAGAGCCAGTCATTTACGTGGTGGTGATTTTGAAAAAAATCGTATTCTCTTGGCCTGCAAATGTGCATTCAATAAGCAAATGTTTTCATTTTCCTGAGCAAATTTAGGTATTAAATGGTTAAGCTACGCGTAGTACGCACCAAGCTGAGCTACCATCCCCATTCGGCTATATAGCGCCATAATGCAATATGGGAGCCTTTTGTATGACATCTTTGCAGAAGGTCGTATATTTATTTCATCGGTGCGATGAACTCTTCGATTTTTCTGTCAAGCGGCATCTAGTTATTTGGTTATCCTCCATTTGGAGAATGTCACGTCTCTGCCAGGGGCGGGGATGGGTGGGTGTGTGTGTGGGAGTGGTGGCGGTAGTAGCCCTTTGAAGTTTGAACACGAGAGGCCGAATTCGAAAATTTATTTATAATTTGATCATTATTCTGTTGAATATTTTGAAGGTAATTTGACTGAGAGCTGTTGCTGCCACATGAAGCAACAGGTTACTGCCAATTGCCAAATTAGTTTCGAAATATTCAATAGCTTACATGTGTGGCTACATTGAAATGTAGATTCTGGGAAATCAGGGTACAACAAGTTTTAAGAAACCACACCAGGGCATATTGCAAACTAAGAAGCTGTCACAGAGTCATCGGCTCAGTATGTAAAAATGTGCCTTAAATGGTGATGTCACTGGCAATTCCAGAATTTGCTGGTTTCCACACAAGACACCAAGAATATTTCGAGGAAGAAGCAAGTGCTTATCCGCGCTGCTTCGCTTGTACTGACATCGCTACCTTTGGTAAAGCATAGCGATTCCTCAGTGGGATCCACATGAAATGTGCAAGACATGCACAACATGTATAAGGGTCAGCTTTGTACAGCTTTCTAGTCAAAATCTGCCATTCATTCCCGAATACCAGTAGCGACAAGTGTATCAGAATGGATCAAGGTAAAATCTGACACAATGTTCAATTTCCGTTCTGGTATCAAACTTCAGACATTGCTTCTAATGAGTTTGCATGGTGCCTCGACAGCTGATATTTGTCAAAGCCCTGACAGAGCTGAAGGTGTTGAGCTGCATGACCAATGTATGAAGGGATAATTTATAACACAGAAGACTATTCGGCCATTCTCATGACTATCAAAAGATAAGAAAACGAGCAAAGCAATAAAACCGTTAAAACCGGCAGAGTTTGGATGGCTAATGTTTTTTCACAGTGCTTGGTTGCTTGACCTGTAATTGATAGTTAGGTAAATGAGTTTCATCATAGCATTATTATCTCATACAACACAAACACAGAAAGGTCTTCATGAAGACACCAACACATTTGAAACACGACAGAGTCGCGGTATCGTCACAGACTTTATGAGCAATCTGGAGAGTGAAGAAAATCATTTTCCGCACGGTTACTTCCTAGTATCGGTAGTGAAGTAAGTGAAATGCAGTCGACTCCGCTACTACTGTGGCAACCCGTGGACAGGAGCTGTACAACAAATACACCCAAGATATGCGCATAGCTGGTTTATGACTCCTAAAACAATCTATCATTCCTTATGGAACAACGCACATCAATTGATATAAAATGACGGACAAATGCACAGTAGAGCTCATACATATAGGTTAAATGTTTCCAAATACACACAACAGAAACATGTTATTTAGTTAGCAAAATTTTCATCACAACATACGAAATGTTCTGTAGAATATTTTGGACTTAATTTGGCTGGAAGCAATAGATGCCGTTTATTTTGTTTTTTGAAACAGCGTTAAGTAAATCGTAAGCTGTACAATAGCTGTATAGCCTTGATAGTGTTTGTTATCTCGCAAGCACTCGTTGTTCGTCAGAGCAGAGATGCAAAATCTGTGCGACCTTTCACTCCAGACCATCACTCATATACCAATACAAGTAATTTCCCAACATGGGAGACTGACTGGTAAACACCAGAATTATGTCTCGGTGTACTTAGAGAATGGAGGAATCCTGTATTAGCTATACGCTCCATCCGTCTTTAGATAAGCTCCACCCACACTTCGTCCGTGTTGGGTTCGATCGATCCCTGAACTTATTGACTATCAATTTCCAGAAAACTGTACAGGTAAACTGTTGAATATTTTGAAGGTAATTTGACTGGGTGATGCTGCTGCCTACGGCAGCAACAGCGCCCAGTCAAATTACTTTCAAAATATTCAACAGCATGTTTATTAAATAGTAAAGACATACAAATTCATACAACAAGGCCAGGGTTCCCAGCATTTTATTAAAGCAAAATTCCATGAGTTTACCCTCATATTTTCCTAAGAAATTTCCAAAATTCCATGAGAAATAGCTTCACTTTAACGAGGTTGCATGGAAGTCAAGAGAGAATTAAGATAGTGGCAATATATACAACAGAGGTAGCCTCTGCTGACAATAATTTTTATTTATTTCCATTTTCAGTGAATGGACCCAACTTGGATATATGACACAAGACACACCTACTTCAAACTGGCAAAATGTTAAACCTTCTGTTCTGGGACATACTCAAATTCCCTGAGTTTCCCCTGATTTTTGGTGGTTTTTTTCCAAATTCCCTGATTTTTCCCTGACAGGAAAAAGGGAAACTTATTTTCAAGGTTTCCTTGATTTCCAGAGTAGCTGGGAACCCTTAAGAGTTAGTCTGTCATCAATTAATCTTTGCGACGAAGTTAGCTACGTCATTCATGACGTTATTGACTGTCATCATACACGTCACGTAGTTGATTATGGCGTCATGTGATCGATGGATTAACTGGAATCCTCCACTGTTGGGATAACAATGGGAGTTTGTGGCGTGAGAGGCATGCGCAGTAATAATAGATGGACCAGCATTTGGACACATGCTACAAGATAGAATTTTGAAGGGGTCTTCCCTCCAGTCACCCTGAAGCAGCTTCATACAGCATCATCTACTCATGTTATATTTGCATGGTATGGTTCAAAGAAGAGACAAGAGAAAGGCGTGGAATGTGGTAAAAATTAAAGTGATGCCGCCAGTCTTAATACGAAAAATTGGAAGACGTTTCTACAAGTCGACCAGAGCAAAGAAGAGCTATTCAAATAATTGGCAGAAGACATGACGAAATTGCGGTTTCAGAATAAGTCCATAAGCTGTTCTTACCTCGACACAAACGACTCATAGCCTGCAATGTATAGCATAGATTTATCACCACTCCTAGACACTCGCGAGGAAGCAAAACCGGAATATGCTCTCACATGATATGCGTACATGCGCGGAATGCAGTCGAAAAATTCCCATTAGACCGACTGATTCTGAGCTTTAGCTGTATGCATCATTAACGAATTGATTTAAAATTATCTGCGGATATCCTCGAGACATAAGCAAGCGCAGTTAGTACATTACATGTCATTAATAATACCAGATATTGGTCCCAGACATCTGCTTGTATCTACCATTCTGGCATGCATTTACCGGTTGTAACACCCTCTCTACATTCAGCTGGCGTAGAGAGGAAACAACCTGGGGGTGTTTCGAAGGCATATCCGAATGTTAAAAGTACATTCAATACTTTGTCAACGTCTGTTCAAGAAATGCTATAATGTCCCAGGAAATAAGATAGAGCGATATGTCGTCTTGTTTATTGCCAGCACCAATTTTGAGGCGTAATCGCCGTGTATATGACGGTCATGAAGATGTGTAAAACAGTGTTAGTGACTGGTAGATAATGCAGAACTGTTGTCCAAAACGCATGTTATATATTCATAACTGTTGTGTAACTTTCTGGTTAAGTGAAATTTGTTGACCTAAGCATATATAAAGGCACTTAAAAACTGACTGGAGAAACCATCCTAGAATTCTACACTGCTATTTATCTAGGCCCTACAGCGCGGATAAGAAATAACCTAAGGTTTCCAAAACAAAAAAAAACATACCTTTGAATTTTGAACATAAATTACTTGAAAGACATTGCTGCCTAAGTCAACCCAGTTATGTTCAAAACATTCAACAGAACATTTATTACATCGTGTTCAAAATTGTACTAACTAACATGTTTTAGTTTTTGTTTAGGAAACATGACACCTTATTTATGAGCTGTACTCTACTATACGCGTGTTCCTAGGAGTATCCATCACACCGCATAGCCTGGTATTGAGAATCGTATTACACACATATTAGCGTATTACCGTCAAACCTGTATATAGCGGGCACGTGATTCTGGATCCAAAAGATTGTGCTTATATTTAGTCCTGGTGCACTTGGACTCAAAAGCTGATTTGCATATTAATGGAGGAATGCAGTTTTAGCTCAGCTCCGCCAATCTCTAGCTAAGCTCCACCCACGCTTTGACCGTGTTGGGATCGATCAATCCCTGCAATCGCTGAATCTCAATTTCCAGAAAATTATACAGGTGAGCTGTTGAATATTTTGAAACTAATTTGACTGGCTGCCCTATGGCAGCAACAGCACCCAGTCAGATTAGTTTCAAAACATTCAACAGAGTGTTTATCAAATAGTAAAGACACACAATTCGTACAACAACGCTTAGTCCATCATCAATTAAGCGTTCGTGATGAACTTGTCCACGTCCTTTATGACGTAATTGATTATGACGTCATCCTGCACGTCACGTAGGTGATTATGACGACATGATTTATGAATAAACTGAAATCCTCTATTGAGTTACATTAAGCGACTACTTGTCTTTAGTGATCACGTGTTGATGATCCCTGCAGTGGCCGGTATAGACAGGTTTGATTTTATATGAAATTGATATCAAAGAGTACATGTCAGTCTGACATTTAACGTGTTATTACTGTTAATCTGCGACACGATTCGCCTCATAAAATATATTTCTAGTCTATGTATATGAGATGTACGGATACAAAACAGATGTCTCTTTTTGTGGTCCAATTAATACAAAAATAAACTATTGCCAAACCAATAATAACTACCGGTACAACATTAGATTGTTACACGTTTAAACCAAACCGCTGTATCTTCATCTGTCTCAGCCATCGCAGCAAATTGTATAAATACAATAGTGACCCCCTCGGGTAGGATAAATATCCCAGCCACGAGTCCCTCCATACTCGCTAACAAGCGATACCTGGCAGAATACAAGCACACAGATTGGCAACGTGTCAGAGGAATCGACGAAAGCAATATCGCCTCAATGGTATTATGCCAAGTTTTCACGATAACAATGTTTTCTCTGGGCAGGTGTGAATGTTCAGAAAAAACTTCAGAAAGATTGTGTTTATGTCTACAAATATGTGAGTCCTATTATTAATTGACACAAGTTATCAGCATACCTGCGTGGGCGTGGTGACTGGTGGGTCGTGGACACGGGTGGTTGGGGAAGATGACGATTCTATCATTTCTTTTAAAAATCCAGGTTGTCTTATTATTGTGAGTTCAAATTTCAGCATGGTTTCTTGATGAGGTAAATGGCTCTCATTTGTCAAGAATTGTTAACCACTCAATCATTATATGCCTACTGTTGACCAGTCAGCGACACGATTCAAGTGTCTACATAAAACATATCGTGATGAAACGTACTAAAATCCAATTTGGCCCTTTGACGAATATATACCGCTGATCGAATATAAAAATGGATATTGGCGAGTTCGTCTCTTAACAATGCAAGGAACCAGTATTCTTAAATAGTTGTACAAATGTTTGCGAGGTATACATGGTTCTATGCAATCTGTGTAAAGTTCGTAACGCCTTAAGTGCTACAATTCGTATTTCCGCGAGCGTATCGAAGGAAATACACGCGAGCACAGCTATTCATATTACTGACGTGTCTATGGGCCGCAATGCATACTGGGGTAATGGTCAATATATGCTCGATACTGATTGGCTATACACTGCACACGCGTACTAATCTACCTATCACCTATCTTCGAAAAATTGAGACTTTTAGATTCGCTAGGTTATCACTGCTTTTCAAAATCGGCATATCTAATTTTCACTAGGGTTTAACAACATAATGGTAGAATCGGTGGTAATTGCATAATGAAATATTTATAGATGATGCTAAAACGAAACAATATAAATGCAATTTTTAATATTTATATTTACGCAAGTCTCTGTGATAGCAACCATGCGCTGCCGTTCTAGATTAACTACGGTGCGCCTGGCTGTTAGTGTATGCTGGTAAATGGAGTGGAGGCAATACTGAATTCGGGTGGCCTTCGCCACAGGATATGTCATAGTGGTATATTGTGGCAAAGTCCACCAGACTCAGCATTGCCTCACTTCATACACTCACCGCTATCATGCTATACCTCTGCTTATAACCACACATATACTTACCCACAAGTACACACATAGCTACCCGACCCACGCACTCATAGACATCATATACCTATCGCTACCACTAATCATACTCTCATTGCTATCACTCATATATTCATAGACACCAACACTATATTAAACTTTCGTTGCATCTACCCATACAGCCATAACTAGCACATCCCATATACACGTAGTGACATAACTATCCAAACTCATACATACCCATACCAATACACGCATTGCTTCACTACTTACACACTCATTACCAAAACTTCACACTACTACTGACCATATCAATACGCCTACCACTAATTTAGCCTCGCCTACTAAGCTAGTCTAGGGACCTACGAACATATGCTACTTGGATGGCCGATTAGAATAGCCTGCTAGCGTAGGCTACTACCATAGCCTGCTAGCATAACCTAGCTTACTAACCTAGCCTACAAGCCAACTGACCTATCCTACTATAGCGTACCAGCCTAGCCTGGCATACTGGTCCAACTACTAGCATAGTCTATTGGTCTAACGTATAAGTCTACTCTCCTAGAATAGTATCCCGCTCTGGCCTCATAATTTGGCCTATTGGCATAGCCTACTGACCTATGATGTGTAATACACCGTCGCTGCCCGTAAAAGTCGCCCAGCAAATATGGTTCATGTTTGGCTATATCCTAAGGATGCCAGAAGACACACCAGCGCAGAGAGCCTTGGAGAACGTCATGTCATAACTCTGTTAGGTGTGCTGAGAGGTAATATCAAGAAAACACGACTCTGTACCCTCAGATCAAGAATAGACCTGAGGAAGTTAAAGATTTTGGTCAGGGACAAGACACAGTGGGAAAATGCGAAGAAGGACGGGGTGTAGCTGTAGGATGTTTCTACTGCTACATGTAGCCGCAGAACACAATAATCATACATACACACTGACCTATCCTACTGGCAGAGTCTACTAGCCTGTTGGTCTAACCTGCTGGCCAAACCGAATAACTTAATAAACATTCTGTAGCAATAGTTACTTACCTAGACTACTGGCTACTGGTATAGCCTACTAATCTACTGGTCTAGCCTAATAACCTAGTAGTCTGGTCCGCTAGCCTAGCCTACTGGTCCAGCATATTAGATTACTGGGCTATCCTAGTAGCCAGGCCTGAACTAGTGCATTCACCTACTAACCACCTCTAGCCTACTAACCTACCCTACTGGCCTCACCTTCAGAGCGAACCTAATAGCATAAACAGATGACCTACGGGTTGGTTACTTTAGTAGTCTGTCATACTAGCCTACATCCTAGCCTAGGCTATTGGTCTAACATACGCGTCTTATAGTCTACTCTCCTTGCATAGTAACCCAATCTAGCCTACTGACCTAGATTACTAGTCCAATCTACTGTCTAGCCTACGGAATAATCTACTATCCTACTGGTCTAACAGACTACTGTACGGGTCCGGCCAACTAGCATAGTCTACTAGCCTAGCACATACTAGCCTAACTTACTAGTTTCACATGCTATCATAGTCTACTAGCTAAATAAACTAGATGATAGACCTAATTGACTAGCATACTGGCACATGACACTTGCCCAGCCTACTATCCGAATGTATGGTTAGCCAGACCAGGCTACGGTGCTTAGCCAGTCGTCTAGTATCTTAGGCCTGTATGCTAGTCAGAGTAGTAGGTAGTCCAGTAGGCCATGACATGCTAGTAGCGTAGGACAGCCAGCAGGCTAGGCAGCCTAGGCGAAGTAGGCCATGCTAGTAGACTAGGCCAGTATGTTAGTAGGTTAGGACAATATATTACCATGTAGGTTAGTAGGCTAGGCTAGTAGGCTATATTATGGTCCGGTAGGCTGCACTCTGCTTGTAGGCTATGGTAGTAGGCTATGCGTGTAGCCTATGCACGTAGGCTATGCTAGTAGGCTAGGCTATTAGGTTGGCCTAGTAGGCTAGGTTAGTATGTCTTTAGGACAGGCTGGGCTACTAAGCTAGGCTAATGTAGTTGTGTCTGCATTGGTATTTGTAGCACTGGTGTATTGGTATGGCATGGAATTGTATGTTATGTTATGTTATGTTATGTTATGTTATGTTATGTTATGTTATGTTATGTTATGTTATGTTATGTTATGTTATGTTATATTATGTTATGTTATGTTATGTTATCGTATGGTATGGTATGGTATGTATATGGGTTGGGTGGGGCTATTGGTGTATTGGTAGTGCTGTAGTGGTAGAGATGGGTGTGGGTAGCTATGTGTATGTGACATTGGCTAGCAATGTTTGTACGAGGTAGAGATGGCTATGGTGTAACATGATAAAGGTGAATATTGGTGCATATGGGTGTATGGGTAGGGTAGCGATGGGTGTAATGTGGATATGGGTGCGTGGATTAGGATAGCTATGGGTGTGTTGGTTGCTATGGGTATGTGTGGTTATGGGTATATGTATGGGATACTATCGGTAGCGGTCGGTGTATATGCAGGGTAGCAATTTTCAAACTATAAGAATGTTCATAATTGGTTGATTTAAGATTTGAATCTCGAAATCGAGTTAAGAATTTCGAAGTCGATTTCTGAATTTCGAATTTTGAATTTCGAATAATCCTTCTGGCCGTTCGTAGAAAATGGATATAAAGTTAGTCCTTGTAGAATCTTGTTTTTGTCCTACATGTATTATTACCATCTACGACCGAGATAACAAATACTTATCCTAACATTATTTTTATACCACCATATCATTAGATTATTAATTCCAGAATATTCATATAACAAGGAGACATTTAGGCAACCATGGCATTGATAAATGAATCCGCCTTCAGGTAATCCTTTCAAGTTTATACAACACGATCTTCTACAATGTAAGAAATGCATAATGTTGACGAATGTGAAACTAATGAACCGTTCCAGTTTTAGCTATGCCCCGCCCATCTCTAGCTACGCTCCACCCACACCTCTCTTGTGTTGGGATCGATTGATCACTGACCTCCCTGACTATCAATTTCCAAAAAACTATACAGGTGAGATGTTCAATATTTTGAAACTAATTTGACTGGGTGTTGTTTGCTGACTGTGGCAGCAACAGCGCCCAGTCAAATTAGTTTCAAAATATTCGACAGAATGTTTATTAAAAGGTAAAGACACATTTCGTACACGGTGTCGGGCTATTAAGCGTTTAAGACGGACTAAATCGTGTCATTCATGCTGTAATAGATTAAGACGTCATCGTACACGTCACGTAATTGATTATGACGTCATATGATGAATGGATAAAGTGGAAAGGTTAAATTGACTGGAAGTTGTTGCTTCCTAGGCAAATTAGTGTCAAAATAGTCAAACAGATTATATATTTTTGTTGGAATTGAGACATAGTGATGCACAATAATGTGATATGCCGTAGCTAGCTTATATTGCAATATTTATAGCGGAAAGTTAGGCTTGAAAGCAATGGCTTAATACAATCTGTCAGTCAACTATATGATGTAATAATCAATTACGTCACATGTAGGCTGATGTCACAATGATAATTGACAGAGATACTCCGTTGTGAACCTAGAATAGTCCGTCAGTGTACCATTTAATAACATTGAATATTTTGAAACTAATTAGACTGAATGCTGTTACTACCCTAGTCATGAAATTGGGATTCTGGTAATTCAGGATTCATAAAATATAAATCGATCCAACTCGCGCAAATCATGGGCGGAGTTAGCTAGAGATGGGCGGGGCATAGCTAAAGTGGATTAATCCATTACATTGATAAAAGAGTAATTAACTATCTTAATCAACCAATAATGAATGACACATTTGCATGGCATGCTCAAATCAGATAAATAGTAATTGTGATAAATCTCTCCAGAGACAGGAGCCTTCGTAAAATCGGTTCATCCCAGAGCACATTGCATCCGTCTGAGATTTATTAATGAAATGTGTGCTAATCGCTATCATTAATGCACAGCAGCGCGCGCACGCACGCACGACGGCGCCGTTAGGTAAACATACAGCTGCTACCATGTACTTAGGCTTATATGATTACTCTTCCAAGACAGCACGTCATGTACTGCTGAAATCATCGGTACATCTTAAAATCAAACAGCAAGTCTTATAGTCGTTATCTATGCATAAAATGGTTTCACTGGAAATTAATTTCTAAACATATAACATAATATTTCCTTTAAATTGAGCAATCTTGTAGTGCTTGGTGTGTGACTTCGAAAGAATTAAGCTCACGTGGAGAAACATCCCTGATGAGGTAGGTTACTTGGCCGGTATTGGATCAATGCGAACCAGTATTGGACCAGTACCGGCCCAGTAACGTGCGTTATCATGTCTTCGACTGTTTTCAAGAAATTCTAAACAACTGATTTCTATTCCCGATACCGATAATTTCCATTGGGCATGACTATAGACATGAGGACTATTTTGAAAACAATTTGACTGAAAGTTGTTGGTGGCTTAGCCACCAACAACTTTCAGTCAAATTGTTCTCAAAATACTCAGCATAAACAGAGGTAAAGTCCATGGAAAATGTAATCAGCATAAATTCAAGAGGCAGATAGCTAACGCATGTGCCGTGTCGGCTCCATTACATTCCAAGATTTCGCAATAACAGCCACGACCTCCCCTTTACAAACAGCATTGCGCTGTTTTGAGATTTAATCAGCAACATTTTTTCACCAGATGCTTATATCAAGTAAACATAGTGTCACACAATTTCAAACGAATTAACCCTTTAACAATCAAATAGGCAAAAACGGCTTCTGCAGTGCTCTTGAGAAATGTCCATTTGCAGAAGAATAGAAGACTCTTTTTTGAAAATTTGATACTGGAATGCCTGGCTCGATAATCGAGCAAGTCATTCTAGTGGCAAAATTAAAAAAAAAATCTCTTGTCCTGCATATTGACATTTTCTATGAGAAAATTGAATTTTTCCAGAAAACATTTGAGAGTTGAAGCATTAAGAGCTTGACATAACGTAGATTTTCCCCCAGATAGCAGCACACTATAGATAGTAATCCGCATAGGCCACAATAAAATCGTTTGTCGATTTGCTAAAGCTAAAAAAAACGGGTCAAATAATTCTAACTCAAACACCACACGAGAACCACGACCTAGTCAAGTTTGGCGTTTATTCATCCCAGTAATCCTGTCACGAGCCACTGGGATCTAAACCACAAACACGACTCTTAAATCTCATAATACACTGGAGCTAATTTCTCGCTTCGGTAAACTAAAGATAGATGGATCGGAGGCTGACGAATATGTGGTCACGTGACAGGAGTGTTGTTACCGAGTAATTGTTACAATCCTCAGAGGACCCTAGGGCTATTGTTGCGTTAAATTGATATCCGTGGCGTCAATAGTAAACGCATGATCTCAACGTGTTCTGGAATTCGCTTCTTCAGGAAATAGTTTGATCGCAAAAAGATTATGATATGCGTTAATCGTCTGCTTGCTGATTGTCTACAAAGTGCATCTCCCAAGGGATTTACCCCTGGATATGCTGAATATGTTGAAAACAATTTGATCGAAAGTTGCTGGTGGCTAAGACACTAACAACTTTCAGTCAAATTCTTTTCAAAATATTCAGCAGGTCCGGAGTTATTGCCCATTGAAATTACTGTATGGGAAAGGGTCTAACTAAGTTGCAAGAACTTGTACCCAATCCCTTTGTAAAACGACTACAATAAAATATGTTTAACTCAAAATACTGTGTGGTGGCTGGCAACAGTTAGATATTTATGTAACAATATCAAGCCTGAAACTCTGGTACATTAATTTCAAAGTAATCATACATGTAAGCTGCTGAATATTTCATCTTCAAGTCCAAATCGTTTTGAATTATTTTGGCATATATTCGTTATACTATGAAAAAATCCGCCTATGTCCTGTAGCCATTATGGCTTCAGAGATCACATGACTATTGGGACAACAGGGCTTACTTACCTGGCACCTAACATTATATAGCCTGCAAGTTCTCGTTGTTTCATTCTGTCTGGGTCTCTAACTGTCCTATGTGCAGCCAATAGTATACTTGTCGCTGTCTCTGCCTCATTCATTTGGTGCTTGGTCTTTCAATTTGGCACAAAATGCATTGTGCGTGCGTCGGTGCGTGCGTGCGTCGGTGCGTGCGTGCGTGCGTGCGTGCGTGCGTGCGTGCGTGCGTGCGTGCGTGCGTGCGTGCGTGCGTGCGTGCGTGCGTGCGTGCGTGCGTGCGTGCGTGCGTGCGTGCGTGCGTGCGTGCGTGCGTGCGTGCGTGCGTGCGTGCGTGCGTGCGTGCGTGCGTGCGTACGTGCGAGCGTACGTGCGTGCGTGCGTGCGTGTGTGTGTGTTCATCTTTGTCTCTCGATTTTTTCTCATGTTGAAGATGGCACGTACTGTTCTTGTCTGTGGCTGTTCTGTTGCTCCTCATGCTTGGGCGGGGAGGGGTGGTGGGGGTGAGGGGGCCTAACCTGGGCCTAACGGGGGTGGGGGGATGGCGATGGTGTTGGGGGGGGGGGGGTTACATGCGGTCGTATGACCTGATGTACCCTGTGGGGGTGGGTGGGGAGATTTAGGTCAGAGACCTCTCGGCCCCTTTGGGGTTGGGGGAGAGAACACAAAATGCACTTCCGTTGTGGGAGAGCAGGCAGAGTACTCCTGGTACAGGGTGGGTAAACGAAGCGATTTCCAAATATCTGCCATAGGTGCCTTTTCAGGATCGCATTAGAACAGATTCAGGCGATAGAATCAATATGCAAGGGAGAACTGCATGGGAATAACGTTTCCCAGAGCGTGCACTATTTTCATTGTAATCCATTTGCTCAAGCATGCTCTGACCCTGAACCTGCCCGAGCCCGTCAGCATATCCAAATATCTGCCATAGGGGCCTCTTCAGGATCGCATTAGAACAGATTCAGGCGATAGAATCAATATGCAAGGGAGAACAATATGGTCATATAAGACACTAAATTAGTGTGATTACCGCCCCTGTATGCACTATTTTACGTTGCAACTCCCAACTAATATGCCTATAAGTCGTGTACACATTCGTAACCAACACTCTTAACACTTAGTGACAACATTAAGCAATCTAAATCTAAATATCTGCTTAATTGAATGCCAATTTGCATGGCAAGATAAGACTATTTTTGACAATTTACCACTAGAATGACTGGCTTTTTAATAAAATATCTTGTCTTGGCCCGCAAATGGACATTCACCCAAGAACAATGCAAATGTCGGTTCTGGCCGACCTCGCCATGAAAGGATTAATAACGGGGAAAATAATAAAATAATTCTGACTTGCATTTGATTTACAACGGAACTTTCAATGGTGGCCCGTTCTTCAACTGCCATTGCAAATTACATTGTGAATCAGATTTAGGTCAGAATTCTGAAATATGCCGGCATAAGCTATCAGTCAGTGGCATTATAATAAACACCAGAATGCTGTGATAATTACCATATATCAACACGTTCGTTCATTTCCGGATTACTCACATGGGTGTTCCGAGTAAATCTCAACCACCATACAGCTCAGAACTAACTTAAAATATGTCGCAAACAAGAAAAACCATACTGTTGAATATTCTGAACATAATGGACTTTTCCATTTTAGCTATGCCCCGCCCATCTCTAGCTAAGCTCCACCCACACCTCGCTCGTGTTGAGATCGATCGATCTCTGAACTCCCTGACAATCAATTTCCAGAAAACTATACAGGTAAGCTTTTGAATATTTTGAAACTAATTTGACTGGGTGCTGTTGCTGCATAGGGCGTTTATGACGCAATGATTATGACGTCACCCTACACACACCGTTTGATTATGACGGCATAAACGTCAGATTGATAGATGGATACTGTGGAAAGGTGAATTGGGTTGGAAGACATTGCTGCATAAGGAATTGATCTTCCAATCTATGTTCAAAATATTCAATAGGACATTTCTTCATGGTGATCAATATCGTACTACCTAAAATGTTTCTGAAATTCATTTTTTTGCTTTGAAGACATGTAAATAGCAGGGAGCATTTTACTTGTTTAACTTAAGTATGAGCTGTACTGTAGCCTTTAATCAGTATTCCATCAAATTCAAATGACATTCGTCAGACTAACAACCATCAAATCAGACATTGAAACGCATTAGGTTAAACACACTATTAGCGAGTGTCTAATTATTAAAATAGGGGTCATAGATGATGGGTGAGTATGCGTTAGTTTGGATTGGATTGCATGGGCAATATGAAAGTCAAGCCTGTTCCAAATTCCATTTCATATATTTTCCGAAAGTAGGCTTACTGCTAATATCTGAAAGAAGATATCAGAGTGGGAATGCGCGAACAAACTGGACTCTTGCAGCAGTATGCGTTGACAGGAACTGTTAACAGAATATATTGATTATAATTGCAACTGTCAAAATATGTTTTCCGCGTGGTCAAATGTCTGCCTCCAATAGAAAAGGAAAAAGCGCTGCTTTGCGCGCTCCATCACATATTGTTGATGGAGTAAGTTAGACGACAACAGTCACAAAACGCAAACGTAAATAATATGACGAACATGCTGAAGAAAAAAGTTTGACTGATAGTCATCAATCGAGCCAGTCATTCCAGTCGTATATTTTCAAAAAGAGTCTTCTCTGCGAATGGATATTTTCTATGAGTAAATTTAAATCTTCTTTTTTTATGATTAAAAAAGTTTAGCTAGCATGACTGCATACATTTAGCCTTTAATGGCCAGATTTGGTGACGAAAATACAAATATGTCCTTATTGAATGTCCATTTGCAGGCCAAGAGAAAACTATTTTTGGAAATGTACCACTTGAATGATTGGCTCGGTTATCGGGCCAGTCATTCCAGTGGTAAATTGTCAAAAAACGGTCTTTTCTTGGCCTACAAATGAACATATTCCTCAAGACCAAGGCAGAGACCGGTTTTGGCCGGTTTCGGCATGAAAAGGTTAGGTATTCGTAATTTAAATGTGGTTAACCGGCGAGACTATGTTCGCGTATTGACAAGGATGCACTGACCGATGAAGTTATACTCTAAATGAAACCCCAAATGCAAACATAGCGAAACATTAATACCAGTATTGCTTGAAAGGTTACTGAAATAATCAACACGCGTGGTCTCAAGTGAACCTTGCAGCTGTGGATACTTAGGACATTTCCTGGGAGGTCACGTACGCGACATCAACTTAATCCTGGACTTAGTGGAGTAATCTACTAATGGGCCACTGGTCAATGAATATAGAGGAATCAATGCGTAAACAAATGAACTCGGGAACGAATTAAAGAGGTACCGACTCGACGAATGAGTGGGTGGATGGGGTGGGATGGGATGGGTTGTAATGTGATGGAGTGAGGTGTGATGGGATGGATTGTGATGGGATTGGTGGGGTTTGATGTGATGGGATGGGATGGGTTGTGATGGGATGGTGGGGTGTGCTGGGTTATGATGGGATGGGGGTGCTATGGACGGGTGTGTGGGTTGGGGACATGGTGGCTGGGTGGCTAGCTGGCATGGTAGACTGACCAATACATTGACCTGTACCTGCACAATAGAAAATCACGTATTTGAGTACACGCATGTCAAACAAAAAGCCTCTGAAAGAAGACGTATATAAATCAGGAAGGAGTTATTCCACATACAGTGCCTCCAATCCTCATCAATTACATCATCAAGGAGAATATATCCAGGTGGGTGAAAGGTACAATCCACGCCGATGATCTGTTATTGTGGTGTGCTGAGGAGCGGGTGGTCGCAACAATAAATACCTAATTGATGAACACAGCGATAGGCACGATGGAGGCCTGAGCCAAGAAATGTAAAATCTGAAGAAGATATCACATCATCCCTAGCCAGAAAACTAAACCCATGAAAGCCAATCTAAAAATAACGTAGCACACGCAACTATAGCAGACACGTTTACTGAGCTGTGTATCACCTTGGATTTTAAAACTAACTGGAAGGGCACATAGAAAAAGGCCCACTGTAGGAACAAAGATCAGATTTTGACTTATAAAGAATCGAACTTGTACTCACTGGGGATAGAGACATCTAATGTATTAGATAGCTGTTATATGGTTACATACCATTATATTTTCAAGAAAATGTGCGATGGCAGACGTAGAGTAGTCATGGCAGTTCAAGGCTGGGATATGTTGTAGCAGCGTGGGTGACCGCTGCAAAAATGTAATCACAATCCAGAAGGAAATAGCGCTGATTATTGCAGGATGTCATAGATCTAGCACTATCTAAAAGATGGGGGACAATAAGTAACCTTCAGCTGCTGTAGGAGAATGGTGTTGCGAAAGTACACACGTGGGGCCAAATTCAAACATTTGACGAATCCACTTTTAGCTATGCCCCGCCCATCTCTAACTCCAGCCATGATTTGCTCGTCATGTTGGATCGATCGAACAGATAACTCCCTGAATTTCCAGACACCTATGCAGATAAGCTGGGTGCGTCAAACTAGTTTCAAAATATTTAACAAAATGGTTATTAATTAGTAAATACATACAATTCTTACACATGTCGGACTTAACTACGCCATTCATTAAGCATTTTGATTGTGACATCAGCCTACATGTGACAGAATTCATTATGACTTCGTATACGCATTGTAAATAACCATTCTGTGGAATGTTTTGATACTAATTTGATTGGGCGATGCTGCCGCCCACCCAGCTTAGGCTACCTGTAGGCCTATAGTGTCCTGGAAATTGAAATTCAGGGAGTTCATGGGATCGATCCCAACACCTACAAAGCGTGGGTGTAGCTTAGCTAGAATTGGGATTCTCTAATATCAGTGTACCACAGCAATGCCAGCTTGCCTTGATGACAGTAGTGTAGGCCCGTGCGCTCTCCGTTGAGCCTCTAAGCACATCCACAATATCATTTTGTGTGCATAATTTACGCTTCCTCTTGTGTAAAACTAAGATTTTCCTGACGCTCATCCTACGCATTACCGACGTTGAAAGCGGATGTATAGTGGGTGTGATGAAATTTGCTTTTTATATAAATATAGATTAATTCCATAGAAACGGTGACATTTATCAAGCACTACAGAGAAAAGCGTCTGGTCATGTAATTGTTAGAAAGACAATATGGATATAATGGCGTCTGAATCCTAATGTTTGCGATGCCCAAGAAGTTTCCGCCCTCTCCATATATGCCAATTGATATTTAACAGATATACACTGAAGTCCTAGTAGTTCAATTTGCTTGGTTTATCGAATCAGCGGAGAAACAGCGTACAACAATATACATTCCGTTGGATATTTGCTTCGACTGGAAGCTGTTGCTTTCATAGGCAGCAACATCGGCAAGTAAAATTAGTCTCAAAATATTCAACAGCTTAATTAGCTGTATCGTTGCCTTGAAATTGAAATTCTGGGAAGTCAGGTTTCAAAGTGTTAAATAATTCTAACAAGCGTACAAAGGGCGGGGTTAGCTAGACATGAGCGTGGCATAGCTCAAAATGGACCCCTCTTTTGATAATATACAAGCTGTAATAATATACCATGGAGGATAAATATTTATCCTCCACGAATATACGATGTGGCTGCTAGGTTTCATAATGACGGTTGTTTCCATCCAGAGACAGGCTGATAACTGTGTGAATCACCTCCTATAACTATGCTAGCGATAATACCGTTAATCGCATTTGATTGCTATGCGCTATAACATATTATCGTGGACGCTTATGAAACAATGCCCGCGGGAAAACGCCCCATATCACCTTGGCATAGTCTGCGATCTGTTTCGGTTATTATATAAGACAGTTGGGCGGATACACTAAGCATATATATGCGCGACAATCTGATTGCAGCAAGCCACCGAGAAATAATTTCCATAGGCAATAACTCTAGAGTGGATGAAAGTTTTAAAAACAATTTGACTGAAAGTTGTTGGTGGCATAGCCACCAACAACCTTCAGTCAAATTGTTTTAAAATTATCCACCCGGTCTAGAGTTATATCTCTGATCGTGTTGTCTGTATCTGGCCCTGTAGGTGGGGCTTAGAATACACCTTCCGTATCCTCTGCGTGTCGTAAGAGGCGACAAAAGGAGGTAAGGGTGAGGTAACCCTGACAGAAACCTCGAGTGCTGAGGACGGAGGTTCCAGGCCGCACGACGCACTCTAATAAACCATGGATCCACGCACTTAACGCTTATGATCATGTCGATAGTCACTTACAGGACTGGCGGTATGATCAGCGAACGAAAAGAAGAAGAAGAAGAAGTGTTGTCTGTATAAAGTTAGCACTCGGGCAGTTAATTACGTGTGTAAATTTAATTGAAATAGCGTGTTGCACATTGTATTCAACATATTGCTCTACTGTTGCGCCTTACCATATGACAACCACGTTTGGCAATGTCGTTGTTGCCTATTGGGTACACCATCTCCCCAAAATAACTTCATGTGTTCATTGGACGATGTCTGTTGATAATCCAATACAGTTGCCTGTTGTCAGCCACTGGCTATACCATCCCGGAAACAGGTTTTGACACGAAGGTGATCGTTTATCAATCGATGTTCATCTTTGACGATTTTTTAGAAGGATATTGGTCGCCGTTCGTTCCCTGTTTGTTGAGATCGTGTTAGGTATTAAGCCACATGTTAATCAAAATTAATGACACGAGAGCGACATATTGGATATTAATCAGACCATTTCGAATTGAGACATGAGTCAGGACCTGTTAAGTAACTTAAAGTAAGTGTCACAGACGAATAAGAATCTGCTGCTTTATCTGTAAGCAAAGGAATAAGCAAGGATCAAAGATTGCAGGAAGCCAATACATGTAAATAGTGGCATTCATTTTGTTATTTAGAGCCCATGTTCAAGAAGATTCACAATATCAGCACAGGTGTAATTATTGGTAATATCAAATTATCAATGAAGGTGTAGAACAGTGTTGGTAGCCAGACTCATGAATGCGTGAGGTGAAAACTGAGCAAACACATTTTAGCCGGCTCTTGAAGAACGGGTTAGTACATGATGGTAGGCAGGTGGAGTATTGTGAATATGCTGAGATCTGAGGAGGAGGGCTCTTCCCACCACCCACCGCTTGACTACGAATCGGACTTAGATCATAGGCGTTGGAAGGGAGGGGGCAAGGGGGGTGGGGGGGTGTGCGGCAATTTCACTCACAGGTTATGTCTCGCCCACAGTGTATTCCCATAGCCCCTCTAGGTTTTGGTCCTACTCCCATACTTCAGCACCCCCAGGTCCAAGTACGTTCCTACACCGGTGTCGATTACCCCAAATTAGTAAATAATGTTAAAATTCAATCCGCAATGCCAATAGACAATAATCGAAAGAATCTTAAAATAATATTTTGCCCATGTTGTTACCATTATTTGTGTCTGAATCGTAACTTGACTAAAACATTGTATGGATTTCGCTGGTCAAGCGTACTGCCATTGATCACTAACAATAAACGGTAGCCGATACAGTGACCGCTATGTGACCACGAACATAGCACTTGAATAGTCAACAAAAGGCAATACTTTTCTCAAACTTCTCAATTTCACCGTGTCAACACGATGCAGATACATACCAGATATATATGCATACATCCTTTAAAATGCAGGATATATACTGTTTGATATTTCTAATATATTTTGGAGATATTGATGTGAATGCTGACTGCGGCACTAACAGCTAAGGTTGAAACAAATTTCAAAATGTTCATCACATTTCCCGTATGACTGTCTTAATTTACTTAAGAGTGTAACTGCTTTGACTGGAATCTGTTGCTTCATAATGCAACAACACCATCCAGGGAAATTAGTTTCAAAATATTCAACAGCATATGTGGTATGGGTTATTATATCTGGTATCTCTGATTAAAATGATAAAAATGGTCAACTACTACAGATGTTTCTTGGAGCAATATGGGGTGATCGGCCACCCACTAAAATCGGCGTCTGCGTTCTGTTTATACGAGATGTTCAGACAATTTTCATTTGTAGCGAAGAAAGAGAGATGCGACGGAATATAAAGGCGTTAGAGGCGAACATTTTGGGATAAACACATAGCCTAAATTATAGAATTCATTGCCGGAATATGTGACGTCACATATTTTATTTTACTAACAAATTTGAAAGACTTCATCTGATTTCCGGCGTAACGTCCCTATGAAAATCTTTAATTTGTGTCACCTTTATCCCATTCATATGGGAATATGTTGCGCAACATGTTATCAGAAAGATGATGTGCTACATGTTTCTATTTTGAGACTAATTTTACTGGACGCTGATTTACACGAGCGAGGTGTGGGTGGAGCTTAGCTAGAGATGGGCTAACCAATGGCTAAAAATGGAAATGTTCATTACGTAGTTCATCAATTCTGCTCATATACTCCTCTCATCTCGTCGCTAACACGGAAGAACGTTGTTCTGAACTGTGCGTTCCATTCAAGCTAAGGCACCTTTCTAGCTTAGGGGCTATATCGATCACAACACAAGCTAGGTGTCGGTGGAGTTTAACTAGAGACGGGCGGGGCATAGCTAAGACTGGAAAGGTCCATTATAGTTATGCTATACATCCCTTTTCAATGATCTGGCTTCACACCGTTAGACGTAGAAAACACGACGCACATCAGCAAGAATTGCTGCACCCGGAGCCATTAATGCTCAGAAGCCAGAGATATATTACTGGCAGTAATTAGAAGACCGGAATAAAGATCAACCTAATAGCGGAAGCATAAATAAAAGAACAACGTCATTGATCGAGAAAAGAGAGAAAGGACAAAACCGAGAATATGAACAAATAGAAAGAAAGATAGTACATATAGAAGGAGGAGAAACCCATCTCCCAAAAAAAAGAGATGTTACAGATATAGGCAACGTTATTGAAGGAGGAGGAGGAGGAGGAGGAGGAGGAGGAGGAGAATGAGAAGGAGGGGGAGGAGGAGGAGGAGAATAATATAGTCATGCACGACAGCCCAATCACACATAGTATTGAAGAAGACAGTTGTTCTCCAAGTAAGTTGTCGCTCGATGAATCTGAACACTACAGTGGAGCGAGGCAATCCCAGAAGAGGTCCGGAAGAGGTACATGGAGCTATACATGTATTTCAACACCCTATCACGCAGATCGCTTGTAAGGAAAGAGCGAACGCACAACAAGATATGCATACCAAAATGTGTTTTTGTTACGTAAGATTACCATACGCGCGTTAAATGCGCAATATGCTCGCTGATGTGTGGTGGCGGGGCGTTCATGGAGGTGTGGGGGGGGGGGGGGTGGGAGTGTGTGTGTTAGTGAGCCACGAGGCTAATTTACCCATATCATAAACCAGTGGCATAACGATTACTGCTGAGATGTATGTTAATAACAATTATGCACTCTGGTGACCTCTCCAGCATTGCCGAGCTTCCAGACTTTTAATCGCTTCCTGGACGAGTGAGCTAGCGCGATGCTAATATTACCACACGACAAATTACTCGGTAATGGCGGAAATTGCTGGAAAAGTGGAAGATGCAATTTAAAAACACCGCTGTTGCTTTTTATTGACTTAGTCTTGATATGGGGGGTGGGGGGGGGGGGGGGTTCGTTGAACTAAACAGCATTTGTTGCGGTTTCATGTAATATCGATTTATCCTCAAACCTCAACTTCTGTTACATAATTCTAGATTAACTGTTCTAGCAAAATACACAAAATCACAACATGAATCCCGAAGCGGGAAGTTGCATTATGGTACAGCTCATAAATATGGTAATGTTTCCAAAACAAAAACAGAAACATAATTGCTATTTAGTACAATTTTGAAGACGATGTAAGAAATGTCCTGCTGAATATTTAGGACTTAATATAAATAGAAGCAGCAATGGTTTTCAATCAAATAAAGTGCAAAATACGCAACGACATTTTATTTTGTGTTTGGTTTGTTTATTCCCGAACTGTACTGTAGCACAAGCTGTTCTATGCTTACATACATTTTAGATGACGCGATGAATCATAGACAGTCATGGAGTGAGCGCCGTGTCGCTGGTGGTTGTAAATGACTTGATGGATCAGTCACCTGTATGCTGTAAGGAGTCTTACGCATATAAGCCTCCACCCCTCAACCCCACCCCTCTCACCCCCCCCCCCCTCCCAGCCATTAACCTATTCTACTGTACCTCAACTCCACAGGCGTGCACACACCACACGCACGCACGCACGCACGTACGTACGTACGTACGTACGTACGTACGCACGTACGCACGTACGCACGTACGCACGCACGCACGCACGCACGCACGCACGCACGCACGCACGCACGCACGTACGCACGCACGCACGCACGCACGCACGCACGCACGCACGCTCGCTCGCTCGCACGCACGCACGCACGCACACGCACACGCACACGCACACGCACATGCACACGCACACGCACACGCACACGCACACGCACATATACGCACGCACCCACCCACCCACGCACGCACGCACGCACGCCAGTACACACAGTTTATCTAAAACCAATGTATTCTAATTCAAGAGAAATGGTATGGATGTATTACATTGTTTGGTGAACAGGTGACCTTTATTTTATCACAAGCAATTCATCTCAATGCGTTACCCCGCGGGAGGCATAACATCTTTGCTTACATCTCCGGATGAGAAAATGACTGCAAAACAAACCACCGGCAATTATCGGTAGCGTTATTAGCTACGACGTAGGTGTTAGGGTATTAGTCCCAGAACGCATTGCGCGTGACCTTTTGTAAGACCTTTTGATTGATCAGGCTTTCAGAATATAATGCGCATTGCTCGCTACGCAGGCATATATAATGCCACTGGGTTTTTTTATAAGTACATAAATGCGTCAAACGCACTCAAGTTTAAAAACTCTGATGGAAATAGTTTAAAACATGTTAACTGTCTGACTATTGCAAGCCACTAGGCAATTATCTCAATGGATAATAACTCTAAACATGCTGAATATTTTGAAAACAATTTGTCTGAAAGTTGTTGGTGGCTTAGCCACCAACAACTTTCAGACAAATTGTTTTCAAAATATTCAGCATGGAAAATGTAGTTTGTTGAAATTCGGCAGACAGACAGTTAAACAATGCGCTTAGTACGCGTAGTGAAGACTTAATACACCTTGAATGGTCAATCTGGTCTTAAAGCTGGCTCTGTAGGTTTTTTTTTAAGATTGTCCATTTGCAGGCAGGGGAAGACTATGTTTGAAAATTTACCAGTTCAGTAACTAGCACGATGACCGAGCCACTCAGCCAGTTACTACAGTGGTAAATAGTTTTAAGAATCGTCTTCTTTTGGCCTTTCGCTGAGCAAAAATTGAATTTTTTTACAAATCTGAACCCATAAAGAATTAAAACGACGACTCCTGCTCATCTTCAAATTAACGTCGTGATTTTCTCCTCCAAAATATACACCAGTGGCCAAAATTATATTAAAATCGTTAAATAATTAATTTACCTGATTGCTTTATGTGACGGTGGGGGTTATTGGTGTCCACTCTGCCCCGTTCTTTTCCAATACGACTCAGGGTACTTCCCATCACAGGCAGAACGAACGATTTCTCAGACAGTACCAGTCTGAGTCCATATTCTTCAAATAATACACGCCACGGTACAATGGTCTGGCCAGAATCGCAGACAGCATTCTTCCACACTGAGAGATGCCATAAACAACATACGATTTGTCTCTGTTCCGAGCATCATGAAGGGCTTAGTGGACGCCAAATACAATTAATTCCACGTTCTTGGACTGATGTAGCGTTATTAAATACAGAGTTTCCGTATGTGTATTAGTGTCACGACTAGGGTATACACAGATGTTTTATGCCCTCGATATCTGATAATACGCGATATCAACGTTTATTTCTGGCCCGGTGAATGACTGTAAGAAAAGAAAACACACGTTTGATTTATTTCATAAACAGTATTCGCTACATTTTTAAAAACAATCTACCTGAATATCACTGCTGCCGTTGTTGAGAACAACAACTAGTAATGTACCGTCCTAGTTTTAGATATCGCCCGCCCATCACTATCTAAGGTCCACCCACACCTCATCGGCGTTGGGATCGATCGATCTCTGAACTCCCTCGTTATCAATTTCCAGAAAACTATACATGTAAGCTGTTGAATATTTTTGGAAAAAAATTGATTGGGTGCTGTTGCTGCCTCAACAGCGCCCAGTCAAATTAGTTTCAAAATATTTGACAGAATGTGTATTAAACAGTAAAGACATACAATTCGTACAACGTGTCTGCTGTTGCTGCCTCAACAGTGCCCAGTCAAATTAGTTTCAAAATATTTGACAGAATGTGTATTAAACAGTAAAGACATACAATTCGTACAACGTGTCTGCTGTTGCTGCCTCAACAGTGCCCAGTCAAATTTATTTCAAAATATTTGACAGAATGTGTATTAAACAGTAAAGACATACAATTCGTACAACGTGTCTGCTGTTGCTGCCTCAACAGTGCCCAGTCAAATTAGTTTCAAAATATTTGACAGAATGTGTATTAAACAGTAAAGACATACAATTCGCACAGCGTGTCTGCTGTTGCTGCCTCAACAGTGCCCAGTCAAATTAGTTTCAAAATATTTGACAGAATGTGTATTAAACAGTAAAGACATACAATTCGTACAACGTGTCTGCTGTTGCTGCCTCAACAGTTCCCAGTCAAATTAGTTTCAAAATATTTGACAGAATGTGTATTAAACAGTAAAGACCTACAATTCGTACAATGTGTCTGCTGTTGCTGCCTCAACAGCGCCCAGTCAAATTAGTTTCAAAATATTTGACAGAATGTGTATTAAACAGTAAAGACCTACAATTCGTACAATGTGTCTGCTGTTGCTGCCTCAACAGCGCCCAGTCAAATTAGTTTCAAAATATTAGACAGAATGTGTATTAAACAGTAAAGACATACAATTCGTACAGCGTGTCGGACTATTATATAAGCGTTAAGACGGATTATATCGAATGATTCATGACGTAATGATTATGACGTCATCATACACGTCGCTTAGTTCATTGTAACGTCATATGACATCAGATGATCAATGGATAAACTTGGAAACGTCCATTTTGGCTGATTCAAACACTATTCCACGGGGTGTCAAATTGCTTGCAAATATGGCGGAGGTGGAGGTGGGGGGTGCAGCTTTAATTATCGACTCGAGTGTGAAAATAGGTTGGACAAAACTGTAGCGGTACATGGAGATAAATTTGGGACCAACTGAGTATTTTGTTAAGAATTCGACTGGAATAGGAAGAACGATTTCCAGCCATATTGTTTTGAAAATAATCAACATTAATTAATTAATACGATGACAATATCGTTAATTACATATAAAAACACGTGAGTTGATATAGAATATAATGGAATAACCAAAGCGCAGCTTAATCAATCACAAAGATGGTCGGCCTAATTACAGAACGCGTCTATATATATATTTCATTATTGACACGCTATCGCCATTAGTTTTTAGGCCCGTGAGGGCATCATAATATATGCCGTGTATATTAATTCAGACACGACACTAATAATTATTGAAGATTGAAAAATTACTCTTCCTACAGACACGTAATTTAGCACCAATCTGTGCATCAATCGCACACACCCTCGCGGTTAGAGTTGTCGGGAAATGTTTCTGCAGTAATTCTATATAGTGCTTATTTCACTAATCGATGTTAAAACACGAACAGTTTCCAGTATTGTTAGTTAATTTATCATAATGGTTTCCAGCTTGTAACACATCCACGAAATTATTACAGACATATTATCGCATATCCTGTCATTAGCATAATTCATTTTTGTGCAAGCCACTATGCTTATATAATTACTCACATAAACCTACTTTAAATTTTGTTGATTATATTAATGACAATTTATATGATCTACGTATCAGCGGTTTGCAGTCAACCCGTTTTCAACGTATTAAACTGGTGACGCTTGGCCCGTGTTGGGATCGGCCGAACCCTGAATCTCAATTTCCAGAAAACCATACAGGTAAAACCATACCTATGGCAGCAACAGCGCCCAGTCAAATTAGTTTCAAAATATTCAGCAGAATGTTTATTAAATAGTAGACATAAAATTCGTACAACTAACGGACTTTTAAAAGTTCATGATGGACTTAGCTACGCCATTCATTACGATTTTTGATTGTGACGTCAGCCTACATGTGACGTAATTCATTATGACGTCATATACTTAAGGGACAAATTGGATTCATCCATTAACCTCCCTCGTGTCAACTTAACGCTTTAAAATTTTAAAAACCGGACTCAGTAGTGATCTTGAGGAATATCCATTTGTAGGCCAAGAGAAGACTATTTTTGAAAGATTATCATTAGAATGACTGGCTCGGTAACTGCGATACACTTTCCAAAGATAGTGTTCTCATGACATGCAAATTGTGACTGACTAATTTTCTACTTTCTTTATCATTAACCATTTAATGGTAAATCCGACCAAACGGCATCTGCACTCTGCAGTCGTCTTGAGAAATATCAATTTGCAGGAAAGTGGAAAGCTGTCTTTCTAAATTCCAGTGGTTAATTTACAAAAAGCCTGCAAATTAAAATTTGATATTTTCTTAGGAAGAATTTTTATTTTCTCGATATATCTTGACCATTAAATGGTTAATTGGTATACGTATCATTTTAAGTGCTTAGAGGAGTTAGAAGCTAAACGCTGCTGTTGAACGCGCATATCTTATTATTTGTATTATTCACCACCAACTGTACAACGCAAAACTATTTGCACTGAAATCCCGAATCATCTCCTAAGAATACATCCAGTTCACAACCGCACCTGATGCTGAAATTCCTCTCGGGTCATCTAGGGGTACGATGCTGAGATAAACGTCGGTATATAACAAGAAAACAACCTGTAGACGTAATTCCCAATAGCAACGACTCTCAAACAAACAGTACATTTATCAGAATAAAAATAATACATCTATATTAACATAGGATAACAGGCCAGATTATCGCGTACGTACGTAGATCTATGTTGTGAACGTTTGATTGTACATATAGACCGCGCGTGCGTGGGTGCGTACATCCGTGAGTCTAGCTGACACGCACTGTTATTAATTCTGCTTATGATATTTCTGGAATGCATGTCAGCTTGCGCGTAGCACATTTTTGCAGTAAGCGCGTGCCATTACTGTTATAACAACGAAACACGAATTGCGAGAATGATAGATGCAAATATGTGGCCCGTATTGAAGGATCCATATACAATCAAGCTCATAAGTAAGCCAACATATTGCCAAAACAATAAAAACCCAGAAACCTGTTATTTAGTAAAAATGTTCTATTAAATATTTTGAACATAATTGGATTGGAAGACATTGCTGCCTTAGGCAGCAATGTCTTCCAATCCAATTATGTTCAAAATATCCAGTAGTAGGCCTACCTTCTATTTTGTTTTGGAAATATTCTAAGTTATTTCTGTATTGTTTATCGCATTGTATATTTACCTTTGCTTAGATCTACATAATAAACGCCCCGCGCTTAATGAGACATGCCGAGGACAGGCTGTAAAACACACACACAGGAAGTCAACAATCGCTTTGGTGGCCGAAGATGATGATTCTTTAATCTGTGGCCACACGTGGCCAAAAAACCCACAAGTCTTAAGCAATCGCCCTCTTGGTCACTTCCAAAAGACAATTCGCATAACAACTGCCTACAGCGTAGTGACCAATTCACTGTCGTTGATAATTAACGATTCCCTTAATTTACTACTTCTAAAACAATTCGATTTATAGAACAAGTTTTGAATTTGAAGACAAATGGAGACAAATGTCGGTATACTAGCTTATACGGATAGATTTATTTACAAGCTTATATAGTCTATATCAGCGATACGAGCAGACTGATGAACAAATCATGTGTATTTACTATTCAGAGATATTGAACGATTGATTACATACGCAAGAAGTATAGTCATCTATTTGGACAGGCCAACCAACTAATCGGTTTTAAATATGCGGCTAGCGGTTCCATGGAAACGGTACGCACGCACACATACGCACGCACGCACGCACCCAACGTTCTCGCGGAAGCCGATTTACTATTGAGGGCCAATCTGCTGAAATAAAAAATGGCATCACACATTGATAGCGAAAGAAATTTAGAACGCCATCTCGCTCAACCCACCAAGACTTAAATACAAAAAGAATTATTTTGGCCGACGTTATACGAAACGTTCTGATGAATATTGTGTGTAAAGAGAATCGGTTTTATGAAATATTTTGAGCTCGAAAATCAATAAAACACTGCTCTATTTTCTCCCAACTTTTCCATCAACTGTACGCAATGGTCACTCTGGATGTAATGATAGGCCTGCGCGGTATATAGTAAAGACAAAACACATTTAATCTAATTATCTCTAGCATCTTGTTTTTCCTGTAGGCAATCATTGCATATCGCCAACAAATTTAAATTCGTTATCATAGAAAAAACGGATTAAATAAATATACATTTTTATAATTATTTTAACACTTTAATCCACAAGCCGTCACATATCCATTGCCATGATCTTAATAAATATCCATTTGCAAACGTGGAGATCATTTTTTTAAATTTATCACTGTAATAATCAAGCCAGTCATTGCAGTGATAAAATTTCAAAAATAATCTTACATTGGTCTGCAAATTGACATTTTGTTGTGTGAAAACTTAAAATTTCCGGAAACAAATTTGAGGAGGAGGAGATTGAGAGGAGCAGGAGAAGGAAGAGGAGGGGTGAGGAGAGGATAAGGAGGGAGAGGAGGATGACGATAAGGAGGAGGGGTGAGGAGGAGGTGGAGGAGGAGGTGGAGGAGGAGGTGGAGCAGGAGGGGTGAGAAGGAGAAGGAGGAGGGGAGGAGGGGAGGAGGAGGCGAAGGTGAAGGAGGAGGAGGAGGAGGAGGAGGAGGAGTGGCGGAGGAGGAGGCGGATGAGGAGGGGTGAGGAGAGGAGGAAGAAGGGAGGAGGCCGAGGAGGGGTGAGGAGAGGAGGAGAAGGATGGGAGATAGAGGAGGAGGGGGGATGAGGAGGGAGGGAGACAGGTGGATGAGGAGGGGTCAGGAGGAGGAGGAGGTGGGTGAGAAGAAGGAGGATGAGGATGAGAGGGGTGACGAAGAGGAGGGGAGGAGGAGGGCAGGAGGAAAGGAGGAGGGGTTAGGAGGATGAGGAGGAGGAGAAGGTGAGGAGGAGGGTGATGAGGAGTAGGAGGATGGGGCGGAGAAGGAGAATGGGAAGTAGGAGGAGGAGAGCAGGAGGAGGAGGACAAAGAGGAGGGTGATGAGAGGATGAGGATGATGAAGAGGATGGGGAGTGGAATGAGGAGGAGAAATAGGACGAGGAAGATGAGGAGGAGGAGAAGGATAAGGAATGAGAGGTGAGGAGACGGGAGGGGAGGAGTATGAGGAGGAGCGGCGGGCGGGGGGGGGGGGGAGAGGGGAGAGGAGGAGGAGTGGGAGGAGGAAGGAGTGAGGAAGAGGAGGAGGAGGGGGAAGAGGAGGATGGAAATTGACATTTTCTATGTGAAAATTGAAATTTTCCAGGAAACAAATTAGAGGAGGAGGAGGGGCGGACGAGGGGAGGAGGCGAGGAAGAGGAGGGGGAGGAGGAGCAGGACGGAGGGGGGGGAGGACGGGTGAGTAGGAGGAGGAGGAGAGGTGGTGAGGAGGAGGATGATGAGGTGGAAGAGCTGGAAGAGGTGGAGGAGGAAGAGGAGGAGGGGAAGAAGGGGATCGTGAGGACGACGAGGAGGAGGAGAAGAGGAGGAGGGTGAAGATGAGGAAGATGAGAGGAGCGGAGGAGGGTGAGGGTGAGGAGGCAGGTGAGGAGGAGGAGGATGAGGAGGAGGAAAATGAGGAGTTGTTGGGGAGGGGAAGGAGGAGGGGTTGAGGAGGAGGAAGAGGAGCAGGAGATTAGGGAGGCGGAGCAGGACGAGGCGGAGGAGGATGAATATGAGGAGGAATATGAGGTGAAGAGGAGGAGGGAAGGAAGAGGAAGAAGAGGGGTAGCCGAGGGAGGAGGAGACAAAGAAGGGGAGGAGGAGGGTGCAGAAGAGGAGGAGGAGGAGGAGTGGTAGCAGGAGGAGGAGTGGGTGATGACGAGAAGGGGAGGAGGAGAAGGGGTAAGGACGAAGAGGATGGGAGGAGGAGAGGAGGAGGAAGAGAAGGGGGATGAGGAGGGGGGGGGGGAGGGGGAGGGGAAGGGATGGGATAGGAGAATGAGTTAAAGTGTTAAATAGTAGTGGTGTAGTGGCAAGTTCTGTGATGCAGGAAAATGATTTTGAGGTGAAGTTGTGTTCCTGGGGTCAAATATCTTGCATTTCATCCCTGGGTCTAAAATAGACCCAATGGGAGATGGCTCTTATACGTAACATATTTTCCCGACCACGCACTGATGCAACATTCATACGTGTGCTCGTCATCGTGGCGAAACGTGTGTCGTTCATAGAAAAATTCATAACGAATTTCAATTCCACCAAAAATAACCATAAGAATATGACCCGATAAATTACAGCTACATTCTATTACCACCAAAAGTAAATAGTTTAATTCCATGTAAATTAAATCCAATTAACACTTTCATGGCGAACTCGGCCCAACCAGCTCTCTGTAGTGGTCTTGAAGAATGTCCATTTGCGGGCCAAGAGAAGAGTATTTTTTTTAATTTACCACTGGAATGACTGGCTCGATAACCGAGCCAGTCATTCCAGTGGTAAAATCTCCAAAAATACTCTTCTCTTGGCCTGCAAATGGACATTCAATTAGAAAATATTGTGAAATTCTTGATTAAATTTAGGTATTAAAGCGTTAAACACGCGTGGTGTTGCAGGCGAATGAAGCTCGCGATAGAGAATGTGATAGGGTGGTGGTTCTATTTGAAAAGGACGTCGGTGGAACCTGTTGCTATCGTTGACAACAACAGCTATCACCTACATCATTCCCAAAATAACCACCGGTTATTACTCTGGGCGTGAGGTTGGGCTGATTAATAAAGATAAACGATCCAGCAATACTATACATGAGGTAAATCTCTACTAGGTCTATCGGGCCAGAATACATCTCTATCTAATATAGGACAAATTAAGAACACGCGTAAATAGACCCCATGCTTAGATGCTTTGTGTCATAATCTTGCAGGAGGTATAAATTCCAGACCAGTTTCAATTACAACGAGAGTGATGTTGTGATCACCAGAGAACTATCAAACCATGCGCGAAAACCCCGTTTTATCTTGGAGTATTATTGTCAATATTTATCCCCACGATTTTTGAAAAATATGGGGATTATACCGTCCCGCACGTGCGTGCGCGCGAGCGAGCGCCCCTGCGCGCGTACGTGTGTTCGTGCAGGAAATCAGTTGCAACGCAACTTCTAAATGGTTGGATGTAATTCAACCAAATGGGTACGGAGTGCAAGAGCATATATATTTGTCTCCACCCCAGGGGTATGGGACGGGGTAGTGGTTAAACGGTCAAATTGATTTTAGCGCAACTCTTCCAAAACCGTTGAACTGAATTCACAAATTAGATATCTAAGTTACCAAAATGATTCCGCAGTGTAAGAGGACATTTACATTTGGCTCTGCCCACAGAGGGCGAGCGAGAGAGGGTCAAAAGGTCAAACTTTAACGTGCAGAAATTGATTGTAATGTGACTCCTCCAAAACCATTGGACAGAATTCAACCAAATTTGGTATGTGAGTTAACCCATATCAGTGTGGAGTGCAAGGGTGTATTTACATTTGGCTACACCCTCACCGCGGGGAGTGGGGTTCGATAAAGAAGGTTAGGACATTGATTGTCACGCAACTCCTCCTAAACCATTGGACGGAATTCAACCAAATTTGGTATGTGAGTTAACCCATATCAGTGTGGAGTGCAAGGGCGTATTTACATTTGGCTACACCCTCACCGCGAGGAGTGGGGGTTCGATAAAGAAGGTTAGGACATTGATTGTCACGCAACTCCTCCTAAACCATTGGACGGAATTCAACAAAATTTGGTATGTGATTTACCGATATCATTGCTGAGATCAACAGGGCATTTACATTCGGCTCTGCACTCATGGGAAGGTGTGAGGAAGGGCAGGGCGTTTGGGGTTGGGGTTGGGGCGGGTGGGGGGGGGTCAAAAGATCAAGGAATTGGTTGTAACGTAAGTGCTCCAAAACCTATGGCAGAATATAAACGAATTTGGTTTGGGAGTTAGCCATATGATTGAGGTGTAGAAGAGGACACTTGCATTTGACCCCGCCTACAGGGGTGTAGGTGGGGAGAGGTGAGTCAAAAGGTCAAAGCGGTTAGCGCGGGGATTTGCGATGATACATCATTGACCGAGCAGTCTAGTTTTTAGCTGTGGATAGCAGCCCAATAAACCATCATGGCCAGAGACATAGAGATAGGATAAACCATCAAGACCGTCAGTCGGTCGGTCAGTCTGTCGGTCACAGAGGTTCATTCCGGGATGTATCTAAAAACTGATGATCCGATGTGGCTAAAATTTTAACACGATGTAGGAACTTCACGCACAATATGATTTCCAGACGTTGGCCATGTTCCGGAAAAGAGAACCCAGACCGGATCAAATTCTGGATCTGTAGATATCTCGGATACTGCTGATCCGATTGTATCAAATTTTAACACAAGATAGGGCGAGACCATGCAAAAGGTTTGCACAACCTGGATGTAATATGATTAATATGAACCTTTGAAAAAATCCAATAAATCCGGAATACACAACTTCCGGAATTCTATTGACTGTGTTGGTTTTCACCAACAACAACAACAACAACAACAACAACAACAACAGCAGCAGCAGCAGCAGTAGCAGCAGCAGCTGCAAGAGCAGCAGCAGTAGCAGCAGCAGGAGTGTGCGGTCGATGACGTGTCATCGCAAATCCCCACATACACCGCTTTGAACCTTTGACCACCCACAACCCACTCTCTGTGTATGTCCTGTTGCACTCAGCAATTATATGGTTGAATTTCTTCCAACAGTGTCAGAGGAGTTGCATTACAATCAATTTCTTGACCTTTTGCCGCATCCCACACGCCCTTGAAGCGGGGCCAAATGTAAATATGTTCATCCACTCCACATTGATATGGGTAGGTTACATACTAAATTTGATTGAATTCCGTCCAGTGGTTTCGGAGGAGTTACATCACAATCAATTTCTTGACCTTTTGACCCCACCCCCTGGGGGCGGGGTCAGATCTAAACGTGCTCAGCCACTCTACATTGATACGGGTAGCTCACATACCATATTTGGTTGAATTCCATTCAATGGTTTCGGAGGAGTTGCATTAAAATCAACTTCTTGAACTTTTGACCTCATCCCCCAACCAAAATGGCGCTGGACCAAACTCAAATGTGCTCATGTACTCAACATTGATATGGGTAAGCCACATACTAAAATTGGTGGAATTCAGTCCAATGGTTTCCGCGGAGTTGTGTTACAATCAATTTCCACATGTTAAAATTTTACCTTTTGACCCCTCCCCAACCCCTGTGGTGGGGCCAAATGTAAATTGTCTTTTGCACTCGGCAATCATAACTCGAATATCAAATAATAATCGATTTGACGTTTTGACGTTTTGACCTTTTGACGACGACGACGACGACGACGATGACAACTTACAGACGCTACTGCTACCACTGCCACTACCGCTACCGCCGTTGTTGCTGCTGCTGCTGCTGCCGCTGCTGCTGCTGTTGTTGTTGCTGTTGTCATTGTTGTTGTTGTTGTTGTTTTTCTTGCTTTCAACTTCTTCTTATTCCTTTTTTTCTTCTTCTTCTTCTGCACCTTCTTCTTCTTCTTGGTGCGGCTGCGGTTACTCCTGTCGCTAGTGCTAGTGCTGGTGTAACGTTGCGTCTAAGCATCCAGTTAAAGGGACACTGAGATGGTAAGATTATTTCCTTGTTCAGACTCGCCACTATGCAATCATACGTAGAGTCTAACCTAGCTTAACGAACCACGTATGGGGCCCTGAAGACAGGTGGTCTCTGAATACAAGCCACTCATGACATGATATACCTTTAGTGGCTACTAGATTGACCCAAAGGGAAAGTGGTCCCTCCAACAGGTTTGAATATATATCACAGATCAGCAGCCGACATTATTAGTTGAAAACCGCTGTTGGCCATACTTTATAGTGGTAATTGGAAATGTCATGTATTCCGACAAAACGCTTCACCCAAGGCTCTATATGCATGTAGGGTAATTATCGACTCTTGTTTGAGATAACATGGCAGTCATGGCATTTTAGACAAAATATGATTTACTAGCAAATAGGCATACACATATATATTATACCTTCTGCAATTATTAATTCGAATAGCCAGCATATTGTAAGCCAGAGATGCCATCAATCTATATATTAAACAATGTGACCTTTCCAGTTTATCCATCCATCATATGACGTCAACTACGTGACGTGTAGGATGACTCGATTTAGTCCGTCAGGTTGCATGAATTATATGTCCTTACTATTTGATAAACATTCTGTTGAATATTTTGAAATTAATTCGACTGGGCGTTGTTGCTGCTATAGAAATTGATAGTCACGGAGTTCAAGGATCGATCGATCCCAATGCGAGCCAGATGTGGGTGGAGCTTAGCTAAAGATTGGCGGGGCATAGCTAAAACTGGAACCGTCCATTGACTGATCTGACGGACCTATCTCATTTTGATCGTGACGTCAGCTAAGAACTGACGTATTTGATTATGATTTCAGATACTTAAGTGACATATATGGACCTTTTAATTTCAGGAAGTCTCGCTCTTTATCTACCTTACCTTCTGTGGTGATATCGGCACTTCCCATACACACGCACCATATAGGCTACATCAATTAATTAACGCAGAAATTTACTAACACTTATACTTAACGTCCCCATCAGATAGGTACTATGGACCTTACGGTGGCTCAAGCAAGCCTGACTCAGATAGTCATCATTTGTCAAACGCATGTGTGCGTGACAGTTCTGAACTATACGCGGACGCGTAATGACAGTACGGTACATGTATACAACCCACCTACTGTTCGCCGACAACGCGTAGGCCTAGTTACCACGTTATTTTCAAAAGGCAAAGAAAACAGATTTGCCTTTTCCTATCAAACAGCTGCTAAAGCGCAGAGATTGTGCGTTATCAAAAATATAAGAATTGTAAATCTTAGCTTAGCCTAGATATATCATGAATCGAACAAGCGAGCACAACGCGATCCGTACAAACCACTGGCTGCTACTATCAACATTGTCAACTGCCTCTGGATAAAGGTATGCTCTAGAGCTCTGGCATAACGGGTTTAACTGTCTGCCCGTTGAGTTTTTGCAGACGACATATTCCAGGGGTTATATCACTGATTCTACAAAATATTTTGAAAACAATTTGACTGAAAGTTGTTGGTGGATAATCAATCAACAACTTTCAGTCAAATTGTTTTCAAAACATTCAACAGGTCCGGAATTATTGTCAATTGAAATTACCGTATGTTGGCTATTTCGCAGCAGTCCTGCAGTTCATGTTGAGCGAAAAAGTGAAATTTGGGAAACCAATAATCATACGGAACGATGCTTAAAGGCTCATATCATATCGAATATTTATTCTTAAAAGCAATATTTCTGAAAGACAACAACAGCTTACAGCAAAATATCAAAAGTGTCCTACCACCAGTTAGAACGCATAATAAAGTTAAACATACACGATGATAATTGAAAATGACAAGGGTTTTAAAATGATAGCCTTTTATAGAGGATAGAGACCTACACAACACGAATTATAAATATCTTGATGACACGGAATGTATTGACCCTTTAATCCTCGAACTTGTTCACAAAATTTTTAATTTTCTCATAGAAAATGTCCATTTGCAGACCAGGAGAAGACTATTTTTGAAAATTTACCACTGGAATTACTGGCTCAGTTATCGAGCCAGTCACGCTAGTGTTAAATTCTCAAAAGTCGGCTTCTCTAGGTCTGTAAATGAACATTTCTGAAGACCACTGAAGAAGCCGTTTTTTGATGATATGTGCCTTAAGGGGTTTTAAGTAGGTTCTTAACACATGCATACAAACTGTCATTAATAATACGCCACCAACCCACCACAACACCATAACTATGCACTTTGTCGTGAAATACAACTCTTTCGTAGCGCGTTTAACCCTTTATCAGCGGGAAGTCAATCTCTCAATTTCAAGACAAATATACAGGAAGGCTATTGAATATTTTGAAACTAATTTGAATGGAACGTGACAGCAACAGCCCCCAGTCGAATCAGTTTCAAAATATTTAACATAATATTCCTAACATCATAAAGAAGTTGTTTCGGGTTTGCAACGCTTATACGGTTAATGGAGGAATCTAGTTTTAGCTATGCCCCGCCCATCTCTAGTTAAGCTCCACCCACGCGTTGCCCATGTTGGGATCGATCGAACAATGAATGTGCCAAAATCTCAATTTTCAGAAAACTGTGCAGTTAAGCTATGGGGTATTTTGAAATTAATTTACTGGATGCTGTTGCGGCCTATGGCAACAACAACGCCCAGTCAAAGTAGATTAAATTATCCAACAGAATGTTTATTAAATGGTAAAGGCAAGTCTGACGGACTATTCAATGTTCAGGACCGAATTAGTTATATATCATTTATTACGCATTTTGATTGTGACGGCAGCCTATGTAACGCAGTTCATTATTACGTCATATACTTGAGTGAAAGATTCGATTCATCAATGGACCTTTCCAGTCCATCCATCGATCATATTACGTCATAATCAAGTACGTGACGTGTAGGATGACGTCAAAATCAATGACGTCATGAATAACTTAGATAATGACGTCACGAACGCATAATTAGTGACGGATTATGCGTTGTTGCACGAATTATGTCTTTACTATTTAATAAACATGTATAATTTTCTGGAAATTGATAGTCATGGAGTTCAGGGATCGATCGATGCTAACACGAGTGAGGTGTAGGTGGAGCTTAGCTAGAGATGGGCGGGGTATAGACAAAACTGGAAAGGTCCATTGGATTCAGACAGATGAGCGTAGAACAAAATGTATTAATTGTTTCATTGCTGATGCAAGCTGCTAAGCGTTGATATGCCACCAGCTGGCCTGTTAGGACACTATTAAAGTGAAGGGCACATCGGAAGACCCTACATTAGGAGAAGAGTGCTCAAATCTGTTGTTATTGTTGTTGTTGTTGTTGTTGTTGTTGTTGTTGTTGTTAATGATGTTGTTGCTTTTGATGCTGTTGCTGCTGCTGCTGCTGTTGTTATTATTGTTATTATTGTTATTGTTGTTGTTGTTCAGTTGGTTTGATATTATCTAAGCTGGGCATGTATATGGCTCAGCCAGTCCAAAACTATGAATGAATTTCCAGCCACTGTCTATTCCCTTTAACACTCAAGCCCGCCAAAACGGCTTCTGCTATTGTCTTTGGAAATACCGACAAAGGAGGAGACTATATTTGACATGTTACCATACGAATGACTGGCTCGATAACAGAGCCAGTAATCCCAGTAATAAATTTTCAAAAATAATCTCTCGGTCTGCAAATGGGTATTCTTTCGTCTGTTGACATGATTAGTCACGGCGCAGGCATCACGTCGCTGCTAAGATTCGGATCATACAAGACAGATCACACCTTCTGCAACACATGGGGAAAGTTAGGAGTCAACACGCTGTTCATCAATTTCAGACAAACAAGGTGAAGTGCGAACTGAAAGTGGCAAAGAGAAGGAAGTTCCATAAGTTCTTATCAACATTCAAGAGGCTAAAATTATCCAGAGGCGGATTAAGACAAGGGCTAACGGGGACCCGAAGAATAAGGCGCCCCCAAATCAAAACAATTATCGCATTCTACCCATTTGAACCTCTCAATCCTCATATCTCAATCCTCATATTTCACTTTCACAGTCACGATACGGTAGATGTTGAATATTTTGAAACCAATTTGACTGGAAGCTGGTAATGCCTTGGACAGCTCCAGCTTTCAGTCAAATCAGTTTTAGAATGCTTTTGAATAGAACAGGAAGCGCTGAAATATATATATATATATATTTATGTGTAATGAATATATCGAACTATATGCGCTTGATGACATATCTTGAAAACCTTTATGAGGAAGGATATTTGAAGTGAAAGTAAAAAAACTAAGAGAAAGTTTCACTACTATACTGTCGCGATAAAAGCCATGACCACGTCATTATTACAACACATTTGAAGCTAAATTCAAACATCATAGAAAGGATACATTCTGTTTCATATTTGCTTTGTCTAAGCTCACGTTTTCAAACTGCATGACTGAAAATATTTTAACTTTACTTACCTAATCACTGCTGTTGCAATGTACCGAAACGGTAAAACCAATCCCGTTTTACGAACCGAATACGTTTTACTGGGATGATCAGCGTATATCACAATCTACCTCCAAGCGCTGTATACACGTCAACATAAGACGGTAACCTGCTTATTCTGCCATTAGCCATGCATTGTTCGTTGACACAATCTACCTACAAGCGCTGTATACACGTCAACATAAGACGGTAACCTGCCATTAGCCATACATTGTTCGGTTGAGAGTTACACCATTCTTTCTGCATATATGCAAATATCAGTTCTCACTTTGGCTTTAATGGACATTGTGCCGTTTAAAAAGCAAACTGTCTGTTGTAGCCTATGTAAAGTCTAGCCTGCGAGAAATGAGTAAGCGGTTGTTGTTGTTGTAGCAAAACCTACCATCACCTGTCAAAAATGCGATTTTTTAAACCTGTTATCACGAAGTGAAATGAGACTGTCAATCTGTGTTGGAAATACGTATAATTAGATGATATGCTGGTTTATCTTACCGTAAGCCCGAAATCGTACTCTCTCGCTCTCTCATGTTGTTACAGGATGAAAAGTGTTCCTATATGTCCAGCTCTTCACTCATGCCTTTCACTCATGCCTTCATACAAGTGAATGGCGTTTTAAAACGTAATACACACATATTCTATTATTCTTTGATCCAGCCCAGTATGTCTACGCTACCAAATACTGTATCTCGTGAGTGTGGTCAATGTGTAAGGAGAGCCCCTCTCCACTCCCACTTGTCATTAGCGTTTCAATGTGTTAACCACACACTCTTAATCATTGCCCCGTGGTATGAAAAAATACAAACCATTGAACCAAACATACAAAACAAGCCCCGACATTATTATAATTTTCCTCCAGGCGTCCCTGCTGACTCAGCCCACTGCTGAGAGAACCATTGTACCCAGTTGTGCGGGTCTTTCTATTTCAATCTCCAGTTTAGAAACGAAACCTCATGTTAACCTTCAGATATTTCCTACATGCTGGTTTAATCAGAGTTACTGGGGAGCGATTAATTCAAACGCGGTCCAACAGCTTCGTTGTGAAGTGGTCTTGTAAGAGACATAGTATTGCCCTTTAGAGCACCGGGTTGTAACAACAAACGCGGAGTCAATTAAAATAGGATATTTGCTTAAAGAACATTTGTGCTGCACAAAAGTAGGAGTTTACGCAATAATGTTACTGACGCCGACGACAACAACAATGTAAAATAGCAGCAACAGCAGCAGCAACACCAGCAACAGCACCAACAACAACAGCACCAACAACAACAACAACAGCACCAACAACAACAACAACAACAACAGCACCAACAACAACAACAACAACAACAGCAGCAGCAGCAGCAACAACAACAACAGCACCAACAACAACAACAACAACAACAACAACAACAGCACTACAGTAGCACAACAATAGCGTCGGCGGCTCTGACGGCGGTGGGGGGGGGGCAGCAGCGGTGGCAGAGGTGGGGGCAGCAGCGGCAGCTACTACTACTACTACTACTACTACTACTACTACTACTACTACTACTACTACTACTACTACTACTACTACTACTACTAATACTACTACTACTACTACTACTACTACTACTACTACTACTACGACTACTACTACTACGACTACTACCGCAGAAGACAGTTTCTCATCATTATCACCACTCAGACAATGATAGCTGCCTTTTTTAATTTGACTTGCAACAAGTTGTTACATACATGTAGTTCGAGAGGCTGGTTCACAATAACTAACTTGGGAGGTTTCAGTTGCAACTCGCAACCCGCGGGAATGGCGACTACTACTACTACTACTACTACTACTACTACTACTACTACTACTACTACTACTACTACTAATACTACTACTACTACTACTACTACTACTACTACTACTACTACTACTACTACTACTACTACGACTACTACTACTACGACTACTACCGCAGAAGACAGTTTCTCATCATTATCACCACTCAGACAATGATAGCTGCCTTTTTTAATTTGACTTGCAACAAGTTGTTACATACATGTAGTTCGAGAGGCTGGTTCACAATAACTAACTTGGGCGGTTTCAGTTGCAACTCGCAACCCGCGGGAATGGCGACTACTACTACTACTACTACTACTACTACTACTCGATAAATAAAGATTCTTATCTTATCTTACTGCTACTGCTGCTGCTGCTGCTGCTGCTGCTGCTGCTGCTGCTGCTGCTGCTGCTGCTACATATACTGCTGTACTACTACTACCAACTGATGCTGCTCCTAGTAATGATACTTCTACAGTGAGTTCTAGGAATGCTCCTTCCATTATTCAATCAACTTAGTAATCAACTTGGGCATACAAATCACGTCGTAAACAAAAATCAACACGTTCTGGCTCACGTTCAGCCTACACAGATGCCAGAGAGTCCCACACTGGCATCTGCCACGCGTACAGCACGGTACAAGTCACGAAATTAACACATATTACTTAGTGCTAATTAGTACGTCCTTTCTAAAACATCATGTAGGCATATAGCTTAAATGGGTGCCCTAGATTCCAAGAATACTGGTATATATGCTCAAGAGAACCCCTATCTTCTGCGGTACATGTTTTGTGGGTCATTGAGACATGTGGTTGTACCGGACTTAACTGTCTCGCTGCTGCAAGCCAACATACAATAATTTCAATGAGCAAAAGCTAATGACTCGCTGAATATTTTGAAAACAATTTGACTGAATGTTGTTGGTGGCTAAGCCACCAACAACTTTCAGTCAAATTTGTTTTCAAATTATTTAGCAGGTCCAGAAATATAACCCTTGGAATGTAACGTCTGGAGAAGCCCAGCAGTCAGACGGCTAAGAAGCCCTTAAGGGCGCATGCATTAGTGGTTGAGATATACCAAGACACTTTGATTTAACAGTGACCGTGAAGGTGGCCTCTGAAGAGAGGTCTTATTGTTGGCTCAACAATTGCACAAAATATTACTGTTGTATATTTCGAGGACAATGACACTGACAGTTGTCGTTGCGATGACTCCGATGGGATGGGAGTGGCGTGTACCTGCATACGTTGGACCTCATTCTGAATCATGATGTACTTTTGTTAATCTCATAACCAACTGTAGGTCTATATTTATTTCGAGAAATATCGGAGTCACCCAGCTAATAATGTTGTTCGAACGCATTTTATGTCCGGATTTGCGTATTACCGGTCTTATCTTTTAAGTCAATCCTTAAAGTTGGACAAAATGGCATCAGACGGCGGACCCTAGAATGTTTTAAATGAGAATTACTGTAGTGTCATACAACTTTCTATGATAGAAATTGTATTTTATGTATCGTGACCACACTTAATGCAACGCGTAATTACAACGTTGATGTGTGGAAGCCCCTTAAGGTCACAATCGCGGTGTTTTACACTCTGCGTTTACCCAAAAAGATGGTATACGCTGCAGTATGAAGCGAACATATCCAACCATAAGTGAATTGGAAATCACTTAGAATGGAATCGAGATGCTCAGAAACCTAAATGCCAACAAAGCAGTAGGGCCAGACAACATAAAACCACACATCATCAAGGAATTATCCCAAGAGATAGTACCAATATTGGCAATTATCTTAAAAAATCATTTCGCCCTGGAGAGCTACCAAATGAGTGGCGTGCTGCCGATGTGAGACCGATCTACAAGAAGGCCAAAGATATAAAGCAGAAACTACATCAACGACATCCCAGAAGGCCTAAAATCCAAATTGCGACTATTCGCTGATGACACTACCGCAAACCTGACAATATCCTCATACACAGATGCATGAGCGCCTCAGGCAGATCTTGACAATCTAGCAAAACGGGAAGAAGACTGACTGATGAAATTCCATCCTGAACAATGCAACGTGTTAAATGTCAGCAGAAAACACCATCCATTCAGACACCAGTACATATTGCACGATCATCCGCTAGAGGCTGTAAAATCTGCCAAATATATTGGTGTCACTATAACATCTGATCTACAGTGGAATGAACACAGCTGCAACAAAGTCAACATGACCATTGGTTTCCCGAGGAGAAATCTCAACATAGCAGCTACAAGCATCAAGACCAAAACTAATGCCTATAAAACTCTAGTCCGACGCACTCTAGAATACGTTAGCACCGTTTGGGACCCTATCACCAACACGATATTCATTGGCTAGATATGGTCCAAAACGAGCCGTTAGATACGTACTCAGCAGATTCCACAACAGATCGAATGTAAGAAGCATGCTGAACCATCTTCAATGACCATCACTTGAAGACCAGCGTAAATATGCACGGCTTGAAATGATGTATAAAATCGTCAACAATCAAGTGCACGTCAACAAAGAGAATCGACTCATCCCACCTAAACGCTTCTCGAGAAATAGGCACCACCTGTCATTCCAAGTCACCTCCTTTAGAAAGGTGTACCACATAGAATCATTCTTCCCATGTACCATGAGGGACTGGGACGCCTTACCAGCAGCTATGGTACAAACTTAGAGCCGTGACATATTCCAATCCCACACATAGATTTCAAAACCACACAAAGGAATAATGTTTAAGGTTGTCATGCGCCCTCTACAGTAGCATAATAATCAACCCATTGCTGGCGGCTACTAAATGATAGAAGCAGAAGCAGCAGCTCTTAGAATGAAGGCATAACTTCTGCATTTTATATAATGAAAACACAATTAATGTCATTTAATTATGACAACAGATTGATTCCACTAGTTGATTCTACCTCGAATCTGGGAATAAACAGCAATAATACCATCACTGATGCAAATCTGACTATAACAGCACATATTTCAAAAGCGCGAAGAGATATGTATTCGCTCCTGGGTGCAGGACTTCATGGGGTAAACACCATGGATCTAGTAGCATCCTCTCACCTACTGACTATATATGTCATACCTATACTTCTTCATGGTATAGAAACTTTAACACCAACGCGTAACAACATGAACCAACTCCAAAACTTCTACGGCAAGTTACTGAAGCAGATCTTATCACTTCCAGACGAGGTAGCGGTTCCAGCACCTTACATTCTATTGGGAATTCTTCCCGTTGAATCCCTGCCTCCGCTAGGAAATATCGGTCGTAAGGAAGACCCCATCCTATTTGACAAATGCGTACGACAAACAAGTTGACAAAAGCTGATTCAGCGATGCTAGGAAGCGTCTAGCTTAATACAGGCTCCCATCAATTCACTACCTTATGGACAACGCCCCAAACAAACACAGATTGAAGAAGCTGGTCAATGGTGTAGTTGAATCCTACTGGGCTTAAGAACCTTCTACCAGGGCGAGACCGTATTCCCCGTTGAAATTCTTAAACCTGGAGGGGTTCCCAATAGGAAAGACTCATCCCGCAACCATGTCAATTTCAACCAGACGTACGGGCATCTTCTGTAAAGCTAAGCCTAATAACAGGCGCCTGTATCCTGCATGTGAACTAACTGATCTTCAATCAATACATGGTTAATCCACAATGGCAACTCTGTAATACTGAGCAAGAAACCAGGATACATTTCGTGGCATCCTGTAGCAAACTACAATACATCCGTGAAGAGTTCATAGCTCTACTCAGCTCAAAACAATGTCCAGATTGCGTACTACATCTACACAACACTATTAGAAAACTTACCGATCTAGCAGCATTCATGCTATCTCCATACTCACTCGTTAAGGACTGCACATGCAGCGCGGTCATGAGCACACGAATTAGACACTACCAGCAGTTAATCCTTCATGTCAGAAACAAGTTACTCAGCAAACTGATAGAATGATTATGTGGGAGCATATACACCTGAGGCCAAAAATAGAGAAAATGAGCATTTTTTAATCTTACCTACATCATTTATCACTTTAAATAACAGCAACGGAGTGTCGTTTAAATGAACTTAAATTCGAACCTGAAATTCGATAGGCCACAATTACTGCACAAGGGGTGCTTATGAAAGATGAGGAATCTACGATTACGATTACGATATGACGTAACAACAGTCCATGATGCGGGTGATCACGTCATAAGTATGATGCGTGAGAATGGGTGGGTTGGAGAGGCTCCTAGGAGTTGATAGATTGAAAGCCATAATTAGAAGTTACAGCAACTAACTGACCACAGCCGCACACACACCGGTACATGTATGATTGCATATACGCACAAAGATGTCACCGTTACGACTTCCACTACCCCTACAACTACCACCACTACCAACACCACCGTATGAAACAAATGTTACCGTAATTAGTTTGCTTAATTCTCGTCATTCAAGCTTAATCTCAGCAACACCACGTAAAGAAATGATTTAGCTCTATGCAAGTCGTGTGCGTTGTAAGCTTTTCCTATTTATTTGGACATATTTTATGTGCAACAAGTCGAAAAAGTTCAACACACTAGACTTTTCCAGATTCATCATGACCAATCAGAATCAATATCCGACATGCATAGATTTATCGTCTGCGCAGGTCGGATACGTCAAATCGGCCCTAAATCGTAACATGTACTTTCGCCTTTATAAATCCCACTAATTTCGCGTTTTATCTGAAAACAAGCAAAGGCCACGATGGGCTAAAAGTATATAAGCATATTGGCGCATATTCCACATGATAAGTTAAATTCGTCTTTGTATTCCATATGTGACTGATAATGTGCTAAATATATGCGCTAGATATATGGCTTTAAGATCTGCATTAAATTTTCAATACACCGCATGGATGTGTATTAAAATGTATGTCTTTATTAAAGATTTAGGCCCAGACTTAAACGCCTTTGAATAACGAGCTTAAGATTTAAGACCATGTTTAAGGCGGTATTTGAGATTTAGGTCCAGACTTGACACGTGTACATACACAAAATGTGTGCTACTTCCGGTATAGGTATCAAAGGTTAGGACTGAGATATCATTGGAATCTTTTGCAGTATTAATGATACAAGAATCAACGTTGGCACAATTACAGAACTCTTCATCCTTACTATTTCTTGATATAGAACCTCCATCGCAATTTACATATGCGCATGCAGTAGTAGAGGTGTTACTTCCGGTCTAAATCTCACCAATGTTTGCGGTATTGATGATTCAGGCATCAGATTTGGGTAAAGCCTTTGATCGTGATAGTGTCTGGATATAGAATCATATTAGGGTCGACTTACCCTGTACGCATGCTCATCATGCATGTCACAAAGGCGATGCAAGGAATTCATGAAATACAGTCATTATTTCAGAATATTCATAAACTGCATCTTATGTAGGCTTATGAACAAGAAGATCAGTTGTTTTCAGCAACATCGTGCTTCCTTAACGGCAGTTGACATTGGCCAATGTATTTAGAAAGCTATGTGCTCACAAGCAAGCTTTAGAAGCATGTGTACCATCTTGTAGCACATGCGTTCAGACAACCACATTTGTCAAGCTCTAATGCGCGCTTTGTGCCCACTCAATAAAGGCATTTGAACGGGTAAGTCATCAAACAAAAGATAGCCGTGAAATTTGCATTCATGGAATGCAAGCTCCATTGTCCAAAGATTGACAACGTTTTATGGGCAGCTCAAGGAATAAGTCAGTATTGATATCATTCCAGTGGGTCACATGATGTGAAAAAGATGGTGCAGATCTTGAATCAGGTCAGGTCAGGTCATGATATTGCCCGGGGGAATCCGAAGATGGAAGAATCTGACTGGCAACATAACCTCAAATTCTATTGCAGTATGGTCCTCGGACATATGACTCATTTCTATTGTACCAATTTCACCAGAAGGCTGTGTGTTTACTGTTTAGCTGGTGAGTGATCGAGCCAAGAAGTTATTGATTTGAATGACGTCTATCGAATCCCTGATTCCATGTCCCATTCACGATGGTCTTATGCCAGTCTATTATCGGTAACTTTCCAAGCTTTTACACTGTCACCCACTTATACGCATGGGTGGAGAGAGGAAAGAAGTGAATGCGATTATCCATGTGTCCAACGACGGCTAGCTAGTGCTCAGCTCAGGATGGAACCGGTTTCTCCGGTTTGGTAGTCCTGAGTGCTACACTGCTAGCCACAACAAGCGGCTGCTCACTTGTGTGACCCAGCCAGAAGGGAGGCTTTTATACGGGAATTCCACAACCAACCCAGACAATAGATTAAAATAATATGGCGATTTTCACCTAAATCTAAAATGTCGTCTACAACTATTGTTAGTCAAAGTGACCATAAAGTACCACATATTCCAAATCTATTTGAAATCTATGAATTTTATCAGCTTATGAGAACTTCAAACTCATGTAGCATGTGACATAATCAAATATGTCACATATTAGCTGACGTAACAATCATAATGATGTAGCTCTGTTACGAAAATCGAAAGGACCGTCACAAAATTGTGCGAATTGTATGTCTTTGATGAATTTACAATTTAATAAGTATTCTGTCGAATATTGTGAAAGTAACCACTTAAATACGTTTCGAAGTAGGCCTATCCAACAGCTGGCCTGTATAGTTATCTTGAAATCCAGATTCTGATAATCCAGCTTTCAAAGTTTCAAATTGATTCCAGTGCACGCAAGAAGTGGGCGGAGCTTAGCTATAAATGGGCGGGACATAGCTAGAAATGGATCCCTCTATTGCTTAAAGATCACACAGAACACAAGACGGGGAGATGATAATAGCCACCAGCATTATTACGAGCTCTATTGCGCATGTTGGCCTGCACGCACGCACGCACGCTTACAGATGTATTGATTACTAGTCTCGACTGCTTACCGGATTTCATGTTGATATCAAGTCCATATCTGAAATATTGAATTTCCACATTCCGCCAGATTGTATATAGTTTATCCATTCCACGCATCGACACATTGATAATCCATCATATTTGGTGTTTCGATATATATCAAATGTCCTTAAGCTAAAAACCCGCCCATCCCTAGCTCAGTTCCACCAACACCTCGCTCGTGTTGGAATCGATCGATCTCTGAACTCCCTGACTATCAATTTCCAGGTGACTATACAGGTAATTAAGCCGTTGACTATTTTGAAATTAATTTGACTGGGCGCTGTTGCGGCAAAAGCATCCACTCAAATTAATTTCAAAAATATTCAACAGCATGTTTATTAAATAGTAGACATACAATTCGTACAACGTGTTGAACTATTAAGATTAAAGAATCATTTAAGACCTACACGCCACATAGCTGATTATGACGTCATATGACGTCAAATTGATAGATGGATATTCTGGAAAGGTGAATTACGTTACATAACAATGTCTTTAATACTGATCTAAAATCGGCTGCATTCTTCTATTTATCGGCTAGTAAAAAACCTGACAATATTTAGTCTAACGAACTGCGCATTTGGCAAACCTTCCAACTGCGTTTGTGAACCACTGTCTTCCAGAGCAAATAGAAACTGAAAAGGATTTTGAGCTTGTTCTGCTGCTAAGCTGTACTCTAAAAACTGCATGCCGATAATATCGTCTGGTAAGAACACGTTCTTGAACGGAGTTTTGTAGATAAGAACTGCGTGCACATGCTGTTTTCTAATGGATGGCAGAGGCTCAAGATGATAGAGAAAATGTGAATTAATCCTATAGTTGTATTTAAATATGGAGTAAAAATGGATTAAAGTTAATGGTTAAAGCATATTCAACCACACCAGTTTAAAAGTGCCGCCTTCCTCCAGAGTGTCAACATAACCTGAATCATGAACATGACCACGGACTGGTGTCCGGCCAGAATATTCGAATATTCAGACAAATAGACCCATATGAACGAATATTTACATAGTATACGAATATTTATGAAAAATTAAAATTGTCATAAATTGGATTGATAATAATTTTTCATTCAAAATGACTGCCAAAATGTTGTTTGGTCCGATCAATGTAAAAGTTAGTCAATATCTAGGTCCTATATTGATTTGATTTGGTACCAGTATTAATTTCAAATTTTATCCAATCGTTTTCGAGATACCCATGACATGCATACGAATTTTCATCATGGATATTTCAACGATGAATACGCATACAGCTTTTATTGGATCACAACTATGTGAGTTGGATGTTACGCTTGGCTCGCCATGTCTGCTGATTTTTGGGTCAAAGGTAGATGATCACGTTTACCCTTCTTCTTCTTCTTCTTATTCTTCTTCTTCTTCTTCTTTTCGTTCGCTGGTATCACACTTGGAGAGCCGTTCTCAAGATGAAATCTGTGGTTTTCTGCAGTTGTTCCACAGGCCCATACAGCTTTTCAAGAAAAGAGGTTGACAAAGGCCAGATCTCTTCTCTCAGCAGCTGATACGTACTGCAACATTGAAGTATGTGCTCTGTTCTGCTTCTCCACAAGGACAAGCAGGCGATGTCGTAAGGTGGAACCGCCTGTACATGTGTTGGTTTAGTCTGTTGTGTCCAGTTCTGAGACGAAAAATGGTCACTTGCTCTGGCCTCGAGAGATGATGGTAGGCATCTTCTGATTGAGGCGTTCTATAGAGTGACTTGAGGATTGTCTTCATCTCTGTATGGGTAACCATGTTTTCTGTCTGATTCTCTTCTGCACCCACCTTTGCCATCTTGTCTGCTTCCTCATTTCCTTGGACTCCACAGTGTGAGGGGATCCACTGCAATGCTATCCGAAAGCAAAGTTTACCCTTACGGTCAAAGCACTATTCGAACTGCGACTACCACGGTGTTTATCCCAAACAAGCAGGTTGAGTTTGGGGTTAAAAGTCCAGGTTATTTATTAGTCTCACGATAACCCTTTATGCTATCAATGATAGAAGTTTCGATTTTAGCAGAAATTAACTCCCCTTAATTGGTGCCAAAATAGAAGTGCACATCCTTACAGGGAGCGATTGAAAACCAACGCGGCCTGGTATTAATCCAGTACCGGCCCAGCAACCTTAGTTATTACGTTAAGCATAAAGCGTAATGTAGGTTTTTTACATTGATCTCATCAGATAAAGTGGGCACCCCCCCCCCCCGCACAGACACACATATTTTATTATATATAACCCCAGTTTTTGAACCATTCTTGCACCATTCTTGAGCTAATGTTCATTCTTCACCAGCATAACATAAAGTAAATCTACCATCGCAGCCAAAATAAGTGATAGCAAAGAAACATAATACACCGAAAACGCATCGATCATAATACATTTCCTTCTTTATAGGCATTGGGATCCTTGCTGTGATGATATTTACTAGTTCACATAGTTCGCTATAATATAAAAGATTCGTTTTACATTTCACATTGGTTTCCAAATATATAACCAGTTAATTAATTTGATGGATTTCGAGGAGAGATTAAAAAGAATAGTGTTAATCAATATGTCGACTGTTGTCTTGTTCTCCATTTCGCGATTGAAACGTTATTTCATTGATTGATTCTGGCTTGAGATATTTCCTCTCCGGTGCATTCGGGGCCACACAACAGTTGAGCAACAAATGTCCATTACAGTTCCGACACTAGCCTATAAATAACGAAGTAATGGATGCGTTTGGATCTGCATTATTTTAATCATGGGGTTTTTGCTCATGCCAGATTGGATTGAAGAAGAAAAACCACGGCTTTAGCGTTTAGATCTGCATATTGCCATGTGCCTACTTCTGGTCATACCGAGAGGAGACAGTAGGCTGGCATTAGATCATTGTAACGAAGGTCAAAGTGTAATCTTTGTGCAGCGATCATTATAATCACCCTATTTTGGCAATTAAACAAAGGTCTTGGACTATGCTACAGGACTGGCTAATTATATTTAAATAAATGACGGATGTATTGCTATACATTGTGAGAACATGCACCTGACTTCATTGATGCTACTAATTCACAAGTTACGGTCATTATGCCCACGTGACTACGAAACCTATATCAATTGTGAACAACTAATATAGATTACAGGCAAGGCTTACTAGGCCAGAGGGTAGAGTCATCTATGGGGAGCAGATAGCTAACATCGACGTCAGCTCCGATCCAAACAAAGCCCTAACCAAAACATTGAAATCTATGGAATCATCAGCTACCAACACCATAGGTGTACTTAAAAACAACCGAACTAGGTATACTGACAGTACATAGTAAAACTGTCAGCAGAGCAGAAAGCGTTACGGCTGTGCATTTATCAAAGTGACCAAAGTAAAGATCACACCAAACTACGCCCGGGAGCGCAGTAACATTCTGCACCACATTAGTGAACGCTTGAAAGATCTTGTTATTCAACAAGCAGACTCCCTAGCAGATGAAATCACTGCCACGGATGACAGTCACAGAATGTTTCGGGCAGCCCGAGCCCTGAGAGTTACTGACTACACACCACCACTCACACTGTACACAACTCTGAAGGACACTTTATAGGGACTGACCAAGGCGAAGCCGACGCGATTCGAGAATGGTTAAAAGAACAGTTCACTGATCACGATGATGAGCCCTTGCATCCGTTCTCAGGAGAGTTCAGGCCATTACTAACACCAATTAAAACAGCAGAAGTTGAGAAGGCACTTAAAGCCGTGAAGAATGGACGTGCATCTGGACCTGATGGCATGCATGTGCAATGAACTACTCAAATATCCAAGTGACATTATCTCAAAACCGAGCCCACACCTAATCAATTCAGCTTTTATGCACCACCTCCCCATCGACGCTGTAGACCAAGGCACCATTATCGCATTAGCCAAGCCCAGGAAGCCACCTGGATCCCCAGCCAATCTGCGGGCCATTGTGCTCCTCAACAGCATGCAGAAAATCCTGTCCACTCATATTCCGCATCCGAGTCAAGATCGATGACTTCACCGGATCATGTCAAAGTGGCTTCAAACGTGGACGCAGCTGCGCGGACATTATATGGGCTCAACGCATGCTTGTGTCCGTAGTCATGGCCAATCACTGGAATTTCCACAAAATGGGCATTGACATGTCACGATCCTTCGACACAATTAAACGGTCAAAGATCCTTAGATGTACTACGCCAGGCCAGTTGCAGTGAAGATGAGCTACGACTAGTGAGACTACTGCTTGCAGACACCAAACTGAGCCTACGAATCAAGTCAGTGAAGTCTGTAGAGTTTGAGACATCAATCAGCTCCCCACAACGAGATGGTCTATCTTTGGTGCTTTTCACTTGTTACCTTGCTGCTGTATTGAAATCCGTGCGGGAAAGTTCCACGAGACCAGACTCCCAGTGTCAATACTGGGTATGCCGCTAGAGATGGAATATGCCGACGAAGTAGGCTTCATAGACCAGGAAAACAAACCCCTTGACGAACTTCTCCCAAGAGCTGCAAGAAAACTAAAAATGGAGAATCTCTTTATGAATGAATCCAAAACACACCCACGTATACCTATCTACAAAGTATGAAACTAAAGAAAATGGCGATCCACTTCGTGGCGGCGACCCATGGAGGAAAAGTAAAATCATGGGCTCACTGCTTTGCAGTACTGTTGACATTTGCTGCACGCTGCGTCATGGGGAACGCAGCTTTCTAGTCCTTCTGGAAGCTATGGTGGATTCGTAGATCAAAGATGCCCTTGACAAAAAGGCTACATTTATACAATGGAACCTGCGTATCCTTGAGGCTGTATAACTGTAACAGCTGGGCAGCTCCAAAGGCAGCTCTAGACAAACTCGATGCTCGTCACCACAAACACCTACGCACCATCACTGGACACCGATGGCCAGACAGCATAATTTCCAATGATGCACTATGCAAGATGTGTAATACGTCGCTCCTGTCTGTAAAGGTCGCCCGACAAAAGATGGTCCATGTTTAGTCATGTGCTAAGGATGCCTGAAGAGACGCCAGGAGAGCCTTGGAATTCGTCCTACTCTGAGCCAGCAAATACAAAGCCAGGAGAGGACGTCATTACATAAATCTGCAAAGTGTGCTACGAGGTGACCACAAGAGAACCGGACTCGATACACTCAAGTCAAGAATGGACCTGAGGAAGCTAAGGATTTCGGCTGAGGACAAGCCACCGTGGGCAAAAGCAGTTGTAGGATGTTTCTACTACTACAGCTGCAGAATACAGTAATCATACATAATATAAATTAGGATTTCATGTTTGCAAAGCCAGTATGCTCTTGGATAAAAGGTAGTTTCTGTTCTAACACTCAAATTGCTAATGCCAAATGGCTACGTATATTGCTATTTTAATAATGTAATATATAGCTCAGGAAATGTCACGATAACTATAGTATAAACTAATTGTTGATACATGTTAGTCGCTGCGAAAGTATGTAACTTCCATATCTAAATGGACCTTTCCAGTTTTAGCTATGCCCCGCCCATCTCTAGATAAGCTATACCTCGCTCGTGTTGGGGTCGATCGATCCCTGAGTTCCCTGACTATCAATTTCCAGAAAGCTATAAAGGCAAACTGTTAAATATTTTGAAACTAATTTAACTGGGTGCTGTTGCGCCCAGTTAAATTAGTTTCAAAATATTTAACAGATTGTTTATAAATGGTAAAGCCATACAAATCGTACAACGTGTCGGAGTATATTAAGCGTTAAAGACGGACTAAATCCAGTCATTCATGCTGGAATTAATTATGACGCTGTCCTACACGTCACTTAGTTAATTATGACGTCATAAGACGTCAGATGATGGATGGCTAAATTGGAAAGTAGGGCAGATCACCATGTCAAGATCTCCGTATCATTGGTACAAAGCAGATCGCAGCATCTTATATTAAATTATGCTTTAACAGTCGACTGCATCCAAACGCATCATTGGCCGTCTTCCAACGACGATGATGATTATTGTTTTGGTGTTTATCAACTAGGAGGAGGAGGAGGAGGAGGAGGAGGAGGAGGAGGAGGAGGAGGAGGAGGAGGAGGAGAGTGGATTTAACAGTATTTTTAATATTTCTAGATATCTCAGATTCCATGGCCAAAACATTGCCGTTAACATTGAGTAGGTCATTTTACACAGATACGCCGAAGTGCTCAGCAAGGATCAAATGCTATTCTGACTATGTTAAAACTCATTTGGCAGCAGGCTGTTTCTACGGCTACAATATATTCAATAGGTTAGCTGCGTGGGTCTCGTGAAATAGCGATAGTGGTACGTTGGGTGCTTGAAAGTGTTATTTAATAACTATCTTCCAGAGGGTTGGTGAATGGGATGCAGTTGCTTACCCACTCTTGCCAGTTGGGCTGATTGATTTGTCTAATATCCCGCCCCAGAACATTCACGTCTGTCTCCGAAGATTTCCAACCCAATGATTACTCTGCTCAAGGCTCAATCATCGCGATATTGGTAAACTCGAATGCCGTCGAGAAGCTATAGTTATATTATATAATATATTGGTTTATATGTTGTCTGAATAAAACACAAACCTTGTTCATTACGTCTGGTATCGTCTTCGCCATTTTACAGTCGGTTGCTCGATGACTATACGGTTCTTTTCAAGAGGTAACCGTATCAATCCTAAAATCCCGTTTTCTCGATGTCAACGATGTCATACCGATCCCCTGTTGCGTGTCTTGATTCTAATTCGCCTCCCTACTTACGTAACACCACGGCATGCTGGTTGCAAATACAGCGCTACAGTTATGACTATATTTCTAGACTGAAAATCGCATATCATCTTATAAGGGTTCTAAGCGTTTATCTGACTCAATCAGAGAGACATAAAATCAGAAAACTGTCATTCATAAATTTCTAACAGCGTACAATATCAGGCCTCCCACCAAGATAATGAAGCTTACTGAGCCGATGTTTCAGTATCGGCCCGGTATCGGCCCAGCATCGGTCCAGTAAGCTGCGTTATCAGTGCGTGTTCTGAGATAACAGTAGAACAATAGAATAGCAATTTTCTGAATCCATAAATATAACAACGAGTATAGTTAGACGAAACCTCAAGGAGCATAACAGACAGAGTAATCAAATTGTGGATTACGTTTTCTTACTTAAGAAGTATTCTGAAACAATATACTGCTTCGAAGGAAGATGTGTCCTGCTGGCCCACCACAACATCTTCAATGGTTGCTTTCGGCATAACCACGTAAACAATCGAACGGCAATCGTCGTTTTCGCAATGTGACGACCTAGTTGCTTCTGATAGCAATCCCAGATAAGGAGTCGTGCCACAGCATATCTCAATGTCTTGTTGTTTGTGGACAGATAATAATACACATTGTAATTTTTTGCGCTTCTAAATAATAAAAACTACACGTGCAATTGTTGCTAGGATACAAACATAGGAACCACCTGCTATATAAAATCTTTAGGACGTTAAGATACAGAGTGAAATAAGGGTTGTAACGAAGAAAAGATTTAATTAAAGTTCAAATTATTGAGAGATTTAAAGTTCAGTACGGTGTCCATGATGATAATTGTGATTTCTATTAAGTTAGTTTACCAATAAGGTGTTTCAAGTTAGTTTCCTTAAATGATATGAAGGCGTTCTTCCACCACCATTACACGTGTTACCACAAACTGTCACACCACCAACATAAACGTTGCCGGCATCATTTACACCACTACCGTCAGCACCACAAACAAACTACCACTCCAGTACCAACGTGAAACCCAATCAACAAGACAACCCGTATCACCGGCCTCCCCGATCACCAACCACTACAACGACCGGGAGCGTCCAATAACACCACTCACACCCATCGGCACGGCGACTGCCTTCAGCATCACATAAATTCACATCTTGTGGCCCAACCCTCTATATTAAATTAGTTCCAGAAATGTTTCTTTTCTTAATCCTTTAATGATCAAATTTGATCAAGATTATCAAAATATTTCCTTATTGAAGTCCATATGCAGGCCAAATTACCTAGTCAGTAATTATTGTGGTACATTTAAAAAAAAAAAGTATTATTTGGGCCTGAAAATTGACGGACGTTCCTCAATACCATTGCTGAGACCGGTTTTGGCCGCCTTCTTCGTGAAAGCATAATATTATTAAAAAGTGGAACTGACACGTCGCAGGACCACCACCATCACCACCACCACTACAATCATCATATATCTGCCTCATTTCTTTCCGCATTACAAGCAAATCCCATGGGGCAAAACTTTACCGCGTGGCAAAGCCATTACATAATTGAATCGATTGACACTTGGCAACCCTAATGTGAGTTTGGAACACATTATTTAACCCGATGTATGCCTCCTACTGATGTAATTGCTTATTTCTCAGGGGATGATAATTCTATATTATGTTAGCACGTACCCTGCATAACACTCTCCATGCGGAGCGGGTTGCGTTTTTCTCAAGAACACGTCAAACTGTCACAAATGTAGCCAACTTGGTATAAGAAACCAGTCATACATGCGCGAGGTGATCGACTGTAATGAATGAATCCGTTCTGTCAGTCAAGTATATGACGTCATAATCAATTACGTCACGCGCAGGCTGGCGTCACAATCATAATTGACGGAAATACTCCGTTATGAACCTAGACTATTCCTTCAAGTTGTACGAATTGTATAACATTGCTATTAAAGAGATGCTAATGTCCTCTCAAATATTGCAATTCGCCGATAGCTTATGGTATATAGATTCCATATCATTCATATGTTGAGACATTCCCTTATCTGTATCACAATTATCTGCTTTGTAATATTGAGTAAATGTTGAACAGTGATCGCCGCCAATTTGTCTCCTTGAAAGATAGTGTGTAATGTCATGTAAGTGCCACTGCATTACATTCTTTATTATGTAATACTCATCTTGTTTAATATTTTGGAACTAATTCAAATTAGTTTCAAAATATTCAACAGCTTACCTGCATGGTTGCTTTTACACCACATTGTCAAACACGCTAGGTTTTTTCTGATTTGTTGAAAAGTAAATCATGACAGGCATCATATGGTGTAGAAATGTACCAGCATTTAGCTGCTAAAGCCTGAATATCTTTCTTTAGCGGCATGATAAAAAGCTTAAAATTACCTGGATAGTTTATGAATGGCGTATAAGATGACCTGAATAGCTATCAAAAGATGGGGTTAGTTATCCTTTATCCTTTAACTAAGCATAATGCCATTCTGTTGAATATTCCATTCTGGGATTAATATACTAATTTACTAATTTCTATTTACGATTAATGTAGTTCTTCCACGTGCAATCCAAAAATCCGAGGAGGCAGTGGATGTAAGCCAGATTAATGGGTGTTATACTAAGGCGGGGCGTGTTGGGTGGGTGATGGTGACGTGATCCAATTCCACCAAAACAAGTAGCTTGTCACTTCATTATCACCCACAGTTTCAAATTATAGAGCTGATGACATCAATTACAAACACATGTTAGAGTAACTGACATGTTCTGCAAAACGTGGTGGCATTAAGCGACTGCTAGCCCGATGGGAAAAATGAACCAGCACGTCAACTCTGATATATGATAATCATAATTGCGTAATATCAATTATTTGAAAGCAGCAAACTTCTGCCATGGGGAAAGTGGATTTTGTACTCGGTGCGTTCTTTTCTCCGCAAATTCTCTTCAAAATAAGGGCGATTCATTGTTGTAGTTGCATTGTAATTGGCAAATAGCAATAACGTTAAAAAATAATGCTCGCAATAATATGCACAGATAAAGTCAAATAAGATGGTCGCGGTACTACAATATATTACAATATACCGGACAATGCTCGCAAAAAGAATGAGAATACGGGTACATGACTGAAACGACTAAAACAGTTCAGTAAATGTTTAAATTCATGTCCACACACTCTGATAGATCAATGATAACTTGATTCATCAAAGGTATTTATTTTGACAAGTTTCCGCTCGTAACTATACTTCACCAGGACGTGATGAAGCACCATTATGTGCCACTGCTTGTGAAAATAAATTATACTAAACTTAAAATGAACTACTTATTATTATACCTGACAATATTTATACCTGTCTAACACGGCTAGAACAATTCTGGGTTTACAATGGTAGACCAATGTTCATTCAAAATGTCGTAGGTGCATTGAGAACCAAAGATCGTTCGTTGAATCAATGAGGGGTCCATTTGTCCATTAGATAGCAGCTCGCTCGCTCACTCACTCACTCACTCACTCACTCACTCACTCACTCACTCACTCACTCACTCACTCACTCACTCACTCACTCACTCACTCACTCACTCACTCACTCACTCACTCACTCACTCACTCACTCACTCACTCACTCACTCACTCACTCACTCACTCACTCACTCACTCACTCACTCACTCACTCACTCACTCACTCACTCACTCGCCCACCCGCCCACCCACCCACACACACACTGGTTATGTGTATCGTTAATAATTTCTATCTCGGCTCGCCCTTATTTGCTTGATTTTACATTTACAGTAGCGCGTCAGCTTTAATGTTACAGTAAGGTCAAGTCAAAGAGTAAACAAACACAACTACTGGCGGTGAACAGTGTATACCCCACCAAATCACCACAACAACGGCGGCAATTACAGACTAATGAGAAACACATTAATTAACTATCCTTCTCGCCATTGCCTATTGCCCTTTCTTAATTATACATTCGTCTTGATTTATTATTAGTGTTCTATCGATTTGCCAGTGTTGTTGTTCGAATTGACGCTCTGAAATTTCACCACAGAGCCAGCTGTGTGGACGAAATGGAGGACGTAAGAGGGGAGACTTAATAAACGAATGGCTAGTGTGCATTCTGGAAATAATGATACCGAAATATATGCTCGTGTCTTACACAGCAACAACTTACAGCAATAATTCTGTTTTCAAATGACCATTGGTCAGTCATCAGGCGACAAGAAATGGCGTTTAGGGATCGTTGATTTTAGTTGTGACTGACAACTCGTATATGTCTGTCTGTCTGTCTGTCTGTCTGTCTGTCTGTCTGTCTGTCTGTCTGTCAGTCTGTAAGTCTATTATTTGGTCGGTCGGCCAGTTGGACACTCACCCGACGAGCACACGTGACATGGGTCTGTCTGTCGGTTGATAAAATATTTGACATTTTTGTCAAATCAGCCTATATCGAAACTATAGCGTGCTCGTACTTGCTTGATGTTTGTTTGATGAACAAGAGGAACGTGGCAACTATGTATGAATACAGTTTGATAATAGGTTGTACAGAATAACGGTCCAGCCCATCCCATGTCACGTGCGTTGATCAAAGTGATAGTTACTTCCATTAACACGTGGCCAGATGTGTATAATGTGGCCCTTCCGCCATTTTTGGACACCCACATCCTTTTGATTCGGGATTGGATGGAATCCCTTGATCAGAACTGTTAATCAAACAACATTTTGATTATCCAAGTGACGACACAATCAAAATGCATTACTTTTTGTCTACGTAAGGTAGCTAAACGCGGCAGGTAGGTGATGCACGTAATTAATTTGAATATGCCTACTATTTTAAGAATAGTATACAATTGCGTGTTACATATCCTACTTACAATACAGCTCATAAATAGGTTATCATGTTTCCAAGACAGAATTATACGTACTGTTGAATATTTTGAATATAATTGGATTGGAAGACATTGCTGCCTAGGGCAGCAATGTCTTCGAATCCAATTATGTTCAATATATTCAACAGAACATTTCTTACTAACGTGTTTGGGCGGAGGGTTTTGTTTAGGAAACATGTTAACTTATTTATGGGCTGTACTCTACTGGTCTGGCCGCCATAGTTTAACTCTCTCCATAGTCTGATAACGGGGCGTAGTGCGTGCCAAACGAAACTCTGCCATGACAGTTGATTTTAAAGCAAGATACGGTCTTGCCACCGGGCCCTAAATGTCAGAATATTAACCCTTTGAAACACGAGTCCCCAGGACCTCAAATTCAAAGTACAAACTATGCACGTAAGTTGTTGAATAGTTTGGCAGCAACAGCTCCCAGTAAAATTGGTTTCAATGTTTATTAAATTGCTTATATGTCTTTTGAATTCATCCTATTTGGTTCAATAACATCAGTGGGATTTTATTGGACCATGAAATTGAATATATTTTTTAATATCTAATAAATATTTCAAATTATTGTTATATTGTTGAAAGACTCTATGATGACGCATATTAGTTTATAAACGTCGGCGAGGTAAACTTCTGGAAAGTTTGCTTATTGATTTTTATCCAATTAAATTATACTACTGGGTTCACATCAATAGGGTATTGCCGGAACTGTCTTGTTCGGACACCGACATTATCGATTATTCTGGGATTTTTACAACAACGTTACGGAACTGTCAGCGTTGCTTAATCTCAAGGACCGTCTGGATGCATTTGACATCGATAGTTCATTTGCCACCAATTCAACAAATATTACCCACGGCTCTAATGGAAATTATTTGCCAAAAATGCCTTTCACGTTGCTAAGTAGAGTCTGAGTAGGAGAGACCGGTTTTGGTTATCACACCTTATGCTAAATTGGAAGCAAATAATTAGCAGAATGGGTTACAAGTCTTACAGTGCAATCATTCCCAAATCTATTGTCACTTTAAAATAGGCTTACGGCGTAAAACTACTCAATGTATATTATTTGGGGTGTTCAAACACGACCCTTGTCTGAGACAATCAACCCCTAATACGGATTTGTTGTGACAGCGTATGGGGTTGGTTGTCACATGATCTTATAGTAGAAGATAAAGTAATAGTTTACATCTCTTTCATAATACCGGGATGATTGTATTCGGTCATGTCAATTACAATTGCCTAAAATACAAGTCAGCCACGACTTACAATAACTTATACAAACAAATATGATTACAGCTGATATCAAACCAACTGCTCTCCTGTTCACTATCAGCGCCCTTTCAGTCACAATTATGGAAGATACACATTAGCTGTCTTGAAGTATAAGCCTCGTGGGCGCGCAGTTTACACTAGGCACACCGGGTCCAAACTTTAGATATGCTATTTGAGTAGGGTTACACACAAACATGCACACACGCAGGCACTTACGCACGCACGCACTGACGCACACACGCACGCGCGTGCGCACGCACGCACGCACACGTCAAGATGTAATAATCTCCATCTGAAGACTCCAAAGAACTTGTCTACCATGGCCTGTCATCTTTAATGCTTTTAGTCGCAGAAACTGCACCACATATTGCCTTTGTGAACACTTCATTCTTTAATAACTTACAGGGACTGGAAAACGTTTTTCTTTCCGCTCCTCAATCATCATTTTAATTAGCATATCTGTTGAAGTAGCGGCAATGTATTCTCGATTGCTTTGGTGCTTTGAAATATTATGAGGATCGGTCTTGTTAGTGGTCGTAAATTTCCATGTGTATTTGGGTCCTTTCTTTTGCGTATGTCCATGTGTGAGCATTTCATCACCGTTTGCATTGTTCTACTACGTCTTGAGATTTCTTCAGTGGTTGTCATACTCGCTCTGGTTCCAGATGAAGGATCGTCATCAGTAGTGATCAGTGTAGTACTGCTTCCAGGTGTGGACACATCCATACTGGTCCCAGCTGTATGCGGGTGATTGCCTGTGAACTGTGTGCTACTGATTCCAGGTGCTATGTTGTCATCCCTGATGTGAATATTCATACCAGGAGCATCATTGTTATGACACGTTAGCATTGGTTTGCTTCTTCCACCCTCAGGTGCGACAATAAAGTTGAGACACGTTATTGCAGGATATGGCCTGTAGTTATACAAGAGAATTAAACATGTCTTTTCATGGAGCATTTGGAGAATTCAATGACTTATTTGGGAAATTTCGCTAAGGTTATCCATCCCATCCAACTGGATGGATTTGCATCACCTTTGCTTGCAGTTGGAACATTTAGCAGAGAATGAAGGCGGCAATGGTCGTTGTTTCTTACCTGTAGTTACAAGTCGTTACAACAGTTCCATCCATATTCCACAAATCACCAGGTCCAAATTTGTACTGCATCAAAATATGTCACAGCTTATCGAAGAACGTACCGATATCAGTTTTAGACTAGTTGCCTCTGGTTTGCTATTGACAAAGTCGGGTGCTATTTTCAATAAAGGTGTAATCCAATTAGCACTCACTTGTTCAATGTCTAACCATCAACAAGGTATACGCAACTCATTAGCTATTGCTATTTGATAGGAAAGTGTTCGTATTTCCCAAGCTGAAAGACCATAATAAACATCAGATGCTTTGGTAATACATTCCGCTAACTGTTCATCGAGAATAGTCTTATATAACACATAGTGATATATCCAACATGGATAAATGGTAGGTCAGTATTCCCTGTTACATCATCACTTGCCACTATTATCTTGTCTCAGAGCTCTGAGTATTACATCTGGCGCTGTTAAGCTCTTCTCTGTTTCTCTTTTAAAGTTACAAATCATGTTTGTAACTGCATAGGAGGTCATAAAGTAGATTACTAGTAGAATTCCTATCATTCCGTACATTCAACATCACCAACCACCATCAGCACCATCAACAACGCCGTGCTAACTCTATATACCATATATAAGCTTTCTATATACAATGTGGCGAGCAGGAAGTCCATTGTAAGCATGCTGGAGGGAATAGAAACACGACATACTTATTATTATCATAGCTGCATGTAGTCATCAGTCAATTCATGAATCCATTTCCTCACTCAATCATATGACGTCATAATCAACTACGTGACGTGTAGGTTGACGTCATAATCATGACGTCATGAATGTTTCGAAATAGTCCGTCTTTAGCGCTTAATAGTGCAACACGTTGTACGAATTGTATGTCTGCTTTTTAATAAACATGTTGATTAATATTTTGAAACCAATTTGACTGGGCGCTGTTGCTGTCATAGGCAGCAACAGCACTTAGTCGAATTAGTTTCAAAATATTCAACAGCTTACCTGTATAGTTTTCTGGAAATTGACAGTCAGGGTGTTCAGGGATCTATCGATCCCAGCACGAGCTAGGTGTGGGTAGAGCATAGCTAGTGATGGGCGCGGCATAGCCAAAACTGGAAAGGACCGTTGGCGATGGTTGTCACATGAGACAAACAACCCCAAATACAATGTGACAAGCACCCCAACGGTTCATTTGCACAACTATCTCCCCGTGTGCGCCCACGTATGAATTTGCATTGCGTTTGGCTATGTATACTACAGGGACGAGACGTGGCTCTATTAGACCTACTATGCTGGTCAATCAAAACGCAGTATTATTAGAAGCGAAAACAGAAATGAGATGCTCACATTTTGCTTAGGCCTACCATACACGAAAATACTAAAATTATGATAACATTTCCTAAAGTTTAGACAAGCTTAAAATCTAAAGATGGTGATGCTCTACGAATTAGGCGCACTACACAACGCTCGTATTGCCTGCTAATCGTGTATATTGCCACAGCTAGAGGCACTGAGACAACTAATCCATGTGACAACCAACCCCGGTCTCCGCTATAGCACCGACTTGGCAAACATATTCGTGTCATTCCATTAAGATCCAGATTTAAACTTATTTCAACGCGAAATTGCGAGGCGTGTCCAAATTTGCGAAAATACCCATGGTACCTAAGCCTGGCGTATAAAATTCGAATGTAACGATTACCTTCGACACGCTTCTTGCTTCTGATATTCTTTTTTAATCAGCGATATGATGTGATACATCCGGGTACTCGGGAAAGCTTTTAAAACTTAGCAAAAAACAAATCTATAAAAGCAATCACCTTTGAATCACGTTTTTATTTCGTTATTTCCCGGCGCACACCGCAACGGTGCTGACACGAATTTCGATTAAAATTGATAGTGACATGATGTGGAAATCCTGAATTTTGACTACAATTAATATTTCCGGCCAGGTCGTAACTCAGAAAACAGAGAAAACCAGGAACTAATGAGAAAATATACGATCGTGACTCATCATCGCGTGCCTTCTGATGTGATTAACCTTTAATTCGGTACACACACGGCTTGAGATTAACCTGGAAGTGGCACCAACCAGCAGGGCTACTGACAACTAAATTCTGCCCACTATAATGACCGTATGGTAGTCCATATAAGTAGTTAAGGGTGCGGCTGGTCGTTATTGTTCTCCACAGCAGGGGGTCTTCGAGAACAATGGGTTTTTCAGGAGAACAAAAGAAAAGTTTGAGGAATGGAATGTTGAGAACAATGGCGTCCAGCGGCACACACATTCTAGAGAACAATGGCGACTATAACGCCACGTTTTTCTTGATAACAATGACGTCCAGCCGCACACGTATTTGAGAATCTGCAACACTGGAATGTTCTATTATTTTGAATGAGTTAACCCTTAAAAGTATAAAAGTTGTGTATTTTACGTTTGAATGTAGTGGCAGCGCTCCCCCCTCCGCGGTTATCTACCGTTGTAAAAATAATAGAGTTTGATGAGTGATAATAGTAAAAGAATAGAGTTTAAGAGGTGGTCCGATAATGGAGGTCGTATGAGGAGGAGGATGTAAGAGGAATTACGGTATTGATGTTTGAAAATAATTGCTGTTACTGTCTTAGTAAGCAACAGCTACCAGATAGATTAGCAACAAAATATTAAAAAATAATCTCGTATTAATGGTATGTTCGGTTGGAATGGTAACCAAGACTTGGTGGTGGTGGATTGTATCATGGGTTAAAAAGAAGTTAACCCTTTCACCGATGAATATATAGTTCATTTTCTATCGATACCATACAGGAAAACTGTTGAATATTTTGAAAATACTTTGACTGCCTGTGTCAGTTGAGGCGGAATGCTATAGTATTCCTCCTCAGTTGATATTGCTGGATGATTATGAGGGCGATGCTAGCGTACTTGTTTACAAGGTATGCATGATGTACGCATATTTTTATAATTTGTTGCTGAATATTTTGATAATTTGAGTGGTAGCTGAATATTTTGATAATTGGTTGCTGAATATTATGATAATCGGTTGCTGAATCTTTTGATTGGTTGCTGAATAAATTGATTGGTTGCTGAATATTTTGAAAACGATTTGAATGTGTAAATTTCTTATTAGGCGATGTTAGGTAAGAGAGAGGTGGTCTTATAACGGAGGTCGAAGGAGGAGGGAGGAATGCTATCTAGGCCAGCAAAATGTGTTCCCCAGTCATTTAATTTTCAAAAATCAGACACGTACACAGGAAGTTTTCCTATGCTATTATATAGATAGTGTTATCTATCGTATTTATGTCTCTAAAATGGCAGTCATTTAATTATTAAATTTTCAAAAATATGGACAAAATGCATTCCTTGTCAATGGCAATGCATTAATCGACCGCGAACAATAGCGTACAGATGCCCATTTAGAACAGTATCGTTGGAATTGATACTAGTAAAATAATAGAGTTTAAGAGGTGGTCCGATAACGGAGGTTGTATGAGGTTGAGGATGTATGAGGAATTACGGTATTGATGTTTGAAAATAATTTGACTGTTTCGTCGCTAACGTTATTAGTATACTGTAGAATATTTAGAGACTGTCCGTAAGCTGTTAGTAAGCAACAGCTACCAGCTAGATTAGCAACAAAATATTAAAAATAATGTATTAATGGTATGTTCGGTTGGAATGGTAACCAAGACTTGGTGGTGATGGATTGTATCATGGGTTAAAAAAGTTAACCATTTCACCGATGAATCTATATCTCATTTTCATCGATAACATACAGGAAAACTGTTGAAGATTTTGAAAATAATTTGATGACGCTAACGTTATTAGTAAAACTATTTTTTGTTGAATATTTTGATTGACTTTTAACTGTCATTACATGCAAATTGTTTTTAAATACTTTGCAATAACGTCAATCGTTTTAGATACGACGGTTAAAATGTGGTAATTATATCTCTGAGGGTTCCGTTTATAGAATTGTATGTAGAGCGTACTTATGCTAAAAAGATTATTTGTTGCGTATGATTTAACCATACGTTTTGAATAGCCGTGAGATCGTGCTTGAATCGAGTTACAAACATGGCACGTGTTAATAACGAAAGAATGTTAAAGCACCAAGTTCAATCTTAAATCGAGATACAAACATGTCATGTGTTAAGGAATACTATAAGAATATACCACCCATCTCGTTCTAAGCACGGGATATTACAATGTCCTCGCCGAGAGTTTGTGAAAATCGATAATAACGCCCGCTCACCGGCTATTGCTGTTTACCGATGCTTAAAGATACGACAATTAAGAGCAACATTTTGAGCATAGTAGCATAATCATAGATGACCGTTTACTTCAAATATAAATATATCCTTTTGGCTACAGAGCAGTTATACGTTATAACCATGTTTTTTACTATATAATTCAGTCCTGCCCTAAGCGACCACCTCGTGTTGCGCCATTACATGGACGCTAGAGACTTTCTTAACCCTTTTAACCCTCGAATTTCTTCAAGAAAATGTCCATTTTCTTCATATTCATATTTGTAGTACAAGAGAAGACTATTTTTGAAAATTTATTATCGGAATGACTGGCACTGCAGGCTATCCATTTGTCTAGTCATTGCGCCGGCAAACATCCCCCACCAACCACCATTATCATCGCCAACACCCACCACCACCACCACTACGACCTACACCCAACACCATGCATTAACCCCACCAACACTATCACCCACGCACCCGCCAACCCATAGCGAATTTCTTCATATTCATACTTGCATCCTTAGAGAAGACTATTTTTGAAAATGCATTAACCCCACCACCACCACCACCCACGCACCCGCCAACCCATAGCGAATGTCTTCATATTCATACTTGCATCCTTAGAGAAGACTATTTTTGAATGACTGACTCTGACAGCTATCCATTTATCTAGACATTGTGGTCGGAATGTGTGAGAGCTCTGTGTTTGAAAAAATGGCATATAGGTTGGAGAGGGTCATGAGGATTTAATAAAGGTCACGCTCATATGAGCACGTGCTAATACGCGATACTGCTAGTTATACGTTGTACCCTTGTGCGTGCGTGCGTGCGTGCGTGCGTGCGTGCGTGCGTGCCGCATTGTGCACTCTTGCGCGCATGCATGCACCAGAAGACTTTTTGAAAATTTTTCATCGGAATGACTGGCTCTGCTGGCTAAAATGCATGCATACATGTGCGGCCGCATGCGGGCCGCATTTGTGGATTTGCGGGCGTATGTTGCGGATTGCGGGTGCATGATGTGAATTGCGGGTGTGTGTTGCAGATTGCGGGCATATGATGCGGATTTGCGGGCGTATGTTGCGGATTTGCAGGCGCATGATGCGGATTTGCGGGTGCATGTTGTGGATGGCACCAAGTGTATGTACATGCCTGAACACGCATACACGCCAAAATGCATGCATACATGTGCGGCCGCATGCGGGCCGCATTTGCGGATTTGCGGGCGTATGTTGCGGATTGCGGGCGCATGATGTGGATTGCGGGTGTCTGTTGCGGATTGCGGGCGTATGATGCGGATTTGTGGGTGTATGTTGCAGATTTGCAGGCGCATGATGCGGATTTGCGGGTGGGTGTTGTGTATGGCAATAAATATATGTACATGCCTGAACACGCATACACGCCAAAATGCATGCATACATGTGCGGCCGCATGCGGGCCGCATTTGCGGATTTGCGGGCATATGTTGCAGATTGCGGGTGCATGATGTGGATTGCGGGCGCATGTTGCGGATTTGCGGGCGCATATTGCGGATTTGCGGCCGCAGTACATATAATCCTATAAATGGTGCAAATTCAATCCCTTTTCTCATTCCAGTTTAAACATCGCAAAGTAGTTGGACGTGTAACTGCAGAGTAGTAAGGCAGTCAGATATCTTTGAAGAACCTTGTAACTTGAATACTTGCTAGATTTATCCTATAATCAATATGCCGAGACATAAATGTTTTGAATGTGGTTCAACTTTTAATTGGTCAAATGACCTGAAGCGGCATAAGATCCGATTTCATAACGCTGAAGATAGCGAAAATCTAGACAGTGAAGATGAAGAGTGAAGATGATGCGCCAGCGGAGTCGGAGAATGAAGCCGGTCATGACTCAGCGGAGACTGAGAGTGAAGATGAAGGTGAAGATGAAAAAGAAGACATAGGCAATGAGGAACTATTTACCATATTCCAAAATATTAAGCATGTCTTAGACGCTGATCAATCAGGTTTAGAAGATGAGGATGGCGAAGTGGACACAGACCCGCACGGTGTAGGCAATGTGCCTATTTCCGTATATGCTGATGCTTTAGTTACAAAGTGTATAGACATAATGCTCCAGTCGAGAAGATTACAGAACTCTACGCTCATTAAAATAATTTGTCAGGAAATTAAAGATTTTATCGACGAGGGGTACGCATACGATGAAGCAGTCTTCTCAGCCTTTCGAAAACGAGAGTTTCTGACCAAGAAGTACATAAGGAAATATCTAGATGCTGAGGATAATGATGATGATTCTGTCGGCGATAGATCTGATCCATAAGGAATCAGTCATCAATAAATGGATCTCCAGAACATTGACTATTTGTTTATGCTACTGCAACTATACGTTTTTATCATATGTAATATTTACTTCAATGTGAAAATATGTATACAAATAAAACATTGGTTCTTTATGCATGTGTTTGATGATTGTAGCTTCCCAGCCGGGTCCCCCACATCCCTCGATATACAAATCGGAGTGCTGATGCTGTTGGTGGTGGTGGCGGTGGTGGGGTTGGCGGATGATGAAAATAGGTGTTGTGGTGGATGATGGTGGTGGGGTTAATGCTTGGTGGTGGGTGTTGGTGCGTAGTGGGTAGTGGTGCTGATGGTGATAGAGGGATGGTGATGGTGGTGATGATGGTGGTGATGGTCGGTATTGGTAGTAGGTGATTGCGGTCGCAATGTATTAATAATGTATTATTTTTGTTGTCAGGGTCTCATTGACAAGGTACTCATAATGCATTCATACTGTGTGTACCCAGACATGGTAATTTTTCCTAGTTTTATTACCTTTAACTGGCTGACTGGCGAGGTGTTTCAGACATTCCAGGGATCTACTTCTTAGCAAAATATTATGGAAACGATTTGAGCAAAAGTTGATGCAGACAGTCAAATTATTTTCAAAATATTCACTAAATATCATGGAAATGATTTGATAGAAAGTTGTCGCTAACACCTCAGTCAAATTATTTTCAAAATATTCGTACAATGCGCATTGAAGGCCTTGTAAACAAGTATGCTAGTATACCTCATCCCTCGTGCCAGGCAGCACCGCGCTAGCATACATCATCCCTCCTCCTCCTAACTCGTTTGACCTCAATTATGAGACCACCTCTACACTCATTCCAGGGATGTTATTTTCTGATTTTTCAAACCTATATCATGGCGCATTGGTAGCTTAAGCGAATAGTTTTGATACTAATTTGACATAGGAAGCTACAATTCGCACTAGCGCATTCGTGCGCACAAACTCTTAAAAGTGCTGTTCAATGCGACAATTTGACATAGGAAGCCACGATTCCGCTTAGTTTCAAAATACTTTTTTACTACAACCACGAGGGACCACATCAACCACCTAATACGTTAAACGATACAAGGGTGCTCGTCATTATTCGTCAGCGATGACGACGTTGGGCATTGTTCCCACTATTTTTATAACAATTTTTAAAATTTAATAATTAAATGACTGCCGCTTTAAAGAGCACTCCTTAAATACGAGATGCATGATTATTATCTATATAATATTATGCATACAACATCGCTTGGCTTAGCTATATATTACCCGCATAGAGATGTACTTTGCTCTCTGTTAAAAAATTAAATGACTGGTAGGAAGCCGCTTAGTTTTGATGGTTTTAGATGAAGGTTAACGCGTTTACATACAAATTGAGGGATTAAATAACGTATATAATGTACAATAACGAGGTGGTCAGAGAAAACATATTTCCCTGGATACTTTTTTAACGTGCACAGATTTTTATGCGCATAAACCATTTAACAAACTGATCCATAGCGTCTAGCCCATGAACATATCCAAGATTTTCACCTGCATGTATGTGTCATTATATGTAGGCCAGTACGCGACAGATTTTGATAGGACACTAGTCATCTCACGCGATATTCCTTACATTTTTTTTTTGTAGTAGAGCGATGTAGTATAAATGTAAATGTTAATGTACATTCGGCTAAAATGTGTTGCGGATTTGCGGGCGCATGTTGTGGATGGCACCAAGTGGAAGTACATGTCTGAACACGCATACACGCCAAAATGCATGCATACATGTGCGGCCACATGCGGGCGTGTGTTGCGGATTTGCGGGCATATGTTGCGGATTGCGGGCGCATGATGCGGATTGCGGGCGTATGTTGCGGATTGCGGGAATATGATGCGGATTTGCGGGCGTATGCTGCGGATTTGTGGGTGCATGATGCAGATTTGCGGGTGTGTGTTGTGGATGGCAATACTTATATGCACATGCCTGAACACGCATACACGCCAAAATTCATGCATACATGTGCGGCCGCATGCGGGCCGCATTTGCGGATTTGCAGGCGTATGTTGCGGATTGCGGGCGCATGTTGCGGATTGCGGGCGTATGTTGCGGATTGCGGGCATATGATGCGGATGGCAACAAGTATATGTACATGCTTAAACACGCATATATGCCAAAATGTATGCGTACATGTGCAGACGCATGTGGGTCGCGTGTTGCGGATTTGCGGACTTGCGGCCGCAGTACATATATTCCTATAAACGGTACAAATTCAATCCTTTTTCTCATTCCAGTTTAAACATCGCAAAGTGGTTGGATGTGTAACTGCAGAGTAGTTAGGTAACCTTAGGCAGTCAGATTTCATCTCACGCGATATTCCTTATATTTTTTTTTGTAGTAGAGCGATGTGGTATAAATGTAAATGTTAATGTACATTTGGCTAAAATGGCCAGCAGTACAAACTTTGATGGATCAGACACTGGGTATGTGCGGTGTCGTTGGTGTTCCAGTGACATCCGCGACACCATATGCCGACGGTCGAAACACGAGAGGGTCTGTAGGCGTATGATCAAGAAAACAGAACCTAAAGAGGTGGTGTACACCTGCAAGGAGTGCTATCGTCTATTACCAATCAAACAGTATCCGCATGGGTGTCCTGTAATCGGTGATACTCTGACTGATATACAAAAAGCAAACATGTCACAGTTTGTTACCAAACTGACAACCACGCCTGTGCGGATCTGCGAAGAATGAGACCTATCTCAAAACACGGCCCTTTTCAGGGCCCACAAATCATTCGAAAGAGAACTCTTTATCTGTTCAGAAAATAAAATAACCCGCTTCACACATGCATACGCAAGCACACATTCTGATCCGTCAAAAGTGGTCGATGGATGCTACTGTTATAAATGGGCATCTGTACGCTATTGTTCGCGGTCGATTAATGCATTGCCATTGACAAGGAATGCATTTTGTCCATATTTTTGAAAATTTAATAATTAAATGACTGCCATTTTAGAGACATAAATACGATAGATAACACTATCTATATAATAGCATAGGAAAACTTCCTGTGTACGTGTCTGATTTTTGAAAATTAAATGACTGGGGAACACATTTTGCTGGCCTAGATAGCATTCCTCCCTCCTCCTTCGACCTCCGTTATAAGACCACCTCTCTCTTACCTAACATCGCCTAATAAGAAATTTACACAGTCAAATCGTTTTCAAAATATTCAGCAACCAATCAATTTATTCAGCAACCAATCTAAATATTCAGCAACCGATTATCATAATATTCAGCAACCAATTATCAAAATATTCAGCTACCACTCAAATTATCAAAATATTCAGCAACAAATTATAAAAATATTCGTACATCATGCATACCTTGTAAACAAGTACGCTAGCATCGCCCTCATAATCATCCAGCAATATCAACTGAGGAGGAATACTATAGCATTCCGCCTCAACTGACACAGGCAGTCAAATTATTTTCAAGATATTCAACAGTTTTCCTGTATGGTATCGATAGAAAATGAACTATATATTCATCGGTGAAAGGGTTAACTTCTTTTTAACCCATGATACAATCCACCACCACCAAGTCTTGGTTACCATTCCAACCGAACATACCATTAATACGAGATTATTTTTTTATATTTTGTTGCTAATCTATCTGGTAGCTGTTGCTTACTAAGACAGTAACAGCAATTATTTTCAAACATCAATACCGTAATTCCTCTTACATCCTCCTCCTCATACGACCTCCATTATCGGACCACCTCTTAAACTCTATTATTTTACTATTATCACTCATCAAACTCTATTATTTTTACAACTGTAGATAACCGTGGAGGGGGGAGCGCTGCCACTACATTCAAACGTAAAATACACAACTTTTATACTTTTAAGGGTTAACTCATTCAAAATAATAGAACATTCCAGTGTTGCAGATTCTCAAATACGTGTGCGGCTGGACGTCATTGTTATCGAGAAAAACGTGGCGTTATAGTCGCCATTGTTCTCTAGAATGCGTGTGCCGCTGGACGCCATTGTTCTCAACATTCCATTCCTCAAGCTTTTCTTTTGTTCTCCTGAAAAACCCATTGTTCTCGAAGACCCCCTGCTGTGGAGAACAATAACGACCAGCCGCACCCTTAACTACTCATATATGGCAAATCCCGGAATTACTTTCAGGTCTTAACACTTTAACCTTTGAATTTGTTTAAGAAAATTTCAATTATCTCATAGAGAATGTCCATTTGAAGACCACGAGAAGACTATTTTTGAAAATTTTACACTGGAATGACTTATCGAGCCAGTCATTTCAGCGGTAAAATTTTCAAAAATAGCCTTCTCTTGGTCTGCTAATGGACATTTCTCAAGACCACTGCAGACGCTGTTTTGGGTGATATGAGTGTTAAAGGGTTAATGCGGGTTTACATATAACGATAATGGATTTTTCGCTAAGATGTTGTCACTTCCCAACTCGAAAGGTGTATTATAAAAGAATTGTAGACACGCCTTGATTTGGCGGTAACCTTGATTTAGAATCAGAAACCCAGTACATATTACGGCTACCATAAGGCTTCCGTTTAGAAATGAAAATAATTGACACGTCACTACTGAAACGCATATATACATCAACTTCCAGCAATTAGTACACGTACGCAAAGTTGAACGTGAGTCGGTTGGAACCATAGAACTGTTTCTATATGTGGCAGTTTTTGTTTTCAACAGCGTTATGAGCATGAAAACATTCTTAATACATCAGTGATCTGTTTATAACAGCTTAATGGTTGCAACAACTTTCTGTCATTTAATCAATCTTAAGACACATACTTACGGACAAAGTGTTCCTTAAAGTAACGTGTATGTATTTACATATTAAGTTTGTTGACATTTCGTCATTGATGCAGCAGATATAGTTTTTGCAGCCTGATTATTAAGCATAGTTTTATTACTGTTTATCATTAGCTATCAGGCCAGATGAGAGCACGGTAAATTCAATCTAATGTATAGAGCAGATAAGTTAATGCTCTTTCTAGTTAATATAGTACATTTCTATGGTTGGAACGTACCCAAGTAATCCATGTACATAGGGGGCCTACACGATTTCATTATTACTTTGATAAGATTTTATTCAGATCTCATTATTATAGCTTACAGCCCCGCGACAAAAATCTTGACATGTTAAAACTATCCCGATTTTTAGTTATGGTCATTGCGATTTGCTTATACATTCTAAGATCGTGCCGTCACCGTAGGACTACCGTAGAAGCATATACACAATACAGCCAGACTGGGTTTTTTCCAGGATAATGCTTGTTGAGCCGGGCCGTGACAGCATCTTAGCGACAAAGCGTAATATGTAACCTCGTTTTGATACTACAGCTGAGAGGGATCCGTTTCTAGCTAAGTTCCACCCACTTTGTACGAGCGTTTGAATTGATGTTAACGCGTTGAACCCTGTCTTCACAGAATCTCAATTTCAAGGTAATTATATCGGTAAGCTGTTGAATATTTTGAAATTAATTTCTTGCTTCCTATGCTACGAGTCAAATTAGTTTCAAAATATTCAACATAATGTTTATTAGACTGTAAATTCGCTAAAGACATGCAATTTAGACGCTTACTCTCTGGCCTTTGCAACTCGTGACATATATGTCATTTGATTGTAATGTCAGCTAACAACATTTTAATTATGACGTCAGATAGACCTACTTGTGTGACAGATGGGATGCTTCCGCTGAAGATTGTTGCCATGTGATAAAAGGACAGATGGATCCAGGAAGTGTTTAAATTTAGCACCGTAGAAACGGTTTTTTGTTTTGAGGATACGAGGTAAAATGGCTTAAACGTTTCATGACGAAGCCGGTCAAATCAAGCATCTGCAGTGGTCTTAAAGAAGGCCCATTTGCGGGCCAAGAGAAGACTATTTCTTAAAATCCACCACTGGAATCACTGACCCGGTAGCCGAGCCAATCATTCCAGTGATAAATTTTCAAAAATAGTCTTCTCTTGGTCTGCAATTGGACATCAAATAAGGAAATATTATGATTTTGTTAACAAAACTTGGGAAGCAAAGATGTAATGTCTTCGAGCTTGCGTCATGAGCATATCTTGTGTTTCATGCTCCCGCGCAGCGAATAACAAACACATATGCCTGAGGACTAAAATCCCTATAGATTTGGCTAAACAGCACGTATATTAAATACATAAATGACACAGGAACGCCTTTAAACCTTTGTATAGATAGGGAAGAGCGTGCATGGTTCAAACAGCGTTCACTATTTCATCCTAGTCATTAATCAACTGAGTTTAAAGTTGTATTCCGATAAAGCCTAACATCTTGTCTGTATACAAGTATGTTATCAAGCTGCTGTATTTAATGGGGATCAGTGTATCCTAGTGTTTTTGTAAGCCTCTAAACCGTCTGATCCAGCACCTATGGTAGGGATATTTTGCACAAGCTCTGGGGTAATGATAAGGGTTTGGCGTAAGGCGATCTCGCGAGATCAATATCCTACCGACTGGGAATCGCTTGGAGCCGAGTACTCGACCGCAATACTAAATCTCCCGACACATATTACCTGGCTCCTCACCGCCGATGCACCAGCGACGACGTACAAAATCACGTTGGCGGTGGAGCACGGTAAGATATCAGACGTTGTTGGGGTAATGGACCGTTCCAGTTTTAGCTTTGCGCCGCCCATCTCTATCTAATCTCCACCCACACCTCGCTCGTGTTTGGATCGATAGATCTCTGAAATCCCTGACTATCGTTTTCCAGAAAACTATGCGTGTAAGCTGTCGAATATTTCGAAACTAATTCGACTGGGTGCTGTTGCTGGCGATGGCCTATAAGTTTCAAAATATTCGACAGAATGTTTATTAATTAGTAAAGACACACAATTCGTACAACAACTCATAGCGTGTCGGACTATTAAGCGTTAAAGACGGACTATATCGAATCATTCATGACGTAATCATTATGACGTCATCATACGCGTCGCTTAGTTAATTATGACGTCATATGACGTCAGAAAATCGATGAATAAACTGGAAATGCGAATCCCTTACATCATCTATTCTGCACTCAAAATAATCATTTTAATTACAGAAAGATTATTACACAATTAATAGGCAAGATTTAACTGACAAACTGTTCAGTTGTTGAACAGGACGTGAGAAAGAAACACATTTTAGTAGGGTGGTTCGGACACCCATGGACTAGGCCGTTTGTCCATCGGTACCAAGCTATATAAGCAAACGCCACGTTTCACTGCATTTACAATATGACGGCTAAGATTTCAGCTAATGATGGAGTTCATAGCATGGGAGGTATATGCATTGGAAGGGGATGTATGGTCCATCCCTCTGTCCAAACCATCCCCGATCTACCTACAAGGTTTACATACAACACAACTATGAGCATAAGTAGACACCAATCTTGTGCCTTTACCATGCATTACTATGTATTACTACGCCTAATTCAACATATTATACGACGTGTTGATACGCCTGAAATACGTATCTAATATAAAGTTAGGCCACTACATTCCCGCCTAGGACAGAAAATTATATCAGAAGTACAAAAACACAAACAGTTTTTACCGACACAAACAAATACCACATTCCTGATGAATTTCAAAGGGCCATTTAGGAATGATTGTTGGGAATGTTTTCAGCCAATCTAAGAGTTTCCATAGCATGTGGGGGTTGGGCAGGAGAGGGGTGGGGTGGGGGTGTCCGAATAATCCCCTTGTCCGAACTATACCCTCTCTCCCCTATCCTTTATATTCCGCAATGTGACGTGACCATTGTGATTAAATCGGGTTATAGCATAGGTAAGAGGGGGCTTTTTTGGTTTTTACAAAATTATGTATAACAGATGACTAAGGCAAGTGAAGCGACGCTAACCCGGGCCTTGGTTTTATACTATTTGGCTTCAATGTTTGAAGAATTAATTTTGTTCTGTGTTGACAAACAGATTAAGCGATCGATTTTAACTCGAAATGCCGGCATCGTGACGTTCTCCCTGAATCTGCAAGTTAACTGTTTGTAGTCTGAAGCACATAAATCTCGATTTCATGACAAGCATGTGGCTACTGGGAAGCCGTTGGATTTAAGTATCATCTATTTTGACAGAAACAGTTCCCAGTCAAATTAACTTTTAAATACCCAGCAGAACCCTACAGCACTGTTGATGTTTTTATCGGTTTGGTTAAAATGGTATAAAGAGTTTAAAATAGGCCCACTCATTTAGAATCCGCGCGCGCGCTTGTCAATCTCTGTTGCGCACGCGCTGGCATCATCATTAGTTCCACAATTCCATATTGTATTACATCGGGGAAAGGAAGCAATTTCTGGGTCATGTGATGAGCTGACTCATCACCCATCCGCCTCTTTATAGGCTGCTTTAAAACAGGTCATCTCAAAACTAGCCGGTTCCATTGCTGCAATATGGTTGTAATATGCGCGTACGTACGTGCGTGCATGCGTGATTAAGGCGGTAGGTGTTACCATAATTTACTCGGACAGTATTTTTTAATGTTATTAACGTTTAGTGACTACACAAAATGATTTTACTGAAATGTAGAATCACCAGCACGTTGATTGACTTCTGACATATGCAGGAATAATTACAGAATGGTGTTGGTACCTGTATACAGGTAGGAAGCCAAAATGAGAAGCATTGGGAAAGCCCCAATGAAGGAGTTATTGATTTGATTGGGGTCTATCGAGTCCCTGATTTTAGGTCCCATTCACGCCATGGGCGGGTTTATATTTCAATCTATTATTGGTAACTTCCCCAGTTTTACACTGGTACCCATTTATACTCCTGGGTGGAGAGAGGCCGCGAGGAGTGAAGGAGATCGCCTATGTTTCCACCGTCTGCTCGTCAGCCACTTGGTCGCCTGAGGAAGCCCACATGAGTTTTGTCAGAAAAAATGTTAAAGAAAATTATTTCCTATTAAAAAATTGAAATGTTAGCAGGAAATGAATGAGAATGGATACTATATTATACATTTATTGTCAACATTTTGTGGGCTTGTGATGTTGATACTTGCCAGTCTTAAAATAAAATAAGTTTGCAAGAGACGTGTGTATTTCAGAGATCCGCGTGTTTGTAGATAGTACAGGCGTTCCCAAATTAACTCTGGATTACTCCCTTAAATGTGTACCATGACAACCATAACCGTCTCGTCCTGCCTACAGGTCACAGCTCCTGTAGTCAGGCGTCTTGGTCTATCACATAAACGGAGCAAGACGTTAATACAGATTAGCCCTTTAACACTCGAATTTGATCAAGAAAAGTTAAATTTTCTCAAAGAAAATGTCCATTTGCAGACCAGGAGAAGACTAGAATTGGGGATGCCTAGTTTATAGGAGATTCTTTGAGAGAAAGTTTGAGAAAAATTTAATCAATGTTTTTTAAAATTAAGATTCGGCCATGTACAAACAGACGCAAATACAGTATCCTCTCGTACTGGTAACAGTGTCGAGTAATGTATATATTGTCCATTATATTAGACAACAAAACAGAGAATTCGTTAAGACCATGTATGCCATATATTTTTGCACACAGTCATCAAGGACTTAGCATATATAATAAAGGTGTTTTATGTCCTAGATACAGAGTAGACAATAATTTACGGATTGTGACCTGAATTGTACAATCAATCATAGGCCAATAACCTATAATGAGAATTAGAAAATTACCATGATTCTTTTCTTATAAATAAAAATAGGGCCTACTGTTGTTATTATTGTTAATCATTGTAATAAATATACAAAATATATACAATGTCAAATGAGTTAACCCTTTAACCCTCGAATTTGTTCAAGAAAATTTCAATTTTCTCATAGAAAATGTCCATTTGCAGACCAAGAGAAGTGCCTTTAAAATTTAGCACTGGAATGACTGGCTCGATCTCAAGACCACTGCAGAAGGCGTTTTTTGGCTGATATGAGTGTTAAAGGGTTAATATAATTGAATTGCTACAAAATGCGTTATTAAACCATCATTTTATTTATGCACGCCCACACGCACGCGCGCACGCACGCACGCACGCGCACGCACCACAAGAGAATGACTGATCAAGAATATGTTTGTCGCAAACAAAGAAATACAAAGTCACTTGATACGCTTGCCGTATGTCGGTCATATCGTAAAACACACATAAGCGCTCGCATGTGCATGGCACGCATGATGATCAATCAGCTACAAAATGCTTGCGGCCATTTAGAGGCTTCGACCCAGGCCGAGGTTGCAATAAATCCAAAATCTCCTCTGTTGCATGCAGGTGCCATTAAAACAGTCAATTGTCATGACAGCTGTTCATGTAAAGGTGACTCATACAGTACCAAACTCAACACGCTAGACGATGAGGCGACGAGACCATTTTAACAGGTGGGTGCTGTGGGGGGGTGCGGTGGGGGGGGGGGGGGAACATTGATTTATCAAACGGTAAAGCAGTTGTTTCGCGTCCAAGTTTAATTTATTTGCAGGGATTATTCTTTAATGATCCGCACCATCAAGGGGCCCATTTCTAGCCATATCCCGCGCATTTCTAGCTAATCTCCGTGTACTTTTTTATGCGTCTTGGGATCGATTTGAAAATTTGAAACCTAATTCCCCAGAACCTAAATTTCAAGGTAACCATACAGGTAGCCTACTGAATATTTTGAAAATAATTTCACTGGGGCTGTTGCTGCTTATGGCAGCAACAGCTCCAGGTCACATTAGATTTAAAATATTAATTCAACCGAATATTTATTGTAAATTTATCACAACTTTCATATACCGTAGTGATGGACTTTTTGATAGAGCTAGGTAATTTTGATTGGGATCATAACATCAGATATTTGAACGACAGATCGGATCTCTCTGTTATTATAATAATATCTATATTACTGATTGCTTATATAAACACTCTAAGGGGCGTCTATCTTATCAGCCATTGCTTACAAAAGCCCTTATCTCCTTCTTCGGCTTGGAATACACTAGACATCATATAAAGGAACCCTACGTTAAGTTGTCATAGTCAGCGACGTTGATATGACGTACATCTGTTTTCTGCTCTTGGAAGGAGTGGGGTCGTCTACTAGCTGTACTAAGCTTTCTTCACCATACTGACCCGCCCCTTGTCCTTTGTGAGCACCCTAAGTTGATTTAGCTTCTAATCTGACTTTTCTAATCGTTTTTAGGTCTGATTGCAAAACACATAACACGGTGTTGATATAGCGTCCTGTGCCAGACTTTTGTTTGTGGTCACAGAAGGCACTACGGCTCCCCTTCTATCAAAATTGTCAAAGCAAAGACTGCACAAATAGGCCGAGAATGCAATACCATACTTAGCCAGATCATTGATCGAGTGACTGTGAAAGAACTAGCCACCCTATTATCAGACTCATTGACAGATGACATCACAGCCACATATGATTGTCATAAAATGTTTATGGCGGTACGGGCTATGAGAGTTGCTGGTCTGCCAACTTCGCTTTCCGTGTACAGGACTGAAGGCAACTGCATCGGTACTGACTAGGGAAATGCGATCTGAGAATGGTTTAATAATCAGTTCACGGATCCGGACGATGCGTCATTACACTCATTTGTAGGCGATACTAGGCCACTATAAGGCCCGATTTATAAGTCTAACTTCTCTTGTGTCGTGCCAGCTAAATCTGCCTGAAAATGACAGAACCCACTATATAAATCAACCAGTTCATTAGCACGGCGCGACAGAAAGTTCGACAGAAAGTTCGACTTATAAAACAGGCCTCACACACAGACCGAAACAACTGAGGTTGAGAAGATCCGAATGCCCTGAGAAATAGACGTGCACGGTGCACCTGGACCCGACAGCATCAGCACTGATCTATTTATGCGTGCAGGTGACATAGCATCTCCAAACCAATCACGCACATAATAAATTCTTCTTTCATGCAACACCTAACCCAGCGACGCTGTTGGCCAAGGTATCCTTAAAGCGCTGCCCAAACCCTAAAAGTCTTCTGTACAACTAGCAAACATGCAACCTCGCGTGCTCCTCAACAACATCCGGAGGATCTTGTCCAATCTGACACTGTGCCACATTCGAGAAGAGATTGACTGTTTCACTGGAGCCTACAATACTGCCATTAAATGAGGACTCAGTTGCGCCGACTTTGGATGAGGTCAAGTCTGGGTGTTTGTATGCTACATTGCCGCTGCCTTCTCATCTGAGCGAGAGCACTCCACAAAACCAAAGCCATCAGTATCTACACTTGGCCTCCCAGTAGAGATAGTGCACGCAGTCGATGTACACTTCATAGATGAGAAAAAGAAGCCTCTCGATAACATTCTCCCTCTAGTTGCAGAACAAATCATGAATGTGAAACTTTTCATGAGAAACCAAGACTAAGTTTAACAATGTACACATACATCAGTGACAGCCGAAGTCATAGACAAAGGCATGCCATTTATGGAGGGGAGGGATCGAGAATGAGCAAAATCATTGATTCACTTACTTAATGCGTATTTGTACTGGCATCGCTGCGTGCCGCGTCACGGGAAACATTGCCTTTTGGAGACAGTAGATCCATGGATAACGGATTACTCTCGCCAAGAAGCCATGCTTGTATGACACGCCCTTGTATCACTGATACTGTACCATTGGCCAGCTCCAAAGGCAGTTCGAAATAAGTGTAATGCCTCTCACCATAGATACCTTCGTACTATTAATCCAAAATCGCTGGCCGAACAGTATAATCGTTTGATGTGCGGGGTGGGGCGGGGTGGGTGGGGGGTGGTTGGGTGGGGAAGGGGTGGGTGGGTTGGTTGCGTTTATTCATCTATGAAATTAACATCATCTGCATACGCCACCTTTAGTGGCACGTTCAGCTATGGATTGGACGGTTTGGTCATGTCGAGTATTCTCGAACAGATGTTAGAGCTGAAGCGTGGTAACAAGTAAAGAGTACTGGAGATGAACGATCTCCTTGTTGGGATCCTATTGATGTGGCACATTTTGCAGACCGTGTTGATTTTGACGAGAACAGTTAAATTTGTGTTTACCAGTATTAGTCCCACTATGTGCAGATCGTCATCGTCACAATCAGTGGGATCGAGGAATTGAAGAATCCGTGGTCTGTTAACCGTATCAAATTCATCCGACATGCCGTGTTCCCATCTTGGTAGGCTGTGTCATCATGGCTGAGACTGAAGACTAAGAGATTGCATCCCACTTTGCGCGTTGTTCATTTGCCTCAAAGAGTGCTGTCATATTCGGAAGCCATGGTTGTTTTGTCTTGTCAACTGTTGACATACCGCTTATCTTGCGGGTGTGTGTGGTTCACGTGCTTCATACACTCAACACATTGATCGTGGAGAGGGCAGCAGTTGTTTTCGAATTGATCAAAAGGACTACGTGGGTGAGTAATTGGTAATTACCGACAAGCAGTTGGATATTGACATTGACCTTACTGACTGTTGTTGGCACTTCTCCATGTGAGATGTGGTACGTCCATCCCTCTAGTGATTCGCTTAGTTCGTTAAGAATTGCATTGTCAATAGCTTGACTGTGTCTTTCCATATTTGCTTTGCAGGCTAGTTGACGGACATCCAGGACTGATTAATATTATACCAATATGCTTTCTATTTGGACAAGCCAACTCTCATTGACAGTTGGTGCTGATTTTCATAGCCAGCTGCATAATTTCAATCTGGTCTTCTCTAGACGGAGCGTCTATACACCAAAGAATGTTAGGCCCGATTTATAAGTCGAACTTTTCATGTGCCGTGCCAGCTAAATCAGCTTGAAAATGCCACAGTCCACTATATAAATCAACCAGTCGTCATTAGCGCGGCGCGACAGAAAGTTCGACTTAGAAAACGGGCCTTAGCTTGATTTATATACATACCAAGCACGGTCAGAAACGTTCGTTGATGATAGACGTGTTTTAGATCAGTTTAATTTGCGTCCATTACTGCGTTTGCGACAAAATTATATTGCTTAAGTGAGACTAGAGTTTAAAGAACAGTGTTATTTGATAATTCTTTTCTTTAAACTATTTTTAATATTTTCCGTTTGAGGTTCGTTCGCGTGCATCAAGCACTAGCTTTTCCGTCAGTAAAATCGTTGCTCTTGTCGGCCATTAGTGTTGTCTTGTTCGTTTTTATTTGGCGCCAATTTTCGAAAACAAATCTTTTTATTTTTTTCGTTTTTTTGCTGTGCTCCCCCGAGTCGTAACTATAAGGTATTGTTATTAGATAATTTAAATAATTTTCGTAATTTTAAAACTTGTTTAAACCTTTTTGATAAATTTTCTTTTGGATGTTCGTTTGCGTGCTTTAAAACACTAGATTTTGTGCCATTCAAACACCCGCATTTTTCGGCCATTAGTGCTAGCCGTGATCGTTTTCGACACCAATTTTCTTTTTGAAATTTTTCAGTTTGCTTAGTTGGAATTTTCGCGAATTTTACCGAAGTGGACGACACAGCACTGGTATACTGGTAAAGTTTACTAGGCCTATTCTACCTCTTCTCTCTCTACACTTCCGTCTTTCACAGCCTACTCTACTCATCTCCTTCACACACTAATCCTACTGCATTCTGTCCTATCTCTCATACTGTACCTTCTAAATTTTCCTACTGCACACTACCTTCTAAGTAACTGACACCGTAGGGTAAGCAACATGGAGGAAGCTGACTTCCTCAAACAGCCTCTTGTAGTGGCGCATGATACTGGTGGTGGTCAACTGGCCACAGCCAACTCAGCGCCAAATGGTGGCATAGACAGTGACGTAAGCGCTGCCAAGCAGGGAGCCACTGGTTGTCCATGCAGGGGTGGGGAGGGAATGTCCTGGTAGGGAGCGAGTGAGGGGGATAGCGTCACAACTCACATGGTGGGGTGTAGCGGCTGGTGAGGCGGACCTACATGACGAATTGGCAATGGAAGAGTTCTCCCACGAACAGGTGGCCCAGCAAGTGGTGATTCTGGAGAGCAATCTCCAGAACACACCACGAAGCACCCCTAAGAAGGGTGGTGGTACACCAGGCCCCAAAAGAAAACGGAGGGTCGGGGTCTTAGAGGAGGGGGAGGAAGTGGGAGGAAGGGAAGGCACTCCCAGCAAGAGGTCTCGAGACAAGGGGGCTTCCCCAGCGGGAGGGAGAGTCCCAACCATCGCGCAGAGGGGGGTTCCCAGGGCGGTGCGTCTACTAGTGAAGGGAGGGAGGTGGGCCATAATGGGGGGGGGTGGGGGCAGAGAGATGGTACCCAGGGAAGGAGGGTCAGGGTCAAGGGACTCGCGGGCGATGATTTTGCGGGGTTAACCCGCATGGTAATCTATAGGCTACTGTATGCCATGGTGGGCATGCTGGCAGGCCTGGACAAAAGGGACGGGGAGGTTTTAGTAACCTCTACCAGTGAAAGGCAGTTCCAAAAGCTGCTGAAAATTACAACGATAGGCAGCCACGTGGTGTCTATTGAAGAATACACCACCAAAAACACCAGACAAAGCAAAGCGGTAGGTGTCATATCGGGAGTCCCAAGGGACTTCACGAATGACGACATAAAGGAAGAAATGAACGAGCAGGGGGAACACAAAGTGGAATGGGTGGGTCGGATTGGCGGAACAGCCAGACCGACCTATGCAGTGAAACTAGTGTTCAATTCAGACGCACTGCCAAGTACGGTTAAACTGGGATGGATGACCTTCAAAGTCAAACCATACATCCCAGAGCCCGTAAGATGCTTCAGATGCCACCTGCTGGGTCACGTGGCCAAGCACTGTAGAACCAAAGCCAGCGCATGCGTCAACTGTGGAGGGAATCACAAACGTGAGGACTGCCAGCAGACCCCCCACTGTAGAAATTGCAAGGGGAGCCACAGTGCTGCAAATCGCGGAAGCCCGGCTTTGCAAAAGCCAAGGACATCCTCAAGGTTAAAACGACAGATCAGGTCTCATGGGGAGGCCAAGAAGAGGGTCACCCAGCAAATAAGCAGGGGAACTGAACAGCCAGCTGGAATACCAGCACCTGGACCAGCCACACCTCTTGAAAGAACAGCATGGCAGAAAAGGGCTGAATCCGTAAGGAGGAAGCTGGCCACCACCGGGAGGCACTTCTCAGTGATGAGACATCAGGAAAAAGGGGAGGAGGCTCCAACTGAGACACCCACAATAGAGACGGCCACGCCCACCCTCCCGCTTGGGAGTCCAGCCAGCAAAGCCTGTAAACAGGCCAAAAGGAAAAAAACCGCCTAAAAAACCGCCTGCAAAGGGCCTAAAGTCATAGGCAGTAGCAGGGGCCGAAACCAAAGGGCTGAACCAATCGGCACATTGGAGGTAACACTAGTAGAAAAACAGATTAACAAACCTGTGAACCCCACTAGCAGTACTAGCAACTGAAGTGACCTGCCGGCCGAGATTACCAGAGGGACACCAACGAGCGAGGTAAGACCCACCCCGATTGGTGGAGATCATAAAATTGTTTTAAATGTCCAAACTTTCAGACTGATCATAGAGACGATCATATCATCAGTTTGCATTGGCAACGAGGCAGCCAGGAACAAGGTTGATGTCGACGGTCTCGTTGCGAAATTCGTAGAACTTTGCTCCTCTCCAAACTAATCATGGGGGTCAAAATTCTTCAATGGAACGTTCGAGGCACCTGGTCTAATACCAACCTTGACGAATTGTGGAACACATTCCACAACGAAAATGACCACCCAGACATTATATGTCTACAGGAAACCCGTCTGAAACCCAACCAGGATTTCAAAAGGTACAACTACAATGTCGAAAGACAAGACCGTACCGCAGAATATGCAACCACCTCTAGGGGTGAAGGCGGTGGCGGCATAGCGACCCTCATAAAAAGTAATCTTTCCTACAAAAGATTGCCACAACGTGAGAGTAGCGTAGAGCACCTTACGGTAGAAATAGAAATCAATCACGAAACTATTAATATTGTAAACGTCTATAGTCCCAAGTTGCACTCTTCCTCGGACTATGACAAGCTCCTTGAAGGCCTATAAGGTGAAACAATACTTCTGGGCGACTTCAACTCCCACCATGCCCTATGGGGGAGCAAAACCACGAACTCCAAAGGCCGAATAATAGAACAGATTATTGACGACTACAACCTGTGCCTACTAAATGACCATGGACCCACCAGATATAACTCTAGTGATGGGGAATGGTCGGTCTTGGACCTTTGCCTCATAACACCTGGCTTTCGACCAACCCCCAGCTGGGACATCCAAGACCAGCTCCTCGGCAGCGACCACCTCCCTACTAAAATACAGATAGGAAGCCTACAGAGCAAGAATGAGGTGCCACTGCACAGGAACAATTGGAATCTGAAAAAGGCCAACTGGACTAAATACAAGCACATAATGACCATGGAGCTGGAGACACCAATCACTAGTACCAGCACCGAGGAATATTATGAGCAATGTATGGGGATTCTCTACAAGGCTGCCAACTCAGCCATCCCCCAATCAAGGCCAGACAATAACCCCAAACACAAACGCGTGCCTTGGTGGAACAGTGAGTGCCAAGAAGCAGTAAAGCTCAAGAAAACAGCCTGGAATAGACTAAAGAGAAACTTCAGCATTGAACGCCTAGTTGAACACAAGAGACTCCAGGCCAAGGTAACAAGAACCATCAAAAAGGCAAAACGCGATCACTGGCGACAATACTGCTCTGAAATCACTCGGTTCACACCCTCGAGCCAAATATGGCGCAAAGCGAAAGCTATTGCCAGCGAAAAAAACAAGTCAAAAAACCCCTTACCCACCGTCATAGCAAATGGGGTAACGCACGCCAATGACAAGGAAAAAGCTGAAGTGCTTGCCACAGTCTTCATTGCAACCAGTAGCAATGATAACCATGACCACGACTTTGTAGCAACCAAAACAAAGGTCGATGAGCATATCAATCACCTGTTCAGCTCAGGGAAATGCGAAGATCTTAACAACCGAGACATCAACACAACCTTCAACAGAATGGAGCTTGAGCAAGCCCTTGGCACATGCAAAAGCTCCTCACCAGGTGAGGATGGCCTGAAATACGACATGCTTCGTAATATGTCAGAGGAGGGTAAACAAATGGTACTCAATCTCTACAACCTCGTATGGAGCTCTGGAAAAATGCCCTCAGTTTAGAAAACTGGGATCGTGGTTCCTATCCCAAAATAAGGGAAGGACAAAACTGACCCAAGATCATACCGGCCAATCTCCCTGACGAGCTGCCTATGCAAAGTCATGGAGAGGATGATGAAAACCGTCTAGAACATGAGTTCGAACATAACGGTCTACTCCACCCTTGGCAGAGTGGCTTCAGAAAGGGCAGACGCACTACGGACCACCTAGTCAGACTGACTGAGGCAGCCAAGAAAGCCCTAGATGCGGGAAGAGGAAACACAACAATAGGAGTTTTCTTAGACGTTGAGAAAGCCTTTGATATGATGTGATGAAACGGAGTCCTAAAAAAGCTTTATGACTTTGGTTACCGTGGCCGCATCTTATTCTGGATACGAGATTTTCTCGATAACAGAAGGATTAGCGTCCGCGTTAATGGAAAAATGTCTAGGGAACAAACATTGGAAAACGGCACCCCGCAGGGTGGAGTAATAAGTCCCCTACTGTTCAATATCATGATGAGTGATCTACCCAAAGACATTGAAAAAGACCATGCACTGGGTCCCAACGCAATAGGCGGGTCTATTTTTGCTGATGACACAGCATTGTGGAACAAATATGCGAAGATAGACCATGCACGTAAGACCATGCAGAAAGTTCTGGACATAGTCTCACGGTGTTGCAAAAAAAATGGTTTCAAACTGTCTGCGTAAAAAACAGTTCAAATCAATTTTAGCAATGTTAAATACATAGGCCATGATGCAAATCTGTACCTCAATGGACAGAAGATCAAGACATGTGCTGAAGCCAAATTCCTGGGACTAACATTTGACGGAAAGCTCTCGTGGAACTATAATGTATTCTGTTATTACAAACACGTTGAGATTAACTAATATAGATAGATATTTAATACACATTCGCATAGAGGTGTACACGTGTATAGGAGACGCTTGTTGGTTATCGACTGATGCATAAATGTCCCGAGCCTGGATGCTCAGATTACTGCTACGTGAAATGCTATCTTGGTGAGAGAGTTCACGGCGTTCAACCCGGGACGCTTTACGATAAGGGCAGGGCGATAACAGATATAGGTTTATCACCATGCCGAGTCTGGATCACAACACTACATCCCTCCCAATCTGAGAATGGTAGTCCTCGATGCAAGTTAAAATATGTATATTACTACTAGCTAATGTCTATATATCCATTGTAGAAACTACTCGAGTAATATCTTTTGCTAAACACAGGCCTACTGGGGTTGTGCATACTACACAGAGCCCCTAGAAAAACCAAGGGTGTTATTATGACCCTAATACACTGGTTTTGCCCTTAATAAGCACCCCTGTATAATAGAAGGAATATATTAATCCAATCCGGTTGATGTTGTGGTCTATATAGATCCATGATCGGTGATGCTGAACTATAGTCTATATGGGTGACACTAAGCTGTACAAAATCCAGACAACGGTAGTAACAATTAATCCGATTGATAATATTGTAAGTAATCCGGAGGGTATCTCGCTCTAGTCGGATAACGGCGTGGTTGGTCAGGTGGATTATCTGTCACTTCATCTTGTCTGGGTGTATCCAAATTCCAGTCATCCTCGTCTAATTCCGGACTTGATGTTCTTCTTCTATGGCTTATCGATGGAGTCGTTGTCGGGATTTTCTTCACATGCGATGAATTCCTAGCGTGTGTCCTTCCTCTCGCATCCCGAAGAATTAGCATTGAACCCTTTTTATTTACTACCGTTTCAGGTTCGATGGCGAATGGCGTTGATAACTTATTTTGTTTTTGCTGCTTTACGAGTACGGTGTCATGTACGCTTATCTCAGACGGTTTGGCACCACTACGTTTATCTGCATAGACCTTCATCTTTGTCTTGGCTTTCAGGTCCTTATTTCGCACCGCGTGGTTCAAAGGTGTCGTTGTGTGTTCAGGTATTTTAGTTTTGATTTTCCTGCCGAATAATAGTTCCGCAGGGGAAATACCGGTTGTTGAATGGGGGGGTTGCACGATAGTTTAACAAGAATTGATTCAGATGTTCCTTCCAGCTTCTGTTCTCTGAATGGGTAGCACGGACAGCTTTACCGATAGTGCGCATAAAACGCTCAGCTTCTGAGTTGGATTTTGGCCAGTAAGGGGTTACCTTTCTATGCTTAAACCCCATCAAGGAAGCGAAATTAGCGAATTCTGCACTGTTAAATGGCGGACCATTATCCGATTTTAGTACATCCACGATACCATGAGTGGCGAAAATTCAGTTTAACTTCTGAATAACATTACTTGCCTTGAGTGATCTTAAAAGTTCTACTTCAGGGTAACGCGAATGTTCATCTATAACAACAAGAATATAGTCACCTGAAGGCAAAGGCCCGCAAAAATCAGCACTGACCTTACTCCATGGTTTATCTGGCAATTCAGTCATTTGCAGAGGTTCCGGTTTAGTTTGAGGTCCAGTAGCTTGACATGGAATACACTGACTGATTAATTTTTCAACATCTGCATCAATGTTCGGATACCATATCTTTTCACGCAGTAGGCACTTTGTTTTGACAATACCTTGGTGTCCTTCATGCGCAAGCTTTAATACCTGTTTTTGCAGGGATCGTGGGATGATGAGACGTGTACCTCTTAAAATAACATTGTCTGTCATAGAAACTGACAGTTCTAACTTAAGTTTTGTATATGGTTGAAGGTCTAAGTCGGTTTTATCCCATTTATCCGAGAGGATTGCGTTTTTCAGCTTTTGCATGACCGGATCATTATCAGTAGCATGGCGAATGTCGTCTATTGTCATTGCTAGTGGCACAGCACTGTTAGTAAGAAAGTTCACGTAATCATCTGCAATATTTCTGTTAGAGTCAGTTCCTCCGGCTAATGGATGACGTGAAAGGTAGTCTGCTGGGTTTTGTGGTCCTGGACTATACGAAACTGTGAATTCATATGGCTGTAGGCGGAGTTGCCATCGTTCGATTCTAGCTGGTAGTTTTGCTGTGGTTTTATTGAAGAGCGATTCAAGGGGTTTATGGTCGGTTATAACCGTAAAGTTAGTTCCGAATAAATATAAGTGAAACTTTTCACAAGCCCATACAATGGCTAATGCCTCCCTTTCTATCTGCGAATAGCGTGCTTCTACGTCCGTCAGTGATCTGCTGGCGTAAGCAACAATGTTGGTTGTCTCTGTGGAACCGTGATGTGCCTTTTGTGTAAGGATGGCACCTAATCCGACTGGACTCGCATCCACAACAACTTCTGTGTCTTTACAGGGATCGTAATACGACATGACCTTATCACTTGTGAGACGCCGTTTGAGTTCAACTAGCGCACGATCATGTGGTTTGGTCCACTGCCATTTAGTATCTTTCCTTAGCAAATTACGTAATGGCTCACTCACTGTGGCGTAATCCGGGATAAATCGAGAGACAAAGTTAAGTGTTCCTAATAAACTGCGAACTTCTGACACTGATTTGGGAGCCTCTATGTTCTTAATAGCAGACACTTTTTCTGGGTCTGGTGAAATACCGTCTTTTGAGAATACGAATCCGAGAAAGGTGAGCGTTGGTTTGTTAAATCTGCATTTCTTTTTGTTCAATGTCAACCCCTTTTCTCGCAAGCGCTGGAGTGTGGCCCGCAAAGCTGTATCATGACTAGCTTGATCCGTGCCAAACACTATTATGTCGTCAGAAATGTTCTTGACACCGTCTATTCCACTGAGTACCTGCTGAATAATGTGCTGGAATATTTCTGATGCTGACGATAATCCAAACATAAGACGTGCATACTGCCGGAGACCTTTATGCGTTGCAAACGTGGTTAGGTATCTAGAGTTTTTGTGCAGCTCGATTTGATGGTATCCTTGTGTTAGATCTAATTTTGAAAACACTGATGCTCCATTGAGATCATGTAGTATTTCGTCCATTGTTGGTGTTGGATGACGTTGTCGTTGAACTGCTGTATTGGCCGATCGCATATCCACACACACTCGCACTTGTGAAGGATCATGTTTCTTAGGGAACGCGACAATTTGTGATACCCATGGTGTAGGTCCATCCACAGGTTCTATGATTCCGGCGTCCTCTAATTTATCCAGTTCTGATTCAACCTGTTGCCTGATGTTGAAGGGAATACGTCGGGGTGGTTGCACTACGGGTTTAACACTTTCATCAATGTCTATGCGAAAATGGTAGTCTTTCAGTCGACCTGTACCCTGAAAAACATCACTGTAATCCGATATCAACTTATCCAATTCCTCTGAAGCACGCTGATGATCGCAAGATGGAATCGAGTTTATGTCCGGTATGTTTATTAACCTTAGATCCGTTGCTGTCTTGTAGCCAATTAATGATCCGGCATCTTGGTTGACAACCAAGAATGTTGCGAGTGATATTCGTGACTTCGTTTCCACGAGAGCTTCAAATTTTCCGAGCACTGGTAGAGGACTGATCCCTCCGTAAGCGAATATTCGAGCGTTTGAAGTTTGAAGCTTTGCATCATTATTACACTGTTTAATTATTGCAGTGTTTCGAGTCAATTAAATTAACTGATGCGCCACTGTCAATCAGCATGCTGATATCCACACCAGCCACGGAAAGTGTTATTTTCGGACGCTTTTGGTCAATTGAGAGGACATAGTCATCCTGTCTATTCTTTCTGTCTACAATAGCTACGTATTCGTCATCAGATCCTGAGGATTCGGTGTCTGGTTTCTCAGTGTCTCGGACTGCATGTACTGGTCTAGAGTTTCTGAACCCACGTTTGTAGTCGCCAGTCCTTGAACTCGTATTAGTGTCACTATACCTGGCGGTGTTGCTACGGCAGCACTTCGCGAAATGGTTCATTTTAAAACATGATTTGCATGTTTTTCCATGGGCTGGGCATGGGTGCTGACTTGGGTGGGGCCACTCGCCTGCACAGTTAAAACATTTGGCGCCTGCCCGTGGTGGTTTTGAGTCAGATCGTCTAAATCTGTTCAGTTTGTTTCTTGAAATGGTGGATATTGAGCTTCCATCTGCTCCTCCTGGTCCCTGCTGCATTTCGAGAAGTTGTGAGTCTGCACACTCCATCGCCCGACCTAAATCCAGTATACTCTGCAGTGTAGAATCTGTGTCCCGTAATACCCGGCGTTTAAGGCTTGTTGACGCACATTTCTCAAGCACTTGATCCGCGATCGCGTCATCGACCTTGTCAAACTCGCATGTAAGGGACAAAGTTTTCAATCTAGTAACAAACTGGTCGAGTGATTCTTCATTCTCTTGCTTTGCTTGTTTGAAGACAAAACGTTCATATCTCACATTTTTCTTCGGTAGAAAATGACTGTCTAGGTCTGCACATGCCGTTTCATAGTCATCTCCTGTGCGGGTTAATCCTTTGAATACCCTCTGAACACCTTCACCGCCGACGTGGAGTAGAAGAGCTCTCTTCTGCTTGTCGTTGGATACGCCTGCAGCGTCCAGGTAGATATCGAATCGTTCTCGCCATGCCTTCCATCTTGGACCAATGGATGCATTATCAGAATCTGTATCAAATGGAGGCAGCGCGGTCAACCCTAGGTCCATCTTCATAGCCATGGATATTGTCCACTAATAGCTAGAATTGGCCGGAATTGTTACTTAACACTTGAATTATGGTTAACTAGGCCTATTACAATCAGTTATTGTTACACGGTAGCTTTAGCTTATGATAATAGTCGCAACTTAATTATCCTGACTACATCAATGCACTTCTAACACTGAGCTATGTTTTATCATTAAAGGACTACGCATTTATAGCTACACGATAACTTTAACTTGCAACAGTCGATAACTTATTCATCAATATGAAAACATTTTGACAGAACGTAAGAACTTTTACCACTGAATAGTGTTACACGTTTGTTACTGAATTTAAACTCTAAATATGTTTTACCTCGTCGCCAGTTATAATGTATTCTGTTATTACAAACACGTTGAGATTAACTAATATAGATAGATATTTAATACACATTCGCATAGAGGTGTACACGTGTATAGGAGACGCTTGTTGGTTATCGACTGATGCATAAATGTCCCGAGCCTGGATGCTCAGATCACTGCTACGTGAAATGCTATCTTGGTGAGAGAGTTCACGGCGTTCAACCCGGGACGCTTTACGATAAGGGCAGGGCGATAACAGATATAGGTTTATCACCATGCCGAGTCTGGATCACAACACTACAGGAACCCCCACATCAAGAGTCTGAGGGAAAGATGCTTCAAGCAATTAAATCTCCTTCACTCATTAACAAAGCACACCTGGGGTGCAGACCTGCCGAGCATGCTTATGCTATACCACGGCCTAATCCTGTCAAGGATAGACTATGGATGCGAAGCATACGCCACGGCGAGCAAGTCACTGTTAGAAACCATTGACACCCTCCAAACAAAATGCCTGCGCATTTGCTGTGGTGCCTCACAGAGTAGCCCTCGAGACGCAATCAACGTAGAGTGTGGAGAAATACCATTATATCTGCGAAGAGAGGAACAGCTTCTCAAATTCTGAACATACCTACAAAGCTCTGCACCCACTCACCCTACCAGGGAGGTATGTCTTCCATGCAAGGAGCACCTAAGACACAAGGTACTGCCCAAAATGACCAAAAAGACCAAACCACCAGGCCTGTTAATGACAGAGCTCGCCAGTGCCACTGAACTGGTAAACGTCGAAATAGAAAGCTCAAGGCCCGCTCCTGACCCGCCATGGCTACTTCCGCAGATCAAGGCGCATGACAGCCTATCCTTACAGATAAGCAAGAAAGACCCACCAGCGCTAATCAAGAGCTACGCTCTGGAAAATATCGACAACAGATGGAAGGATCACAGGAAAATCTATACCGACGCCTCCAAAATGCCCAACTCCAGCGAATGCGGAGCAGGAGTAGTCATAGGCGACCAGGAAGAAGTCCTCAAGTACAAGCTTCCGAATCACCTGTCAATATACACAGCCGAACTGGTGGCAATTAAAAAGGCTCTAGAATGGATTAAAACAGCAAATCCAGGCAAATACGTTATACTCACAGACTCACTAAGCTCGGTGAAGAGCTTAAAATCTAGCAGCAGCAAGAGCAGGGACAACCTAATCAAGGAAATCCGGCAGCTGTATGCAACTGTGGTGACTGACAACAAAACCCTGGACATCGACTGGGTCCCAAGCCATGTTGATATTAAAGGCAATGAACAGGCGGACGAGGCAGCCAAGCAAGCGCTCAAAGATGGAACTATGACCAGCATAGGACTCTCAAAGTCCGAAGCGAATGCCCTGGTCAAAAGGCACATCAACAGCAAATGGCAAAGACAATGGGACGAAAGCACAACCGGCAGATTCCTGTTCAGAATCGTCCCTGGAGTCAAACGCAAATACCAAAACCACATCCCAGGACGCCAAAGCGACATTGTATTACGCCACATCAGAATGGGTCGGATCAGCGTTAACCAGATACGAAAAAAACTCAACCTGTCAGACACAGACCAATGTGAGGCCTGCAAGGAGACTGAAACTCTAGACCACTTCTTCCTACGGTGCACTGAATATACAGGCATTAGAAAGGAACTCATCAATACGCTGAGAAAGGGAAACTTCAATCTTGACCCTGTAGAAGACATTATAGCGATGCGTGACCGACAGATCAACCACGAATTAATCAAGTTCGTGCTTGCATCGGACAAACACATCACATAATCAGAACACATTTTGTTTAGCATTCATTAGGCCACATCAGTCTTATTCCTGCGTATTGATAAGCTGTGGTCGCAATGAATAATCTTACAAACTCGGCCAGTAAACGTTAGCATTAAACCACGCCACCTCAGTCTTATTCAAGCGTGTCGATAAACTGTGGTTGTAAATGTTCAAACGAGCTTGCAAACACATACAGACAAAATATAATCAATATACACATGCATGTCTGAGTCATGAATAAAGTGTGTTTATAAACATTCGCATTGAATGTTTAGCATTCATTAGGCCACATCAGTCTTATTCCTGCGTGTTGATAAGATGTGGTCGCAATGAATAATCTTACAAACTCGGCCAGTAAACGTTAGCATTAAACCACGCCACATCAGTCTTATTCAAGCGTATCGATAAGCTGTGGTTGTAAACGTTCAAACAAGCTTGCAAACACTTATAAACAAAATATAAGTAACATACTCGTGCATGCCTGTGTCATGAATTGATGACCCAGAGTATGTGAGTACATGCCCCTAAACACCTGTCCACACTGTCTGTTTTCTCCTTCTTTTTCTTTCAGCTTTGTTCCCCTCTTTTTCTTTTAGAGCCAGAGCTGGAGCTAAATTGCAGCAACGAACACAACAATGACAGACGGGCAGAAAGACAGATGGAGGACTGGAACGGACAACAGAACAACAGATGGGCCTGCCTGCTGGCGGACCACGAGGGATATGGACGTGTGTCCATCCCATTCATGGTCCGTAGGCAGGTATGCTTGTCTGTCGAACGGACTGACAAACCAATCAACAAATGGACAGACTGACGGACAATTCTGGGCACAGCAAGCTGCTGGAGTACGCTTAAGCAATGTACTTGGCCCCACTTGCTCAGTCTTCTCGGATGGGACTTTAAATTGAGGTCCCGTCATACAGTGATCATCACTGTGTGAACGTGAGCTAGGGTTAGGTAGGCAAGAAATTTCGGCATAATCAAAGTAAACCGGATGCTGAATGGATTCGTCCTCGGATGGAACCACGCAACATACGGATTACAAAATCAAAACAAAATTGCTAGAATTAGAATCTTTCGGACTTTTCAATGGGACTATGGAGGGATGCAACCCGGATGACTGATCGAGTTCGTCCTCGGACGGACGCAGTCACCATACGGGCTGCCTAATCAATCAAAATCAAACAAGTGCGCGCTGGTGCCTGCTCGGATGATGGCCAGAAGAGCAAATGGGTCCCAGGACCCGAAAGACCCCAACCTCCCCACTCCCCTCAAAGGGGCCGGAAGGTCTCTGACCCAACCCCCCCCCCCCCCTTGGGTACATCAGGTCATAAGACCGCACGCACCTACTCCCCCCCCCCCCCCTCCCACCCGACCCAGCACCTACCCCATCCCTTCCCCACCCCCGTTAGGTCCAGGTTAGGCCCTCCCCATTCCCCACGCCCAAGCATGAGGAGAAACAGAAAAGCCATGGATAAGAACAGCAACATGAGACAAAATCGAGAGACAACGATCAACACACACACACACACAGAGAGACACAAGCTAATGCACAAACCGACGTCACAAGAATTCACAAGAATTCAACAGAAACCATAAAGGCCAGGCGTGAGTCTAGACCCTAGCATTGGGAACTAGCATATAAACGCCTTAAATATTACAACACACACACTTGATTCATTCTATCGGGTTATCAATAGGACGGATTGGTTGTTAACCACATGTAGACTGCTCCGTCAGCATGGGATGTTGCCACGCGCTGTAGGTGTTTCCACAACTTTTCTCGTATAGTCTTTAACTGTGAGTGTAGACGAGTGCTTGTCAGGGTGTCGAGACCATTGATGGATTTTGGTATAACAAATTGCACCATCGATGCAGTAATCTCAAGATAGGCCTAATAGCATATATACAGGCGATATAGGCTTATTTCAGGGGATGTTAACTAAAATGCTCTCTAGATGTGATTTTACTAATGCCATTGCCTATCACCATTCACTAACACAAGAGGGGGTGGGGTGGGGTGGGGTGGGGTGGGGGTGTCATCGAATTGATTTTCTACCGTGTCCTATAAGGTCGATATGGGCGTCGGTGTTCAATCATCTGAGCGCGATCGCTATCTGACTATAGAGATCTAGAGGCGATATTACGCAATAAAACGCTGACAAAGTGTCAATTATTTAGCGTATTTCCGTCGACGCAGTCATTATATGTCAGGCTCACATTTTTTGCGATATTTAACTTTCGGTGATGTATGCATATTGGAGCCAAAGGATCGCGGTTTTAAGGCATATTGTTTTTTGACTCAATGTATTAAAGACTCACCGGCTTTTGGTACCAAACTGCAGGTGGTAACCGAAGCAGGTCCGCATGCATATTACTTTATAAGACTACAGACACACGGGGTCAAAGATAGCGTCAATTCACCTTTCCAGAGTACCCACCCATTTTATGACGTCATAATGAACTGCGTGATGTGTACAATGACATCATAGTGAATGACGTCATGAATGACGTCGATAAGTACGTCGCGAACGCATATTTGAAGACGGTCTATGCGTTGTTGTACAAATTGTTTGCTTTTACTATTTAATAAATATTCTATTTTGAAACTAATTTGACTGGGCGCTGTTGCTGCCATAGGCATCAACAGCACCCAGTCAAATTAGTTACAAAATATTCAACAGCTTCCCTGTATAGTTTTCAGGAAATTGATAGCTAGGTCATTTGGGGATCTATCAATCCCAACACGGCGAAGTGTGGGTGGAGCTTAGCTAGTGATGGGCGGGGCATAGCTAAAATGGAAATGTCCATTAACACATATAGACTAGATGCGATACATTGTTTATGATGTACCCCCACCCCTACCCTCTATACGTGGCCCATCGAGTGGGACAATATTTAAGAGTTCATAATTGTTTCATAATTTACTTAACAGCAAAGCTCTGAATTTGAGGCAAATATTCTATAGGATTGCATGACTCGACATTAAATGTCATTAATTTATTTAACCCCTTCACTAGTCAACGGACGAATCAGATCTGTTACTCAAGTATCTGCAGTCATAATGAATTACGTCACATGTATGCTAACGTCACAATCATAATTGACAGAGAATACTCCGTCATGTAGCTGGAGAGGTCCGTCAAGTGTACGAATTGTAGGCCATATGTCTTTAATGGACTTAAAAATTTAATAAACATTCTGTTGAATATTTTGAAAATAATTTGACTGGGCGTTGTTGTCATAGAGCATAGGCAGCAACAGTCAAATTAGTTTCAAAATATTCAACAGGTTACTTTGAAATTGGGATTCTAGGAATTCAGGATTCAAAGTATATAAATCGATCGCAAATGAAATGGGCGGGTTATAGCTAGAAATTGACCACTCTATTGTTTTTATTTGTCAGAACGTGCGACTGTCCCGAAACATCCACACTATCAAGACCTTTGACACATGCGCGTACATTAACCCTTTGTACCCTGTGATCACATACGTTCAACTTCAAGACAACCATATAGGTAAGCTGCTAAATACCTTGTATCCAATTCAATAGAAACATGTTGCTGGCTATGTCAGCAACAGCTCCCAGTCAATTTTTTATCAAAATATTTAACTAAATAATTTTACAAATAAATGCTATTTCGTGTTTAATCTTTTTTATCAATAGGCTGATAATGTTAAAGACATAACATGATTGATATTTAATTTATAAACTTACCTACCGTGTCTGTTATGCAATCGGTTGCTGCATATCTACGGCATGCAGGCGCATATCCAATGTTATCGCAAATCTTTCATTATACAGCATTTCTGATACTCCAGCAAGCTCTGAGAGTTGAAATGAAATGTCTTGAGAGATTCCACGAGGCCATGACTATTCATACCGCTTAAACTCACGTGCGTGTGCACCCAGAGACAGGAATCAATAGTGTCGTTTCCTCGATATAGGCCATTCATTGCCCACGACACAGAAAGATTCTCACCGTGGTTAAACACTTTCTGCGGAATTTGGCTATTTGGTAAATGTCTCTGTTTTAGGAGAATTACGTGGGGTGTGGTGTGGGAGCTTCTAATACCCAGTTGCCTTCAGGGATATGAGCGGATATTGGATTTATTGGATAAAATGTCTAGTAGAATTGCTTGTCAGTTCAAATGAACACGGTCGATTATGACACTCCCTACGTACTTGTACAATCGATCGCCCTGCAGCTTCCTGCGAAGCCATGTCTAGCCGAAATATTAGGAATTTTATATTTATCGATTGCAACATCTTAGACAACTAAGATTTGTGTTGTGACGCAACGTAAAGGCGATTAGTGAAAGAGGATAAGGGATTAGCGTACATGCAACGACCGATTTCGATAGACGTCTACTCCATTATCCTTCAGTAATTGCCAACATGGACTTAGCCTGGCAATACGTGGATTTGCATATTTCAGCGTAGCTGTGGCACTATCCCAAATATTATCTAAAGTTTCTCGCAACAGAGGAATCCAATCTGTCAGCCAAGTATATGACATCATAATCGAATACGTCACAGGTAGGCTGACGTCACAATTAAATACATCATGAATCGCGTATCCAAGAACGTCAGAAGCTCTTGATGTGTCCGTCACGTGTACGAATTGTATGTCTTTACTACTTAATAACCATTCCGTTGAATATTTTGAGATTAATTTGACTGGGCGCTGGCAGCAATCGACAGCTTCCCTGTATAGTCTTCTGGAAATTGAGATTCAGGGAGTTCAGCGTTCGATCGATCCCAGCACGGGCAACGTGTGGGTGGAGCTTATCTATAAATGGGCGGGACATAGCTAAGGATCGATTCATCCATCGCTCTTATTCTATTCCTGGTTGTTGCCTGTTTTACCTCAGCAACACGTTTAAGCAGCACATTTTTAAATGAACAGCGTTCCACAACACGGCATGTTAACAGAATAAACATTTACTATACCAGTACGCATAACTACGCCAGCCGTCAAAGAGAACATCCCCGTTGAACTGTATATTGTGGACTATTCACTCTGATATCAATTTGCTCTCTATTCACTGTGCTAATAGCAAAGAAACTGGTGTACATTTTTCAACAATTTTGGTAGACGATGTTGCTGTCTAGTGTTTACGAAAATTTGACATTTTGATATCAGAGTGAATAAGGGTTAAATGTTGGACCACATTTCACGTGTGTTGTATATTGCAGGTATAATACGGTATAGAAATAAGATGTGGAGAGTTGTGCAGGCGTTACCTCTAATGTAAAACAACATCAATTAAAAATCTAAATTTATCATGCTGTAAAAAGGACTGCCATGCGATGACGGCGATGTCTGTAGACGCGGGCAAGTGGGCAGTGGGCTCGCTGATTATAAAGATCACGAGATTCTGTCAGGAATGTTTACTTTACCCAGGTCAAGAGATGCTGCTATGTAAGCTTACAATGGATGAATCTGTCAGTCAAGTATATGACGTCATAATAAATTGTGTCACATATAAGCTGACGTCAGAATCAAACGCGTTATGAATTACGTAGCTAAGTCCGTCCTGAATTTTTAAATTATCCGTCAGGTGTACGAATTGTCACCTATGTCTTTACTATTTAATACAAATTACGTTGAATATTTTGAAACTAATTTGACTGGGCGCTGTTGCTGCCAAATTAGTTTCAAAATATTCAACAGCTTACCCGGTGAATTCAGGGCCCAAACTATATAAATCTATGCCAACACGTGCAAGCCGTGGACGGATCTTAGCGATAGATGGGCGGGGCATAGCTACGTCATTCCATTCTCACACCAAATGAGTCTGCTAGAGAAGCTTCTGCTTGTAGCACTCAGAGCAAGAGCTTTTTCCAGAGAGACGTGCCGTACTGAGATGAAGGCACGAAAAGATCTTGCTAGAGAAGTTTATAGTCCTTAGATTAAGAGATTTTGGGAGGTAGGATTGAAGGACTGAGATCAGTATAGATCCTCCTATGGAAACGCAATGTAGCTAGATCAAGATAGCGTGTTAGGCGCAGCACTGACATCAAGATAGCCTGTTATGGAAACTTGCCATACTCACATTAACAAATTGATGAATCCAATCTGTCACTCAAGTATTGAGGACATAATCAATTACCTCACATATAGGATGACATCATAGTAGCTGGAATAGTCTGTCAAGTGGACGAGCTGTATACACGTGGGCCGGTGATTGATTTACTATTTAATAAACATTCCGATGAATATTTTGAAGAGGCAGCAACACCACCAAGTCAAATTAGTTTCAAAATATCGAACAGCTTACCTGCTTACCATAGGCAGCAAAGGCGCGTAGCGTAGTCTAATTACTTTCAAAATATTCAACAGATTTCCTGTATAGGATTCAAAGTATAAAAATTGATTTTCCACGCTTGTATAAGGTGGGCGGAGCTTACACAGAAATAGGCGTGTCATTGCTAGTAATCATATTCAACAGATTATTAATACATTTAGTTTTTAGAAATATGTCCATCATGTCTATTGTCTTGGAAGTTTTACAAAATGTGTCAGTAGGGGCCTATTTGATACAAATTAGTTGATGTGTTGAGTTTGTCTTATTCTACTTCGCCCCGCAGATTATTGAATGCGTAAGGTATATGACCAATAGAGAGCTCCGATCTGACGCCATAATCAAATAACTCGCATGTTAGCTGACTTCAAAATCAAAATTATGTAGCCTCGTCACGAAAATCGAAAAGTCTGTCACGAAAGTGTACGAATTGGAGACCTATGTGTTTGATGAATTTATAATTTAATAACCATTCAGTTGAATGTTTTGAAACTAATTTGACTGGGAGCTGTTGCTGCAGCAACAGTCCCCAGTCAAAGTAGTTTCAAAATAGTCAACAACTTACTTACTTTGAAATTTAGATTCTGTAAATTCTGGTTTCAACGTTTCAGCACGATTCCAACATGCGCACAAAGTGGATGGAGCTTACCTAGAAATAGGCAGGACATAGATAGATCCTGCTATTGGATTACAGTAAGAAAACGTTGTTGGCTTCAATGGAATCGTGTATGAATTGAACGACGAATACTGAAAGGTTTGTGATAATTAGTCTATGTAGACCTCGTCGTGAACGTGAATACTGAAGTACGCTGTATTTCCTGAAATAGCCCTTATTAAATTGCACACATTGTGTCCTACCAGAATTAACCTTTCCAAGTTTATCCATCCATCATATGACGTCATAATCAACTATGTGATGTGAATGATGACGTCATAACCATGACGTCATGAATGACTCGATATAGTCCGTCGTTAACGCTTAATAGTCCGATACGTTGCACGAATTGTATGGCTTTACCATTTAATAAACATTCTGTTGAATATTTTGAAACTAATTTGACTGGACGCTGCTGATGCCCAGTCAAATTAGTTTGTAAATATTTAACAATTTACCTGTATAGTTTTCTGGAAATTTATAGTCAGGGGATTGATCCCAACACGAGCGAGGTATGGGCGGAGCTTAGCTTGTGATGGGCGGGGCATAGCTAAAACTGGAAAGCCCCATTTTATATCCAATCCAAAGCGAAGTTTCTTATAAATTCCATGGAATTCAATGTTTTGGAAAGATCCACGAATACACCCAGAATAGCCTAAGTTCATTGCTCTTTATAGTTACAATGTTACAGACCGTCGGACCCCTGTAGTGTGCTTCAGGCCGCTTGTTACAAGCAAACGCTATTCAAGAGACAAGATTATAGAAGCCTCTGAGTGAATAAGCTGCACAATAATATTTCTTGATTAGACGAGAGACAACTTGTAGGGATAATAAATACATGGATTTGTTGTAAATGTTGTTGTGTTGTTGATGTCTATATCGCTTGTGTTGGTGCAATAATACTACACTAGAACAGGATTCACATTAATATAAGTGCAATCAAGCAGCTTCTAAACTGCTTCTAGCAGTAAAATGCGGGCAAGTGAGGGTAGCCAATAGTCGTACAATTGTACAAGGGGAAGGAACTACAATTGTCTCGTGTAGATAACTCTCTTCTATAAGGGTTACCTCCCATGACCAGAACACTAGCTCATACAGCGCATGCAAATCACTATTCGAGAATGTTATTCTAAGTATACACCAACCGATTATAGTCGGCCTTATAGGCAATTTGTTGACCAGTTGGTCTTAATCATGTGGCGTGTCGCATTGCCCCGACTGAGAATCGGCGTTAATCATCCGATTAACACCGAATCTGATTAACGCCGATTCAAAAAATGAATCGGGAGTCAGCGAGGTCAGTGATGATCGGGTGGTGTATGTCATAGCCGACTCGACTCAACTGTCCGGTCTTGATGGTCTGTTTGTGTATGCCCCCCAGTTGGCTGAACCCATGCTATGTGCGAGTCCGCCCGACTACCGCCGACAGCAGACAGTTGAGTCTGGTCGTTGATGATAGCGTGGTGTATACCTGGAATAGACCAACCAGTTGGCGAAACCCTCTCATGGATGCCAGGCTGTCCGACTACCGCCGACAGCAGACAGGTGGGTCTGGTCGGCGATGATGGGTAGGTGAGTACCTAGAATTAAAGACACTTCACTTCACTTCACCCATTTTTTCTCCGTCGTGGTACGACGGTGATTTAAAAAATGATTTCTAACCATTATATATATATATATATATATATATATATATATATATATATATATATATATATATATATTTTATTTTTTTATTTTTTTTATTATTTTAATGAAATTCTATGAGTGGGACTGCAAGTAGGCGTGGGAAATCGTTGTAACATCAATGACTGATGTTATAATTGTTGTCATGGCAATGAATCCAATTGTCATAAAACACCAGCCAACCGGAAATACGGATACAGCAGGCATCGCAATATTGTCATAATAATCCCGTTGTTAAAAATGAGTCAGCCAGCCAGTCGCATGCACTTGTAACGCATTATATTTTACAGACTATCGTCGTGCGCTTGGACTTTTGATATATTTCTTGCAGGTGCATTTTCTACAGCAACTAGTTTCTAATGCGACACGACATAGAATAAATCAAACTTCTGGAGTTAGTTTTAACAAACCACCAAAATGTTATCCATGAAATAACACATCTATCTCCACTAAGTAAAAGTGACCACGATAGTTAATGATGATGCTGATGTTGATGATGATGATGATGATGATGATGATGATGCTGATATGATGATGATGATGATGATGATGAATGGGTTTGAGAAAGCCTGTAGCGGTGATGATAAAAATAGTGGTGATGATGTTGAAAATGATGATATTGCCACAGATAGATTTATGATGTTGTAAATACAAACATAGATTCCTTCATAGATAAATGTGGAGGTAGCTATTTAAATCATGTTCATATTAAATATTATATATCGATAAACTGTCTAAATTACATCGCTTCGGAGGCAGTTTCTGCATGGCATTAAGTGAGCTACATGAGTAATTAAAACTCACCTTTCCCCTAGAAACCGAACATGTACCATCAACGCAGACATCACTTATCCCTGGATTCAATCTCCCACACAAAAGGGGAAGCTTAAGGATAGGTCATTTAGACATAGGCCACATTCTCTCAAAGATAAATCAACTCAGATTGTTATTAATCAAACCAAATCCAGAAGCAGAGATACTAGGATAAAGCTTTCTTAAGGAAACATCTGCAGACACATTACTCCAAATACCACGATATTACTCGCAGTGTAGTGATAGGAAACACAAGGATGGTGGTGGGATTATTACCTATATTGCTCATTACCTGTAGGTCTGATTTAGAAGTTAATGATTTAGAAGTGGTGTGGCTGGAAATTAAGCCATGTAAACGTAAGTTATTTCTTACAGCATTTGTTTATAGATCCCCAAGTACAAAGTGTAGCTGAATCGATCTTTTGAGGGCATTTACTAAAAAATTCTTGATAAAAGTAAAGAAATTATTTTGTTAGGCGACTTTAATATTAATTATAATTCAAGAGATGACAATACAAGATGGCATGAAATGACAGATATGTTTCATCTTACACAAAAAGTTGAGCAGAAAACTTGAATTACGAATAAAACATAGTTCTATGTATCAAATGAACAGCCTGTTAATAAGATAAGGCTCAGATCCCGCATTTAGCGATCACAAACCTGTATTCATAGCTCTAAATTATTTTTAAAAATCGCACCATAGGTAATCTAGACACACAGTTGTTCACATGCGGCCAATGACAAAATTAACTGAAGATGCATCTAGGACAGAAACTGGGAAGACATATTTGCCAAAAATGATGTAAACCATACATTTGAATTGCTTATGACATCTTTCTTGACGACTCTAGATGATCCTGCACCAATGGTAGAAAAGCGAGTTAAGCACAGATTTCCATCAGAATGGGTAAATTATGAAATCCTAGCCTCGATGAAAAACAGAGATAATTATTATGCTAAGAAAGACATTTCACAATACAGACACTAGCTCACCAAAACAACAGTTCTAATAGAAAGAAGTAAACAAAAACTGCCACAAACAAGCATCACAAATCAAAATAACCATAATGATATTTGGAAAAATCTTGGAAAACTAAATCCTAGAAAACATGAAGCAACACTGAAGACTTTATTCACACAGCTAGTACCTTGTTATCGGATACTGAGGAAATTTCAGATACATTCAGTGGTTTCTTTGCAAAGGCAGCAGACATTTTATTGAAGCTGCAGACGCCACATGACTATAACAATACATGTTAATTCCAGAATTTAATAACACACATAGTAGATGAGAATTCACCTTTCCAGAGTATCCACCATCATATGACGTCATAATCAACTACATAACGTGCAGAATGACATTGTAATGAATGACGTCATGAATGGCGTAGATGAGTACGTCACGAACGCATATTTGAAGACGGACTATGCGTTGTTGTACGAATTCTACATCGTTACCATTTAATAAACATTCTGTTGAATATTTTGAAACTAATTTGACTGGGCACTGTTGTTGCCATAGGCAGCAACAGCACCCAGTCAAATTAGTTACAAAATATTCAACAACTTTCCTGTATAGTTTTCAGGAAATTGATAGTTAGGGCATTCGGGGATCGATCAATCCCAACACGGCGAAGTATGGGTGGACCTCAGCTAGAGATGGGCGGGGCATAGCAAAAAATGGAAAGGAACCTTCTCCCTCGCGCACTTAACTTAGTATGCCAGATAGTCCATGCTGGGCTGGAGGGGCCTACCTGGATATCCCCCCCCCCCACTAATTGACGAAACTATATTTTTCTAACAGCTTTCGATGTCCTCTTTAAGATTATGTATGTTAACATGTGATAAACTGGGACTCAATATGGTTTTTGATGGGTTATATTAGAGTTAATACCCACAGTGAAGCAGACCATATTACGGGGTAGGGGTATTAAAAACTGAGATATCTTTTGATAGCGTCATTGTAGGTTAGTGATCGACCGCTCAAAATGTTGCTTATGGTATCGTCCATGATTGCATATGGTTTACATGCAAATCAGTTTCATAATGAGGTCGGCAGAGGTCAAAAGGTCACAAATATTTGCCACACCTTAAAACTTTGCAACTATATGTTGCCATCACTGCCCAAGCACCGGTAAAGGAACATTCTAGTTTTAATTGTTACTATGACAACTGACAGCATAGCAAATTTTTGAGAATCGATGAAAAATGCATTCATTGTAAATTAATTAAGTAGAGTTTGATAGAATCGTCGTAGATTGGTGATAGACCACTCAAAATGTTGATTATCGTATGGTCTACGATTGCATATGATTTCCATGCAAATCAGTTTCATAATGATTTCGGCAGAGGTCAAAAGGTCACAAATCTTCGCCACGGATTAAAATCTAGCAACTATATGTTGCTATCACTGACCAAGCACCGGTAAAGGAACGTTCTAGTTTTAACAGTTTAAGATTGATTAAAAGGCACCATTTGACAAATATAATGAATAAAAGTTTACTCATTTAATAAAATATTGTTACTATGACAACAGACAGTATAGCCAATTTTTGAGAGTCAATGAAAAATGCAATCATTGTAAACTAAACTTGAAATGAGCATATCATCGAACTGAAATTGTGTAGAGCAATAAAACAGCATTCAAAATGTTTTTATTGTTGCGTGTTTTACCCACCGACTATAAATCCACTAGCTATATTTGAACTCCACTTAATTCGTCACTGTCACTATTATCTGCCGAGTCTTCTCCTTCATTGTAACTAACTTTGTCAGTGGAACTATATTCCTGCTCATTCTCTTCCTTTTCACATTCCTTCGCTAGAATATCAGCCAACATAGATGGCAGAATCTCACCATCACACCACTTGGCACGAGTCTCTGTTCACTCCACACAGTCAAGCCATTATTCTCAGTTGGTGCAGGGATGTATAGCTTTGGTACGTAGGATCGCTTCCAAATAGCTACCTGATAGTTAACCCTCTTTGTGTGCTCGCGGAGGCAAACTCTCGGGGGAGGTAAGGTGGATAAGTCAACGTTTTTCTTGGGATTGCTGTTTTTCTCTGCATCACCACATTTTGCCATTAACATTGACAAACAAAGTGTGTCAACGTTTGATATGGGAGTAATCGTGTACATTCAGCAGGTGAAATCCTCTAATTGAAGAAAGAGATACTATGTGATGTCCCATGACTCACTAATGGTCTGAAAAGCCTCCTGATATCTTGGTTGCTTCTGTAGAAGTCTGATGGGTTTTACTTTGCCTATTCCTCTGAATGCACTCGTTGTATCACATATGGTGAACGCATGAAGACCCATAAGGGCAGAGCAGTAAAGCGGTGTAAAATTCTTAGCCAATTTTGAAATGTCCAACAGCTTTCAATTGTTTACAGAACCAGTATCAAATAATAAGTGTGTCTTCATGATTTGGGCATAGTACAAGAAAATGAAAAATACATCACTAGCTGGACTTCTGATACACACAAAGTCATAGCCCTCTTTGGTTGTATAAGCACAATAGAGAATACCCCTAATTGTGTCTGTTTCTTCTTGGTCAGATTCTATGTCTTGTATCTCTGAAATCAGCACTGTGTTGCCATCAGTAGATGTTAATTCATAAGCCTTGCCCTCACAAATAGCAATGACCATCTTATTAAGTAGTTTTGAACTAAATGTAGGCCTATCACTTCCCCCAGACTTTCAGCATCAGCTGCACTAGTTGCTGTTTGTTTTCGTTATTACTAAGGAATTCCCAATTTTCAGGTCTCCTTATATTTTCACCCTTGATTTTACGTTTCTCTCCAGAAGCTATGTGTGTTCTTTCCATTGATTTGATAGAATTTTCCTTGTACATAACAGTCTGAATATTAAATTTGATTTCCCTATTGTACCAACATCAAACAATTTCAGGCTTATCTGCTTAAATGTTCCTGGCTCCGCTTTCATACAATAGAAAGTGGCGTTTCGATCTTCAATGTTCAGTGTTTTGTGATCAGATGGTGTGTCTGCATTTAATATTCCCTTGGTTAAGTAGGGAAATCCTTTACTTTTGTCTGTTTTCAGCAGGTACCCATCAGCCGTGCCAATTGATGATGGCACCAGCATAAGTAGATAATGTAACAGTTCTGCAATATCAAGCTTCTCTGGCTTATTCTGTGATAGTACCAATAACTGGAAGGCAATATTTCTGCATTGTCTTATTCTATTTCACGATTCTTTTCCCAAGAGCACTCTTCGTCAGGTTAGAAAACATTTTAAATTTTTGCTTTTTTATTGGTTCAAATAAATCTGTATTCCTTTTAAGTCTCTCTGTTATAAAGATCTCTTTGGCCAGTTTCCCAATTGACTCAGCAGCCATGATATCAGTTTGGATATGGGTAGGTGCAGGAGCACCAGACCCAATACGGAACAGCTTATCATTATAATCGAGACTGGAAGGATTCATGAAGCTTTCTACGGACTCCATTACATGTACAGTGGCTGTCCCACTTTCACGTACCTGTGAAGGACGAACATCCTGATGTTTATTGTTCCTGTCTGTCTCGTCTGTCATATCTGCCATTTGGAGCATTGTTTCCACATATCTTGCTCGTTCATGTGCCGTCTTATAACAGATACGCCAGCCACGCTTCCTCCTGCTCATGCACGCGATTTTCCTTGCTTCATAAATGTCTCCTCTACTGTTGTGTATACTGCCCACAAATTTCAAGGCACAGCGGATCTTACAAAACTTACAGCACCTAGCTTAATCAGCTCCGTTGCTCCAGGGTGTGATTCTTCTTTGCTTGCCAAGAAAACAGAAAAGTAGGTAAGATACCGTGCATAGTTCTGCCCATCAAAGCTAAAGACAGGTCGGCCATTCGATTGAGACATGTTCCGTACAGACACTAATTGTTTGTCTTAGCTGCATTTAGGAGAGACAACAGCAACCAAACATGGTCCATGTAAGATAACCAAAACTGGGTAGTCTTACCTAATTCGCCATTGCTAACTCGCAGTCGCAAGTCTGAGTAGTCATTTAGATATGAATGAAATGCTGTATCATTCGACAATAGTTCGAAATTCTCCTTAGTTCTTACTTCCAATAATGTGGTTACTTTTGCTAATGAATTTGGTGACAATTTCTCTAATAATCGGACCCTTTCGTAGAATGGTGTTTGTAAAGTAGCAATCGTTCACGACCTTCAACCATTGCTTTGTGGCAGTAGATTGGCCGACTATAATTCTTACCAGACAGCACACCGTTAATAGATCCGGTAGCCATCAGGCCAGATTCTCGTAAAATATCAGTGAATCCAGATCCCCTCATCTTCTTTCCTATATGATTTTCATATAGGCATATGCCAAATGAAAAGTACCAATCATAACTATGTGATCCTTGTAGTAGTCTGGGCCTTTCCATATGATAGGCTAAGCTTTTATACACACGCCTAGATCAACGGTCGTTATGGCATATTTCTACCTAACATCTTCCGATGCCTTTTTGGACATTCTTAGACACTCTTTTACAGTGGCATATTCTGTTATTGATCAAATTCTTTCTAGTTAAATCGTACTTCTTTGATTTTTTACTCCTGATGCCGTATTTGTTGCTTGATTAGCATATAAAATCCATCTATATGTAAAGCAATTACTTTACACAATTTCGATTCGATAATATGCTCATTTCAAGTTTAGTTTACAATGATTACATTTTTCATCGATTCTCAAAAGTTGGCTGTTCTATCAGTTGTCATAGTAACAATATTATATTAAATGAGAAAACTTTAACTCATTATATTTTTTAAATTGTGCCTTTTAATCAATCTTAAGCTGTTAAGACTAGATTGTTCCATTACCGGTGCTTAGTCAGTGATAGCAACATACAGTTGCTAGATTTTAAGCTGTGGCGAAGATTTGTGACCTTTTGACATCTGCCGACATAATTATAAAACTGATTTGCATGGAAATCATATGCAATCGTAGACGATACTATAACCAACATTTTGAGTGGTCGATCACTAACCTACAATGATTCTATCAAAAGATATCTCAGTTTTTAATACCCCTACCCCTTAATACTGTCCTTCACTGTGGGTATTAACTCTAATATAACCCATCAAAAACAATATTGAGTCCCAGTTTATCACATGTTAACATTCATAATCTTAAAGAGGACATCGAAAGCTGTTAGAAAAATATAGTTTCGTCAATTAGTGGGGATGTAGCCAGGTGAGACCCTCCAGCCCACCACGGACTAAGAAGCAACTCCAGACTTTGTTTTAAAGCAGCTAAATACGTTTGACATAACGAATGCAATATGATTGGATAATCTGCCTAACATGTTTTTTTTAAGATGGTCACTTCCACAATTAGCTGGCCACTAGCTTATGTTATTAATCATAGTCTGAAAACTACGACCTTTCCAGAAATTTGGAAAGGTACACACATTTTCCATGTATATAATACTGACGATGTAAGCAATATTCAAAACTATCAATCAAAGTTTATTTCCATTTTGTCTAAAATAACGGATCGCCATTTTCATAAGCACGTTTTTGGATATTTGTCTTAGCATAATTTACTTTGTAACAATCAGTCTGGTTTCCATAAATATCACTCTTGTGAAACAATTCTCCTCAAAATGTTTAATTCATGGATGAAGGCCGTTGTCGATGGATAAATAATTGGAAATGTAATAATTGATTTTAGAAAGGCATTTGATGTCATCGATCACAATATATTAATTAAGAAATTGGAACTCTATCAATTTGAGAATTCTGCACTTAGATGGTTTTCTTCATATTTAAAAGGCAGATGGGATTGCGTCAGTAAATCTGGCGTCTTAGCGGTTAAGCAATGTGCACCACAGGGATTAATATTAGGCCCGCTAATATTTATAATCTATATATTTGGAAATGACCTCCCATTTTATATTTGTCATTGTGATACTGACATGTATGCCGATGACACCAGGGGCACACCAGGGGCGCCGGAAGCAAATTTGAATGGCGGGGGCAGGTTCCACAAAAGGGCACGCTGGGTGGCATTGTCTGGAGGAAGATATGAAACGGGTGCCCCGCCCCACGTCTCATAGAGGGGTTTTCGGGGGTGCTCACCTACCTAACCACCACGGGAAAACACATTGCAATGTGCAGACTCGTGACTAGATTTCCTGCATTCTGAGTTTCTTATGATTACCTATAAATGTTAGAGCAATGTTAGAGAAATTTTAACCAAAGAACTTATGTTATATATTCTTTGGTCAATTGAACCTATTCCTAATTCACAATCTGAGCGAGCGGGCGGGCAGGTTGTTGTGTCAGATGCACACGCTTAGTGTGCATGCATTCGCCCATGTGTTTGCCTTGAAAATATTTAATTGGACCGTAGTTCCTAATTATATTTGCAATCAGCGGGATTCAGAGGAAAAGTTGTTTTTGTGAAAACTAAGTTATCCAAGACAAATCTACCAATCATGTTGAACACGTGAACAAGGCTTGTTCAGCGCTTGCCTTAGATGAAAGTTTCTTGAGTTTCATGTCAAGCAGTTCCACAGGTTTTTAAATGTAATTTTCAAAATAGTGCAAATTCCAAGATGGCCACCAACAAAATTGATCAAGCAGCTTTCCGGGACCAACCAACAGGTAGTGTGTATGGAATAAGTACTTTAAATTATGATTTCGCAGCCTCTTACTAAGCCATATTGGCGTGTGGGGGTCAGAGGTACATTTAGCCTGGGCTATTCAAAGGAGGCCTTCAAATGCCCGATTTTGCTTACGTGTGGACGGTGGCATCATCTTTTATGGTTATAACTCAAAGGGGCTAAACATGTGTATCACGATTCACGACCAGATGAGGTGGTGGGGTGGGGGTGACGTGGGGTGGGGGAGCTCATACTCATATAAACAGCACAGTATTAAAAAATCCAAGAGGATTATATCTATTACTTAGAGATTTAGGAGATATAGGAGATGGCTTCTAAGTTCATCTAATTTTTTTTTAATTTCGATGGAGCTTCCTCCCATCCTATATATGTGTGTGGGGGGGGGGGTGGTTGGGGTGGGGGGTGAGGGCAACAAATCTTAGACACATTCCTCAAATACACCCACCGACATTGCACTTCTACCGTGCTTCACATGTCAATTTAATTGTGAAATTTGAGTTTGAGTTGTTGTTAATTCTAATAGCCCTTAGTGTTTCCACATTGCTGCACCCAGCCGCCCATCATTGCACATATATTCTATTCTACCCACTAAGCAAGGCATTACCGGAGCACGGACCAGTATCACTTCAAAAATTCACATAGCCTATGACTATGTATCTTACCCTTACTTGCAAAGATACATGCAATGTTTACACATAAAAAAGTCATTACGTCAGATGTAACTGCCGTTACATAAATAGTGTTTCCATTGGTGATTTGATTTGGCCCAGAAGCACTCCCATATTACTTTGTGGACTTGTGGGTGTAGCGCGGATTGGCCGGACGGGTATGGACCGTCCCAGCTAGGCTGGGTACGGACGACCGTTCCGGGTACGTTCCAAGCACGCCCCCATGGGTAGGATAGCGCACGTGTATAAAACCATATGAGAGTCTATAAAGTCTGTGAGATCGCATGAGATCGGAATTCAGTTCTCCTGGTCTGGTCAGCAATCGACATCCGCAATCACCACGTTTTTGTACGCTCTCGGACGGCCATCCGGGGGCAACTAAATAAATAGAAGAGACTTCCTCACTACCAGTACTTCAAGAGGAGCCTTCCTGCGAATGGGCCTCGTGGCCCAGATGTAATCTCTACAGCTTGTAGAACAAGTGGTGATTATTGGTGGATAACTCGTCAGATCTTCTGGACCACACTGAAAAGTGGTATTCAAACTTCCGCGCAGGACGTCGTGTGATTAATTAACTTTTAGTCTGGTGGGACTCTGCCTGTTACACCTCAAGAGCTATGCAATGTATCATGTACTGTGTACCCAGTTATGTACATGCAATGTTTAATTTCAACTGTAGTCCTCTCTGTTATGGGCAACTTTCAAACTACCGTCACCGAATGGACACTTTCCACCTTACTGTTTAAATTAACATATTAGTTATTATAAGTATCTAATGGACATCCATCTACAGTCGTTCTTATTCAGCGCCTTTAGGATGAGCCACATCAACAGTTCGCCTGCGGAAATTTCCCAGCAACTTCAGGATCATGCCACCTTGCGTTCTTCATCTGTAATGCAGCATTTCCAGTGATTTATGAACCCTTTCTGTACCGATGACCAAGAGGTACTCAAGTAACTGTACTATTGTACTATTATATTCATTCATTCCGTAATAGGTACTGATGACTAATAAATACCTCCCCGGTCATTTGAGACTGCAGTTTATAGATTCTATCTTTTTACTGTATATATTATTCTTATATTTGTGCTTACAACTAACGACCACCACAAGGTCCTATGACCTGATATACTGTTAGCACTGTGATAGTTAGTTACGCATATGGCAAGCAGCCATCCTAGTTATTTTGTTTTGTTTATATAAAAACTCTAGGACGCAGTACGCTAGGCTAGGCAATACAGCAACATCATATCCGCATCACTTTTCCCCCAGCATCAATTTTACACTGAGGTCACTGTTCATGCTCACATTGCTGGAGCCTGACATGTGATCGACTAAAACCTGGCTATTTTAGCCCAAAAGGATAGGTTTAAAGGAGTTCGGGACAATCTCTCCATAAGAGACATTTGTGTATGCCTTTTTCCCGCCTGTAGTGGACATGTAACACCGCACACTGGCTGGATTGTGTAAAATTGGCCAAATAGCTTAGGGCCTCTTATTAATATCGAGTGATTGTCTCTTTCTGCGCTCCTCCAGCCGCAAGGCTTGATAATTGTCTGGACTTCCTATCAACACGTTGGCATGGTCCGACTCTGGGAAACTATTGGGGTTTCCGAGCGATGAAGACCAAAGTGTCGATTTGAAATACACACCCCTCTGTTGCTTCGGATACCAGTTAGTGTAGATAACCCCCCCCCCACCCCAAAGTAAGAAGAACTGTGAAAAGATATAAATATATTATGTAAAACCGGCCTGGTGTGCATCTCTGGACATTCTGTAACTTAACCCTAACGACAGTCAAACATTAGTTCTGCTACACATGGGTGACGGACGGGACGCATATCTCCATCCAAATCTGTACGGTGACTGGGTGCGGTCTTCGAACCCACCACGCCCTCCCGGGAAGGTCACTAAGGATGGATATCTGCCTATTACTCCCCGCCATAAAATACGTGTGCACTTTCTAAATTGCTTTTGTGAATGGTAACTTGTCCTAGTAATGTTATGTGTGGTTGTGGGGTGATATGTAACGGGATCGTTATTCGATTTGGAAGCTGTCACTCCATGACGTGTCCACACGCTGCCTTTCTGGGGGAGATGCTATGTGGAGTGACCTTCGGGAAACCGGGCATCTTCGCCAGTTAGACTCATGTGTCAAAAGATAGGTAGGAATCCCTGCCATTTGCGGCCAAAGCTTGGAAGCATGTCTAACAACTAAATGGTAGGTTAGAAATTAGCAGAAGGCCCGCATGAATAAAGCAGCAACTACCAATGCAGTATCTTTGGACGTACATAAGATAATGGCCTTTGAATTCTTCAGAAATCATCCGCCCTGTCTTCACATAATCCAGCGTGCATCACATTAATTATGATTTCACTAGGTGGACACACACTGCACATAACGTTTTGTGTGAACAAGAGAGTGGCCCTTTTTGCCAGCTCTCTTCCTCGGCTTTGGCGTTGAAGGCATTTTCCTGTGATCATATTTTTGTTAGGGGTATAATGGTTTATATTAAACTACATAAGTACACTCCCTTGCAGGGATACCTCATGGGTATATACGGATCAGTGAGGTACCTCTGACGAACCCACATAAACAAGACACCAACTTTGTTCTATGTACTGTATATTTTCTCTCGTCTACTTGCAAACGAGTGCCATTGTTTGTATAGTGTTTAGGTTTTGATTCATTATTATGTCCAGAAGGCATATGTAAAAGAAAGCAACATTCCTATACCACGAATGCATCAAAAAGAGGTTAGAAAAGAGCAAACGGAAAGAACAGAACCAACACTCACGATGCAATGAAAGTTGACATTAGTTTAGCAGAACTGAAGAAGGCTATCCGCCAATTGAAGAAGAATAAATCTCCTGGACCAGGTGTCATTACGAATGAAATGATCCAACACCTTGGTAATGCATCTCTCCGCAAGTTGCTAGACATATTTAATCTCAGTTGGACCAATGGAGAGGTTCCTCAGTGCTGGAAGGAAGCCAGAATGACCCCTATTCTGAAAAAAGGGAGGAACAAGACGAAAGTGCTGAGCTACCATCCTATCAGTCTTACAATCTGCATATGCAAGACTATGGAGCGCATCGTCAACCAGCGGTTGCAGTGGTACCTGGAGTCGGAGAACATTATAGTTTCAGAGCAGGCTGGCTTCAGAAGATACAGGAGCACAGAAGATCAAACAACACATCTTGCACAGGTCATAGAGGACACTTTTTAAGCCAAGAAGGTGATGCTAGCTGCCTTTATCGATCTGCAGAAGGCATTTGTCAAGGTGTGGAAGGATGGCCTCCTCGTGAAGCTCCAGCGCACAGGCATCGGTGGCAACATGTTCCGATGGACCAAGTCATACCTACACAATCGCAGAGCTAGGGTGCTGGTGGATGGACAATCTGGACAGAATGTATTGCTGAGACAAGGGGTGCCACAAGGCGGAGTATTATCACCAACTCTGTTCATACTCTTCATTAATGACATTGTAGCAGAGCTGCCCAATGGGATCCAAACAGCCCTCTATGCATATGACCTCGTACTCTTGTGCACCGAGGAGTACACAACGACTGCCATCTACAGAATGAATCTCGCCTTGGACAGAATTACAGCTTGGGCCAATCGCTGGTGTATTACCATCAACAAAGAAAAATCATCAGCCATGCTATTCTCACTGTCCACCAAAACCAAGGTTGGCAATCTGACACTGGGCGGTACTCCACTCGAGTATGAGGACCAGCAGACATACCTGGGAGTCACCTATGACAGAATATTAACATGGAAGGAGCACATCCAGAATGCAGAGGCAAAGGCCAGAAGAAAGCTAAACATCATGAGGAAGCTGGCAGGAACAAAGTGGGGTGCCAATGAAAGGATCCTCAAGACCATCTACCTAGATGCCATACGACCACACCTTGAGTATGGATCCAGCTCATGGATGACAGCAGCTAAATCTCATCAACAGAACCTCGACAGAGTACAAAACCAGGCACTGCGCATCATCACTGGTGGAATGAGATCAACACCAATAGGAAAAATGGAGCCGACAGCAGGCATCCCCCCACTTAGCAAAGGAAGGGAATGCAAAGCACTGATCCAAGCTGCAAAGTTCAAATCGTTCAACAACCACCCGATGAAGATCAGGCAAGCACAGCTGTCATCAGGAAGACTTAAAAGATCAAGTTTTGTGAAAGAGGCAAAAGCACTTCAAAGGAAACACCAAGAAATGTTGCCAGCGCAAATAGAAGACCCTAACCACACACTTGATCCTCCACCCTGGGAAAACAAACTAGAGAGCATAGCTATTCGCACCACAGTACCTCATCTCACAACCAAAGATGAACACAGTGATGTGAGCAAGAAGGCTCTGACCCTAGCCATGCTGGAAGAAATGTACCATCAGGAGACATGGATAAGGATCTACACAGATGGGTCAGCCAATGATGCAATTAGGAGCAGAGGTGCTGGACTGCACATACAGTATCGAAACGGGCAACATGAGTCAGCTGCAATACCGACAGGCAAACACTGCACAAACTACAGAGCTGAAGTCGAAGCACTGGTTCGTGCAGCTAATACCATCAGCAAAACAGCAGACCCTATTGCACAGATTGTCTTTTTATCTGATGCCCGCTCCGTCCTTGAGGCTATCACCAAAGGTAAGCTGCCACAACTTGAAGAAGCACTACAAACCATCAAATGCTTTTGGATAGCATTGCAGTGGATCCCCTCACACTGTGGAGTCCAAGGAAATGAGGAAGCAGACAAGATGGCAAAGGTGGGTGCAGAAGAGAATCAGACAGAAAACATGGTTACCCATACAGAGATGAAGACTATCATCAAGTCACTATAGAACACCTCAATCAGAAGATGCCTACCATCATCTCGCGAGGCCAGAGCAAGTGACCATTTTTCGTCTCAGAACTGGACACAACAGACTAAACCAACGCATGTACAGGCGGTTCCACCTTACGACATCGCCCGCTTGTCCTTGTGAAGAAGTAGAACAGACCACAGAGCACATACTTCAATGTTGCAGTATGTATCAGCTGCTGAGAGAAGAGATATGGCCTTTGTCAACCTCTTTTCTTGAAAAGCTGTATGGGCCTGTGGAAGAACTGCAGAAAACCACAGATTTCATCTTGAGAACGGCTCTCCAAGTGTGATACCAGCAATCGAAAAGAAGAAGAAGATGTCCAGATGCCTAAATTAAGTTATGGACCGTCATACCGGTGACACCAATAGTTGGGATGAGACCATGAGGTTCAATCTCGGCGGCAATGGTCGCATGGCCCCAGTGGAATGTTATTGTTCCACTGGCTCTAGAAGCCGGTATTTGTGCTTTTCAGTGAGTCGTGATATGGGATCCGTAACCCCAAGAACCGTAGCTAACCAGCCCTCCTGCTCATCCTGTACATGCAGTGTAACGGAGTGGAGCAACATTACAGACCAGTGCGTACCCCCACGAGCTACAAGTGGTGCTCGATGTGGGGATCAAATGAGAAGTGAAGCCACGCCAATTCTCAACACACACGCGGTACAGTCTCCTTCAGACAGTCAGTACTCCTTGGATCTGAGAGTAACATCCTATGATGGAAGGACTGCATGCATGCTCACCGACTATGCTAGAAATTTCCCCGGTGCGGAACAACCAGCACCATTTTTACATGAGTATTCGTTGATCAGTGAGGGGCCATTCCATGATGCCTCGCAGGCAGGTACTCAAGACATCACATTGTCGGATATCCGCAATAGGCACCCAACACCTTTGCTGGATCACGGTCGACCACGACAAAGACCCCTACCGGGAGCATACTAATAGTTTGCAACCACTATGTTCACCAACGTCATGACAGAGTGACCAATGGCCTGCACCTCATGCACCATGTCCCGCATCTCTCTCAATATAAACTTCATTGCTGTACTATCCTTCGGTACCGCGATACGAATCGGGAGATGCGGCACCTCCCTTCCAACAATATTCCAGAAGAACCACATCACACGGCACACATCACCCCCCCCCCTCAGTCTTCTGGACTGCCTCCGTACGAGAAACACCCATCACAATAGCCGATAGAATGTCCGCGACATCTACACAGTATGCCTCCACCAGTCTATAAACCAACACCCGTCTATGGACCCGCATCAGAGTGGTATTCAGCAGAACCAGCATATCGCGCTCAGCACTATCATCAGGAATCACCATCACGGACGCAGCATCAGCAGGAACATCAGTGGGAACAATGACCAACACCACTACCAACACGCAGACCAGCATCCGCGGTTACGCCATTCTCCCCAGCACCGCCACCTGGATTCGTGCCAATAGCACCAGATCATTCTCCCTCCTGAATTTAGCGGGGAGAATGATTAGGCTAATTATAAGTGCCAATTTGAAATTATTAGCTTACAAACTGGTGGACGGATCAGCAAATGGGAGAGTATCTGGCCACAAAACTGTCAGGAGAAGCACTCCAAGTCCTGGCAGATTTGGGATCTGACTCAATGCCAACATACACGGAACTGAAAAGCACATCGTCTGAGCGATTCGGGGACATGGCCCTCCATGAAACGAGTCATCTTCGGCTCAAAAACTTGTGTAGATGAGCCGGGGAGACATTACCAGAATTAGCTAGTCATATTCGGCAACTAGTTACACATGCCTACCCCAGCATGAATCACGAGGGATTCACGCATCTACATATAGACACCTTCATCGACGCGTTGAGCAAAGAACACACTCTCAAGGAAAAATTGTTCCTCATAGAACACGGTAGCCTTCAGTCTTTAACGGCGACTGCGGTTCGGATTGAGAATTTCTTAAAGCGGGAGAAAACCAATCACCGCCAATTGCATCCAATTAATGAAGTGAATGATGCAAACCTCCTAATCACTGCTGACACTACATCTGCATCCACATCAGCGACCGATCCGCACATCACACAATCAGAACTAGAGGAAGAGGGCGTGGCCAGTCCCATTGGGCAGGGGTGGGGGTGGCAACAACAACGTCCCAGGATGCGGGAACCAGCACAATAACAACAATCGTCAAAACATGCATGATAGGTTAGAAGAGATAACGAAACAGATCTCTGCACTCTCCAACTTAGTCACCACATTCAGTACCACCATCGCCACCCAATCGAAAACACGACCAGCAACAAATATGGTAACGCCTACACAGCAATCAAACATGTTTTGGATGTGGTCAGCTGGGCCGCTGACCAATGTACACTGCAGCCTGAGACCCCGTTAAACTAGAACAGGCACAGATTATAGTCACTTCGGTGCCCACTCTCACAACCAGGCTCAACTGCAGCCTCCGGATAATAATGTCAGGTGGCCAACACTACGAATCACACTTCCACGACAGTACGCAATCACACACACCCAGCTTCATATATGTCAGTACCAACGATACACACTGTATCCACGGTACTGACATCTCCCTCTGCCGGATGTTGTGACCCCGCAACCTTCGTATCTAACAAACCTTTTTTTCTATGTAAAACGGCATTGGTTGGTCTTAGCACCTCCACTGAAACAACGTTTATCCAAGTACCACGACCTGCCGCCAAGGCATTTAACACCCGGTGACCCTTGGTGGTATGCAACTCACACGTCCTGACTGCATCACCCACTGCATATAGCAGCAGTAGTAGTGACACGGACTTGCAGTCAGCATTTGGCATCATGGATCCGCAAGAAGAAGCATCATCTAAAGAACAGCAAACTACAGTGACCTCACTGCTTCTTTTGTGCATCAACCAAACATGCCATGATGCAATGCAAAAAGTGGCTCACATAGGTAGCCCTTATCTGTGACCGCACTAGCCCTGTCCAGGCTGCTGTATTCACAGATTCCGGGTACACCACAGCAGCATCAACAACACCACCATTGCTACCCCCAGCTCCGTCATCACCTAAGCAATCACAGCAGCAGCGATGATGGGTTGGCCCCTTCCTCACCCAGCCACCATTTGCACTTATGGAAGCTACTCAGAAACAAACAGACTGATACTCCACCAAAAGCAATCCCTCAGGCATTATCATTGGAAACTCTTCCACAGGCACACCGTAAAGTAATATATAAGTGTGCTTGTCTGTTTAGTGGCGTTTCAACCAGTGCTACCGTTGACACTGGAGCTTCCATCACCGTTTTCAGCAAACACTTAGGCCTACAAACATATTTTTGCAAACAGCTACCAGAGCCGATGTTCCTGTGGCTGGTACGTTAAACCTCATAATACAGATAGAGGAAATGCAATTCATCCAGCGAGTTGTCATTGCCTCTACTCAAAACGATGCCCTGCTTGGTTCTGACTTCCTCAGTGCTAGTGAAGCCATCATACCTTGCAGACAACAGGAACTAGACATACACGGCCGATGCATACACCTTGGACCGGAATCATCACTGTACGATACTGGTGCAGTGATTTTGGCATCTACGGCCACAGTTGAGCCAGGACAGGAGGAAATTTTATGGGCCACTGCACCACAGGTAGGAAATAACTCCCATATAGCTATGCTGGAACCTGACCCTGATTACATGATCGCCTCACAATGTGCCAGTCCCTGAATGATCGTGGACACCACCAATAAGGATCATATACCATTTCGTGTGTTCAATGGCACAACGGACCCAATAACTTTTGTACCGGGAGTTCGGTGTGGCCATCTGGTGGATGTGATATCACTGGAGACACCCCTACCGCACCTACACCAACAACAACGTCTGATGATTTATCGGAACATCTGCATGACATATATTTGTGTGCCACAGTTGGATTTGCAAAGTCATAAACGTGACATATAGAAACTTCTCTATAAGTATCATGAAAGTTTCTCAGCCAGAGACATGGATCTGGGAGAAACTCATCTCGTGCGACACTCCATCGACATCGACTCCATCGACACCGGAAACAACCAACCTATTCGACAACCCGTTCGATGTCTTCTAGGCTTGCACGATTATTGATTTTCGTGATCACGATCGATTATTTAAGAATAATCATGATTACTCGATTAATCAGCCTACAAAAGCATATCAATGACTAAAGCAATGGTGTTTGGAAATGCGCATTTGCAGTCCAAGAGAAAACTATTTTTGACAAATGCATCGCTGGAATGCCTGGCTCGATTCTTGAGCAAGTCATTCCAGTGATACATTTTCAAAAACAGTTTTTTCTTGGCCTCCGAATGGGCATACAATTGTTGAGATAAATGTTACTTTTCTTAGCCTATCGCTTTAAAGAGTAAATTAAAATGTAGTTTTCGAAACATGTACGCAGTAGATATTTTTAACGATTATTCGATTATTTAATCTTTAATCGTATAAATTCACGATTGAAAAAATAATCGCGATTTTCAATTTAATCACATGATCGCACAAGCCTAATGTCTTCTCATTCACATGGAGGCAGATGCACATCAGAAGTGAACGACATGTTGCGGACAGGCATTATAGAGCCTTCAGCATCCCCCTGGGTCAGTCCCATTTTACTAGTAGGCAAAAAGGACAGATCTTTGCGGTTTTGTATAGACTACAGCCGCCTTAATGATCTTAGCATCAAAGATGTATATCCGTTACCTCGGATAGATCAGGCCTTAGATTCCTTGTCTGGAGCCAAGTGGTTTTGTACCCTTGACTTAGCTAGTTGGTACTGGAAGGTCGCCATGGACGAGGCTAACAGGGAGAAGACCGCGTTTGTCTGTAAAGATGGTCTTTTCCAGTTCCACAAGATGCCCTATGGCTTGTGCAACACTCTTGGAATGTTCGAGCATCTCATTGAGCAGGTATTATCTACCCTGCAATGGGAGATCTGTCTCTGTTACATCGACGACGTAATCGTCTTTGGCTCCTCGTTTGAGCAGACTCTGTCCAATTTGGACAAGGTCTTAATGTGGTTTCATACCACTAACCTCAAGCTCAAACCCAAGAAGTGTCATCTTTTTAGACAGCATCAAGTTCATGGGACACGTCATATCGAGCGATGGAGTAGCTACTCAACCTTCCAAAACTAAAGCAGTAGCGGAGTGGCAAACCCCCACCTGGTCACGGATACCCGGAGTTTCCTCGGTACATCCGTCTTTTTAGTGAGATTGCATCACCATTATTTAGGATCACCGAAAAGAATCGACCATTTGAGTGGACGAGTCAGTGTGAAGGTTCCTTCAGGGCACTGAAGGAACAATTGACGACTGAACAAATTCTTGCTCATCCTAACCCTAACCCCGATTTCATCTTAGACACTGATGCATCTGCTTATGCCATAGGTCTAGTTCTATCTTAGGTCACAGAAGATGGAACAGAGCAGGTACTGTGTTATGGTTCATGTACTCTAAACAAAACAGAGAAACATTACGTGACCACTAAGAGGGAATTGGTAGCTGCGGTGTATTTCGTCAAATAATATAAACACTTTTTGTACAGGTGCCCATTTACCCTGCATACAGACCACGCCTCACTACGCTGGCGCAGAAACCTAAAAAATCTGGAGGACCAGGTAGCGAGGTGGCAGGAATCCATGCAGGCCTTTAACTTCAATGTTGTTCATAGACTGGGCAAACTGCATGGAAATGTCGTTGCGTTGAGCAGAATCGGGCTCAATGATGAACAAGAAGTGGCCACCACCGTGACACATACTACACAGCCATCTCCCTGAATTGTGGGGTGCAGAATGGTACCCTGAGACAGTCGCTCATGAACAAGCAACAGACGCACAAACACGAAACATGTATGCGTGGATTGTAGCTTGCGGGGTAGTGTTGGGCCGTTCTGGTGTATCATGTCGACTCGCCATGCCGCAAGTGCACAACGAATGATGACGCTGGTTAGCATCCGGTCTCGGGGTGACGGCTCCTGTATGAGACTGCCCTATGGGTAACAAAAACGGGCTCCTAAGGCCGGTGGAACTCAATCGTTCTGGTGGGGCCGTGCGACCATTGTCGTGAACATTAAATACAACGGTCTCATCCCAAGAATTTGTGTCACCAGTATGCCTGTCCATAGCAATTTCGTGATCTATGGACTTACAAGATTTGATTTGGTGACCTAAAAATATAAGTCTATGCAATGATTTTACCTAAACAAACTATCTAGTATGCTAGAGAAAAATGAGGAGCATACGAAAATACAAGACATAGAGACAGCCAGGCGAACTTTTGAACATGGGGCCCCCGGAGGTACCACACAGACTCGTAGGTCCCCAGAGGTATCCCCACAAGTGAGGCTCCCATACACGAGACTTAACTAATTAACTTAATATAAGTTATTATACCTCTAAGCTGAAAGGAAGAAGATTATCTCAGACGAAAAGTCATGTGCCTCATGCGGGCCCTACTCCTAGTGCTAGTTTGGGTGAGAAGTATTATCCTCACGTGGACCATCATCGCTGAATCCTTGCGAGAGGCAAGTGCCTCGTGCAGGCCTCCATCTCGGGAAGGTGTCGCCACTGCTTAAAGCGGGAGAAGAGTAGTGGGCAAAAATTGGCCCACTCTAATATTTCAACCAAAATGCTTGAAAAAGAAAAGACCATACCTAGTGAGATTATGACTATATGGTAGGGTGCAGTTTTACGTGAAGACGGGACGAATGATTCCCGAAGGATTCCCACATCACCATCTTATGTGATTCTTAGTATGCTGAATTAGTAGTCACCACTTTATTTATGCAGGCCTTCTGCTTTGCTTCACTAGCCTTTAGTTTTTAGAAACAAGAACTATTTTAGGCCGCAAATGGCAGGTGTCTACCGAGCTGTTAGACATGGCTGTCATTGAGAACAGATGCCCTAAGACATCAATACTGAAGACAGCGCACATACATGTTACTTAGTAAGATCTCCGAACTGGATAAGAATCCGAACATCTCACTCCGTAACCACATAAAACGTCACAAGACACTGGTTACTTTTCACAAAAGCATTTTAGCCAACTGATCTATCGTTAGGGTGGGGGTAAGAGAGACGGATACCCACCATAAATGTCCTTCCCGTGAGGGCATGGCCGATCTAAATATCATGCCCAGACATTTTTATGGAACTCGATGGGGATACGCATCTCGCCCGTCACCGGGTCCTATGGAACTAACCGTTTAACCTGTCATTAGGTTTATGTACAAGTTGCCCAATTTTGCATTGCGGTTCAGAAGGATTGTTCAGCAAATAAAATAATAATTAATATATGTTTTCGTAGTGCTTTCCTACATTGGCAAAAGTGCTAACTACTAAGTATCTGAAGATACGGAGGGAATGTGTGTGATACCACACCCTGGCCATCACCGCTCGGAAACTCCAACAGTTTCCCAGGGTCGGATCAGCCTATGGTGCGAATAGGGATATCCAAACAATTAAGAAGCCACAAGGCTGAGTTGAGCATGAAGAGAGACAAAATCTTAAAGTTATGAGTCTTACCGCAGTGCAGGGCTAGATTATCACACTACTGGAAGAGAAGAGTATACTACAGATTTCTTAACGAAGAAAGTGTCTCTAATCATATTAAACCTATCATATCGAGCTGAATAGAAACGGTTTAGTCGGTAGCATGCCGGGCTAAACAAAGTTATAGCATGGACAGTGACCTCAGTGAAAAATTGTTGGTGGCGGGAGAAAGTGCTGCATATATAGGTGTTGCTGTATAGTGTTTCCTACGAGCACTGCAGTCCGATATTTTCTACAAATAAGCAAAACATATGAACTGATGGCTACTCGTCATATATATATATATATATATATATCATCAGTTCATATGTTTTGTTTATATATATAAACTAACCAGAACAATTAATACAGTATTAAATGATCAGAATTATATATCTTAATACAGTTAACGAACTTACTACGGTGCGGTTAGTGAAAACACCCTACAGCAAATGAGAATAACTATAAACATATACAGAAATTATAACTAGCGGTCCTAAGACTGGTACGGTACCTTTTAGTCATCGGGACCATTCTTACCAATACAATATAATTAGAAAAGTACATTTAGCGGAATAATTAACATGTGAAGTATAGTTACTTGAATACTCTGTAGCCATTCTTAAGTTAGGCTATCGTGTTACTGAAATTGATACGTCATTCTTTAGTTGATGCGAGTTGATGCATTCTCTGGAAGCTGGCAAGTTCCTGCAGGTTGGTTCCCGCAAGTTGATTCCCGCAAACAGGATTCCCGCAAGAAGCTCATGGTGGGAGTACATCGTTCATCGCTGTAAGCACAATGGAATGTCTAACGAGTAGTCAGCAAGAGATACAATAGCATTACCACTGTGAAGAAAGTTCCCATACACCGATGGCATGGATGGAAGTTGTCAACAACCCGATCACAAGCGGGGGTTGTTAGATGCTAATGAAGATACAAAACGAAGCTTAACGGTGCTGGGTACATCAGCCCGCTCTGAAGACGCACCGGGCAAAGTTTACTTTACACGACATTAGTGCAGGGACGGTTGAAATACCACTTTTAGGCGTGGCCGGCAGATCTAGCGAGTCATCCATCAAAGAACATCCTGCCTCTACATCTGTAGAATCACATATTCAGGCCGTAAAGGCCTCACCGCAAGTTCGTGTTCCGAAGTAGATATTGATATTCGTGAACAGTATTTAGAAAGTTCCAAATTGCTCCCGCAAGTAGGGAGTTACAGAATTGTTTTAGTGCAGTGGGTTGGGTAACTGCTAGCTATGGGAGAGAAACCGACAGAAAACGAAGTTATATGCGTAAAATCTGTTGTGCTGGTAGTAGCTGGTACAGGTCCAGCCGATTCGGCCCCTGAATGAGGATGCTCTCGATCTCTGGATCGCGTCTCCTTTTATACCCCTCATGATGTCACAGGCGCAGGCTCCAACCAATCATCATTCGAGCAACAGCCAGTCAGCGCGTACCTGATAATAACGCTGTCGAATGTTCTAGAACATTCTAGAAGTTCTGCGTCCACGTGATTATGATGTCATGGCAATATTTTGAAGATAATCAAGAAGTGTTTTCCGTGGATAACTCATCCATTTCTTAACCGATTTTGAAATGGTTTACAGATTTAAAAAGCCCGTCGAGTTCTGGTCTTGATTAATGCCAGAGTCGGCGGGAACAAGTAAGCAAAAAGGAGTACAGGTACCATCTCAGTACACTAAAAGCGTCATCCTATCTTGGTCATAAACTATGTGCTCCATCAAAATGCAAAAACAGCATCTAAGCATGCGCATGCGCACTATGCGCTTTAACGAACTTAGTCGTTTTACAACACAATTTCTCTCATAGGCTCATATATGCTTATGGCTCTACCCAGGGGGCGTGTTCAGGGAACGAATCCAAGACGGGTGGCGTGTACCCAGGTTGGCTGGTATGGCCGGTACCTCTCCGGTCGATCCGAACTACACCATCCAGGAGGGGGTACATGCTCCTAGGGAATATGTTACTCCACTTTTCATGACAGCGAAATATTACTATCAGAGGTTAGGAGAGTGTCATATTCAAGGTGGCAAACTCTACATTAATAACCAGATAGTGATTCCTGAGCGTTATCGTGTGATAATTCTTCAACAACTGCATGATAATGCTGGACATTTAGCTGTCGAGTGTACAACAGACTGCATCAAACAGAGATTCCACTGGATCGAGATACGCGATAGTGTGAAGGCATGGGTCACAAAATGTGTACCATGCCAAAGACGCACTGTTGGCCAGCACAATTACGCACCTCTACAAGTTAAAATTGTTGGTACACCATGGGAGTGAGTGGCTATTGATGTGCTCAGACTCTTGAATACAACGGATGAAGGAAACAAGTACATCCTCGTATTGCAAGATTATTTTGTGAAATGGGTAGAAGCAATCGCTTTTCCGGAACAAGAGGCATCCACATTAGCGGAGGTCCTGACTAGCAATGTGTTCTTTTGCTTCAGTATGCCCTATAAATTGCATTCCGACAAAGGAAGTAATTTTGAGAGACAGTTGATCTCTGAGCTCTGAAAATTGTTTCGTATAGTCAAGACTCGAACAATGCCCTATCATCCGAGAAGTGACGGGATGGTAGAGAGGTTCAATTGAACCCTGGCTGAGATGTTGGCTAAGGAAACACGCCTTGATTATCGTGATTGGGACTTATGACTCCCATATGTGCTCCTGGCATACCACACTTCCATACATTCTAGCACAGGTTATACCCCTGCTCGGTTAATGTTAGGCTCTGAATTAGCCTTACCCCTGGATCTGGCCATGGCCAGGATTCCAGGAGAGACCAGTCTCATGAGCTAGTGAGAGCAACATTATCCACTGCACACCAGCGTCAGAAAACGTGGCATGACTGGCAATTTCCCAATCATGACAATCCAGGCATGTTTCCTTAGTCAATATCTCAGCCACAGTTCGCAGACATTAATAACATAGATGATGAAATATCAGCATCAGAAGACCACCCACCACGGCCGTCAAGCACAAGTCGTGGGACCCAAACTCGTTGGGGTAATTTCTCAGCAGACATTTGTGGACATTATTGTCATGGATGCAGCAGAATGTGTGAATAGGTGTGCGGAAGATAGAATTATTCTTATTTTATTTTTTAAATAATTTTCTTATTATTATATAAAGGCGACTAAGGTCATCCAACACAGCTACGCAAATTATTGCATAGCTGTGTCTCATCAAAATAATCACTGCATGTTCCTGTGTTGTAAACACATCATGTGTGATGTAAGTACACAACACACCGCAGCGAATATGTCTTCATTCCCATCATGCCGTCTTATTTTTCTTATTATTTTTCTTCTCATGTTAGAATGACGAGACAGATTTGGGATGGCGAGAGCTATCCGTGCGGACCCGCCAAAATGGGCCGCACTGTATGCATACCTTCATATACTCGGTATGCATACGTAATTACTGTCATATTCACTGTGATATCACCACTGTATGTTTTAGATATATATGTTTTTCTTATATATTATATTTTTATATAACTTAATTCAGGTACGTTTGAGCTTGCGCCTTCTCGGCGGAAACTTAATTATCCGTCACCGAGAGAACGCCCATGCAAGCTATTGTTTTAGCCGCAATCATGGTAATAACTCAATAAAAGAGCACATACCGCAAAATGAAAACCAAAAAAAAGAAAAGGCCTGGAAAAATAAATACCAGTCCAAAAATCAAAACAAAAAGTATGACTCCCTCCCAAACTCTTTCGCACCCCTATGTGCTCTTCTCTGATTAAACAAAGTGTCTCTCGCGTCACTACTCCTCTCGGCTACGCACCTACTCAAGAAGTCTATAATTCTAGCCTAGCATGCTTCCGTGCTTTTGATCCACGGTACGCTATCATTTGTCACAGGTGTCAAACTAGGAGGGGGTGCTGTAGCGCGGATGGGCCGGACCATCCCAGCTAGGCGGGGTACGGAACGACCGTCCAGGTACATTCCAAGCACACACCCCTGGGTAGGATAGCACGCGTGTATAAAGCCTTTTTTTAAGTACTTAAAATGTACCAAGTTGGCGCACGTGATTGCTTTAAATCACTCCATCCTCGTCGATCTTGGAAACAGTCAGGAGCAGAATGAGACGAGGATTCCAAAACTGTTTACCTTTTTAAAATCGGATAAGAAATGGCCGAGTTATCCTTAAATGGCTCATTGAAATTATTTTCAAAATATTACTGGGACGTCGTAATCGCATGTGTGTATTACATGAATGGGGAATGCGCTTATCACGTGATAGCAACGTCAACCTTTCTAGCTGCACGCTGATTGGCTACAGATCCCCAGCTGATTGGCTGAGCGTCCTGTCTCTGACGTCACGAGTAGTATAAAAGGAGCGAAAATAAAAAATCGAGACCACACTTCAGCAACACACAGCCAGTAGTAGGTTGTCGGACCAGTGCAGTACTAGACGTGGGCAACTGCTTACTGACTGTGGTACCCTACACTGCAGCAGTGCCTTTCGGAATTCACTTCCCATGCGCTGGTCAGCAATTGACATCAGCAATCACTAAGCTTTTGTAAGCCCTCAGACGGCCATCCTAAATAGAAGAGACTTCCTCACTACCAGTACTTCAAGAGGAGCCTTCGTGCGGATGGGCCTCATGGCCCAGATGTAATCTCTACAGCATGTAGAACAAGTGGTGATTCTTGGTGGATAACTCTTCAGATCTTCCGGACAATGCTGAAAAGTGGTATTCAAACTTCCGCGCAGCATGTCGTGTGATTAATTAACCTTTAGGCCACAGTCTGGGGGGACTCTGCCTGGAACACTGTAAGAGCTATGCGATGTATCATTTACGGTGTACCCAGTTATGTACATGCAATGTTTAATTACAACTGTAGCCTTCACTGTTATGGGCAACTTTCAAACTACCATCACCGAACGGACACTTTCCAACTTACTGTTTAAATTAACATATTAGTTATTATGACTATCTAATGGATATCCATCTACGAGTCGTTCTTCTTCACGGATGAGCCGCATCAAAGGTTTGCCTGCAGAAATTTCTCAGCAACTTCAGGATCGTGCCACCTCGCGTTCTTCATCTGTAATGCAACATTTCCAGTGATTTATGAACCCTTTCTGTACCGATGACCAATAGGTACTCAAATAACTATACTATTGTACTATTATAGTCATTCATTCTGTAATAGGTACTAATGACTAATAGGTACCTCCCCGGTCATTTGAGACTGCAGTTTATAGTTTCTATCATTTTACTGTACATATTGTCCTTATTTTTGTGCTTACAACTAATGAGCACTGCAAGGTCCTATTGACCTGATATACTGTTAGCACTGTGATAGTTAGTTAGTTATGTATATGGCAAGCAGCCATCCTAGTTATTTTGTTTTGTTTATATAAAAACTCTAGGACGCAGTATGCTAGGCTACACTATAAAGCAACATTATATCCACATCACTTTTACCCCAGCATCAATTTTAGACTAAGGTCACTGTTCATGCTCACATTGATGGAGACATGTGATCGACTAAACCTGGCTGTTTTAGCTCGATAGGATAGGTTTAAAGTGGTTAGGGACCATCTCTCCGCAAGAGACATTTGTGTATGCCTCTTTTCCGCCTGTAGTGGATATGTAACACGGCACACCGGCTAATTGGCCAAATACCGTAAGGCCTCTTATTAATATCGAGTGATTGTCTATTTCTGCGCTCCTCCAGCCACACGGCTTAATAATTGTCTGGACTTCCCATTGATACATTGGCATGATCTGGCTCTGGGAAACTATTGGGGTTTCCGAGCGATGAAGACCAAAGTGTTGATTTCGCATACATCCCCCTCTGTAGCTTCGGATACCAGTTAGTGTAGATAACCCCCGCCAAAGTAGGAAGCACTGTGAAAAGATATAAATATATTATGTAAAACTGGCCTGCAGTGCATATCTGGGCATTCTGAAACTTAACCCTAACAACAGCCAAACGTTAGTTCCACTACACACGGGTGACGGATGGGACGCATATCTCCATCCAACTCTGTACGTAACTGGGTACGATCTTGGAACCCACCACGCCCTCCCGGGAAGGTCACTAAGGATGGATATCTGCCTATTACTCCCGCCATAAAATACTTGTGCATTTTCTAAATTGCTTATGTGAATGGTAGCTTGTCCTAGTAATGTTGTATATGGTTGCGTGGTGATATGTAACCGGATCCTTATGTGATTCGGAAGCTGTCACTTCATGACATGTCTGCACGCTGTCTTTCTGAGGGAAATGCTATCTGGGTGACCTTCGGGAAACCGGGCATCTTCACCAGTTAGACTCATGTGTCAAAAGATAGGTAGGAATCCCTGCCCTTTGTGGCCAAAGCTTCGAAGCGAATCTAACAACTAAATGGTAGGTTAAAAATTAGCAGAAGGCCCGCATAAATAAAGGGGCAACTACCAATGCAGTATCTTTGGACCTACATAAGATGATGGCCTTTGAATTCTTCGGAAATCATCCACCCCGTCTTCACATAATCCAGCATACATCACATTAATTATGATTTCACTAGTTTGACACACACTGCACAAAGCTTTTTGTTTGAACAAGAGAGTGGCCATTTTTGCCAGCTCTCTTCCTCCACTTTGGCGTTGAAGGCATTTTCCTGTGATGGAGGCCCGCGCGAGGCACTTTCCTCTCACAACAATCATATTTTTGTTAGGGGTATAATGGTTTATATTTAACTACATAAGTAGCCTCGTTAGGACGCTCCCTTGCAGGGATACCTCACGGGTATCTACGGATCGGTGAGGTACCTCTGACGAGCCCACAAAAACAAGACACCAACTTTGTTCTATGTACTGTATATTTTCTCTCGTCTACTTGCAAACGAGTGTCATTGTTTGTATAGTGTTTAGGTTTTGATTCATTATTATGTCCAGACTCCTAAATTAAGTTATGGACCATCATACTGGTGACACCAAAAGTTGGGATGAGACCATGAGGTTCAATCTCGGCGACAATGGTCGACATTAGCATTCCACCGGCTCTAGAAGCCGGTCTTTGTGCTTTTCAGTGAGTCATGATATGGGATCCGTAACCCTGAGAACAGTAGCTAACCAGCCCTCCCACACATCCTATACATGCGGTGCAACAGAGTGGAGCAACATTACGGATCAGCGTGTACCCCCGCGAGCTACATGTTAATGTCAAAGCAACTGAAGATTAGTACAACTACTCAGTCTGCTCTGAATATTCTAAAAATCTTGTCTAAAGTTCCAAAGTAAAGTTTACTAATTTTTCGCAGAGAAACAGGTAAAGGGCACAGCTGCCCCCCTGCCCAAAGGGCAATGGGGCAGCTGACCCCGCCGACCCCTTGCTTTTGGTGCCCCTTCCTGCATGTCAAAAGAAAAACACGCTTGAGTCACTTTAGCTTGGGTTTCGGCTTGGTGTTTGTTTTAGCATTATATTTCAGAATATATAAACCCATGTTTTTTCATGCAATATGATATGCAATTAGAAATTCAATCTCACAACAGTGGCACCACTGGCTGATCTCTTTGAGCGCATGATAAATGCCACATAATGACCAGTGTGGTTTAAAATGTAGTTAATATTTATTTGAAGATTTTGAAACTAATTTGGCCGAAAGTTGTTTAATGTTAACGCAGGAAGTAAAAATTGGTCAAATTAAGCATAGTTACAGAGTTACATAGTCCTCTTCTGCTTGTTAGGCTATGCAGCCTGTAGCAGGTCTTCACTATCTTCATTGGCGGCCGGAGCCTGCACCTGTTGAACTGGTATGTTGGTGTGGACATGCATGATCGGGAATCTATCGTGTATGAGGCCTCACTGTAGTGTCTGTCTAACCTTGCCTTGAATGAGTTGATGGACGGAGCCATCACTACTGACTCTGGTAGACTGGTCCAGTGGTTAGTCACTCTAATAGTGAAAAAACTCTTTCTGGTGTCTGTGTTGAAACGTTGTTTCTGCACTTTGGAGCTGTGACCTCTTGTCCTGTCGCCTTTGTTGAGTGGTAGAATGGCTTCATGGTCTATGTTGTCCACATCATGTAGATATTTGTACATTTCTATTAGGTCACCCTGTAGACGTGTATACATTAGGCTCGGCAGTTTGAGTGATTTGAGGCGCTCTCGGTATGGCATTTGCTTGAGTCCTGGAACAGATTTCGTGGCTCGACGTTGAACATTTTGCTGTAGTTGGATGTCTTACTTGTAGAAGGGGGACCAGACCCATATTCTAAGTGTTGTCGGACTAGGCTCTTATACAACAGGACAAATGTGCCAGGATATATGTAGTCAAATGATCGTCTAATCAAGCCAACTAATCTGTTGGCCTTATTGGCTGCCTTTTCTGCATGCTGGTTGAACTTTAGACACTTGTCTACGTGCACTCCTAGGTCCTTCTCACATACGATCTCCTTGAGTACAACTGGCTGGTCACTTTCCAGCATGTTGTATTGGAATTTATCGTTAGATCTGCCTAGGTGCATAACTTTGCATTTAGTTGCATTAAAACGGAGCTGCCATGTATCTGACCAGTTTTTTAAGCTATTCAAGTCTTTGTCAGTTCTGGAGTTAACTCGCGTGAACAGCTTGGCGTCATCTGCAAAGAACTTAGTCATGCTTTCTACTACTCCTGGCATGTCTTTAATGAAGCAGATGAAAAGTACTGGTCCAAGCATGCTGCCCTTTGGAATTCCGCTTAACACTGGAGTCCAATTGGAGCAAGATCCACTGATGAATACTCGCTGCTTTCTGTTGCTTAGGGATGCCTGTATCCATCCTAGAATGTCGCCACTAATTTCATAGCTATGGAGTTTGCTCAGTGGTCTTTGGTGTGGAACAGTGTCAAAGGCTTTCGCGTAATCAAGATAGATGACATCAACCGCATCACCGTTGTCAACAGCTTTAGTACAGTAATCTAGTGTGTCTATGAGCTGTGTGATGCAGGACCGGCCGTTTAAGAAACCATGTAGGAGGTCTGACATGAAGCTGGGCATGTGCTTTGTTAGGACGTATCGTATGAAGTAGTCCATAATTTTGCATACTACTGATGTTAAGCTTACTGGTCTGTAATTGCCTGCTGATGATTTGCTACCTTTCTTGAAGATTGGTGTGATCTGTCCATTTTTCCAGTCTTACGGGATCGTTCTTCATTGAGGGATTGGTTAAATAGTACTGTCAGTGGTTTGGCAATGAAATGGCTGATCTCTTTTAGAATTTTCGGTGAGATTTCGTCTGGTCCTTGGGATTTTGACACTGCAAGTTTCTTGTGTCTTTTTTTGTACATCAATTTCTATGATTCTGATTTGGTCAAATATTGGCTGTTAGTTAAGTTACTGGCAAGCTGTGGTGTACTACTGGTGTCCTCGCGCATAAATACACTTGTGACGTATGTGTTCAGTTCTTCTGCCTTCTCTGTGTCAGTTATTGCTGTTGTGCCATTGGCTCTTGTGAGGTCTGCAATCCCAGTCTTTGTCTTTAGTTTGGATCTTACATAGCCATAGAAAGCTTTGGGGTTGGGTTTTTATTTCCTTGCGATTTCACATTCAAATTCTCTCTTTGCTTTTCTCACCTCCCACTTCAGTTGGTTGCGTTATTTGGCATATTCCTTATAATGCTTCTCTTCTCTCGTCTCTCTGAATTTGTCAAATGCTAGCTGTTTATTTATGAGTCATATTACAATGTAAACCCGCAACTTGTCATGACAGATCATTGCCTATGAACTCACATGAACTCACATGAATCCTCTTCTGACAGAAGGCATCAAATGGCATCTGGCGTCAGTTATGGGCTGTATATACTGGATGGCTGATTCAGTCGTAGTTTGTCACCACATTCATGGATTGTTAGAATTTCTTTAAAGAAAGTGGGATGAAAGCTTGAATCAGATTCGAAGTTGAATATCAGTGGGTGTTTACTCCATAGTTTGTCTAATCTGGATTTAAAAGAGTTGATAGACGGTGCATTGATAATGTATTCTGGTAGTTTGTTCCATTGGTCTGTGTAGCGCAGTGGAAATGAAAACTTTCTGATATTTAACCTAGCTCTGATTTTCCGAATTTTTAGGCTATGACCTCTTGTAATAGTGTTATTGTCAAAAATATTGATGAGGTTTGATGGAGGTTGATCATATTTGTTGTGAAGTATTTTATATATACACCTGTGCAAAAGTTAAGCACCAGCAAAAACAATAGAACGTAGAAACATGATGGTACAACTAGGCTGCCATACTTTTTGTCCCCGCGTTAGCTGACATAATTCCAAGTACGAAATGCACATGCATGCATGACTTCACGCCGCTTGATGTCCGTGCGTGGCGGGAAACAGCACATGTGTTCAGTTATGTAAAAGTCCAGTTTGAGGTGTAGAACATTACATACAGATTTAGGCGACAAGATTAGGAATTTTGTGTTCATGACCGTGGTTTATTTGTACAGAGAGAATTAGCTCTTGATTGTGAACCGCTATGGCAAGACGAAGGTTAAGTGATCGTGTGAAATGGCAAATCATAGGCATGCATACCACTGGTATGTCATGCAGAGAGATTGGCAGACAGCTGAACATTAACCATACTGTAATCAGTCGTTTGATTGCAAAACATGGGCAAACTAACGAGGTGAAGGACAGGCCTAGATCTGGAAGACCGAAGAAGACTACTGCCCGTGATGATCGAGCCCTAGTACGCCTTGTTAGGAGATCTCCATTCACCAACAGCAGAGTGCTCAGCCAGCAATGGGAAACGCGCAATAGAGTGTCAATGTCTACCGTCAAAAGGAGACTGTATGCTGCTGGCATGAAAGCTAGGAGACCTGTCAGACGTCCTCTCCTCACTGCACACCACAAAGAGGAGCGTCTGAGGTGGTGCAACGAAAGAAGACACTGGAACATGAGATCCTGGAGACGGGTACACTGGTCCGATGAAAGTCGGTTCCTGCTTCATGCCACAGATGGTCGAACTCGTGTTTGGAGGTCCAGACGCACGGCGTACGACCAACGTAACATCATGGAAGAAGTTCCATTTGGTGGAGGTTCTGTTATGATATGGGGGTGCATCTCATTTGATTGTAAGCTGGATCTGTTGACTGTACCTGGAACACTAAATGGACAAAGATATCAAGATTCCATACTGGATAGAGTTGTGGTCCCTCATTTTGTAAATCATGCACCTGGAACCCACCCTATATTCATGGATGACAACGCCCGACCACATCGTGCTAGAGCTGTGCATGAATACCTCCGCCAGAATGCCATCGAAACCCTACCATGGCCAGCAAGGAGCCCTGACATGAACCCTATTGAGCATATCTGGGACATTCTGGGAAACATGGTGAGAAGGAGGGATCCTCCTGTGCAGAACCTACAGGAATTAACAGACGCACTCCATCTTGAATGGTAACGAATACCACAATGGCGTATCAGTCGGTTGGTGACCAGCATGAGACGTCGTGTCCAGGCCGTCATCCAGGCACACGGTGGATATACCCGGTATTAATAATGACAGTCTCAAACTCGTGCACAGATGTTAAACTTCGTTTTCAGACACCATTAATGACAATCTAGCCACGTGTGTCAACTGTAGGGCAATAGTTGTCAGTTGTGTCAACGTAACCATATTCAGGCCTCGTTTTCAAATTCAAACAAAAACATACAGTGTTTCCCCACCATCATAATCAGCATTCCTCTAGTTGCATTATTACCTCTTGCACTAAGATGGATGGGTACATAAATGTTTATGCTATTGCTTTCTTCATAGCACATGAATATACCCTCGCATGTGCATAACAATAGGGTGGTGCTTAACTTTTGCACAGGTGTATATCTCAATCATATCACATCGCAGTCTTCTGAATGTGAGAGTTGGTAAGGTGAGTTCTTTTAGTCTTTCGTTGTATGGTAGATTACGCATTTCTGGGATACGTTTTGTGGCACGCCTTTGAACATTTTCAATCGCATTTATATGTTTTTTTAGGAAAGGCACCCAGACTATGTTTGCTTATTCGATATGAGGCCTGACAAGGGATTTATAGCGGTGCTTGAAGTTGTCTAATTAGTCCCATGATTTGATTGGCTTTGTTTATTTTTTCATTTATGTGTTGGTTGAAACTTAATTTTTCATCAATTACGACCCCAATGTCTTTTTCGGTGGGGGAATACTCTAGATTATGGTGGTTAGAGTCCATTGTCTAGACATGGGGAACTGTGGTTCTCGAACAAATTCTCATACTTTTACATTTGTCTGGATGGAGTTTTAGGAGTGAGTTTTCAGTCCACGGGCACATAGAGTCTATATCTTGCTGCAGCATATCGCAATCTGGTTAATTAAGAATTGATTTGAATAGTTTTTCATCGTCATCAAACATGAATATTTCTGACCCACACGTAATTGCATCAGGAAAATCATTTATATACAATATAAAGAGAAGGGGGGCGAATGACTGAGCCTTGCAGTATGCCGCTGGACACATTTAGTAATTTGGAGTATGTTCCATTAATGACGACTTGTTGCTTCCTCCCAATTAGAAATGATTGGATCCACTTTAATAGTTTTCCGTCAATGCCATATGCGGTTAGTTTTTTAAGAAAACGTTTGTGTGGCACTTTATCAAATGCTTTCATAAAGTCAAGGTAGATGACATCGACCATCCCTCCATTATCCAATGCATCCAACCATTTTTGTAGTACCGTTAATAGCTGAAGAACAGTAGACCGGCCACTTATAAAGCCAAATTGGTTATCTGACAGCATACAGTTGTCGGTTAGGTGTTTCATAATTTACAACTGATTCCATTACTTTGCACACCACTGAAGTCAGACTGATAGGGCGGTAGTTATCAGGCTTTCGTTTGTCACCTTTTTTTAAGATAGCAGAGATATTAGCATTAGCCCAACTTTCCGGTATTTTGCGTAAGTCTACTGATGCATTAAAGAGATGGATAATGGGTTACTAAGAACATTACGTAACTCATATAATAATCTGGGGTGGATTTTGTCAGGTCCTGGAGATTTAGAGGTTTTAATTTTGGACAGTTTATTGTCTACAATATCAGATGTGATGCATACAGAGGTTAGTTGATTCTGGTAATTCCCACTAGGGAATGATGGACTTCACCATCCGGTTCTATTGTATACACAGATTGGAACGATTCTGCTAAAACTTCTACTTTCTCATTGTCATTATTTGTGAATTTGATCTCTTCAGCATTGCCAGGTACTTGTAAGTCTGGGATCCCAGACATCGCTTTTGTCTTGGATTGGACATAATTCCAATATTTTTTAGGGTTGTTTTTGGCACTTTTGGAGATCTTTTCGTATAGTTTCAGTGCCTTTTTGGTAGCCTGTCGGACCTGGTTTCTTGTCCGGCAGTATTCTTCATATGTAGTCTGACTATTGTTTTCTACGTATTTTTCCAGAGTCACTTTTTTTTTTTTTATCTTGGATCTTGTAGTCCTGTCGAGGGGAAATTTGTGTTTCTTATTTTTTATTTTTCTCACCTGGATGTATATCTTCTCAACTGCCTGACATTTTCTACAGATTATATCATACATATGGTCAATGTCAATACAACCTTCTAGTTGTTTCGTCCAGTTTATATTCATCGATGCTGCCATAGTTTCGTCGTTACCTCTGTCATAGCAGAATCTAGTTTTTTTGCTTGGCATTGGTGTCTCCATCTAGGTGGATGATTGTTTCAATTACAGAATGGTCGCTTTTACCAAGAGGTGTAGCATGGTGGATATCATCTATTAGGTCGGGGTATTTGGTGAACAATGGGTCTAGAATTTAGGTTTTGTAGGATCCACGCTCTCGAGTTGGCCTGTTTATTATTTGTTCCATGAAGCAGTCACGTACAACTTCAATAAAATCGTGTGTAAATTCAGGGTTCAGAGTGGTGTTATGACTAGTGAATGTATATGATGACCAATTGATGTGTGGCATATTGAAGTCACCTAATATAACTGTGTGCATATTAGTGGCACACACTTCTTGAAATAGCTTAGAGAGATCTATGTTGTTTTGACCGAATTTGGGCTCCTATATACCACCACCAATCTCAATGTTTCGAGCTCAGATCATAGGTCACATATGAAACATTCTTCAAACGTGTGGGTGGTGGTTACCAGTCTGTATGATAGGGATTTTTTAAATATATAAAATGAAGCCTCTGTCTTTAGTAGTAGTGATATTTGTTGCTTCAGTAATATAGCCATCCATAATGTAGTCTGATAAATTGGGTTGATAATTGTAATTGTTAGGTTTAACCTCAGTGATGGCTATAACATGCGGGGATTTATCCTGAGTTAGATGCTCAAGTTCAGTTTTCTTTTCGGGTGTGAACACATCAGCATTTGCATAGAAGACTAAAATATTGTTTTCGGATCTGGTTTCAGTGTGAACTAACTTGTCAGGCATCTGTTCGTTTAGTTTCTTGGTATTATGACCTAAGAATGGTGAGAAAGTTTTTACATTTTTACCTGTACAAACAGAGACATCTTGCAAAACTGTATGGTGCTTATCATTTGCTAATCTTTTGCCTTTATTTGGGTTTGTTGTTTTAATATTTGATTGGGCATCAGATTGGAACATATATTGGCCATCATCAGTGTGTGTACATTCATCTGGAAGTACAGAAAATGCATTTTCAGTTGGTATGGCTGAAATTGTGTCTAGTTTAATTAGGCTAGGGGGTCTATTTACATTCGTGTGTTGATACAGTGGATTGGTATCTCGTTCTGCAAGGCTAGATAAACTATTTACATTTATATATTTACTGGGAAAAGTATACAATAATAATTATCTTTTGTTAATTGTGATGTACTCATCCTGTGTATCCTCACATTGTAAACATTGCACTCGGATAAACGACAGGAGTCCGCCGTTTTAGATACGAAAAGCATGGTAGCATATACTACTACGACATGTAGATTATAGGCTATAAATAATCGTATACGTTCGTATAGAAGGCCTACGCGTTCTCATGCAAAACGGCAGACTCATATTGCTAAACTAAGCGCCGTACGTGGTGGCTATCTATAAATGCTCTCTGGTTAATTTCTGAATAAAGGATAGGGGCGAGATTGACTGTCGATTTCGCCCCCAGTGTATTCACTTATGGGGGGGGGGGCGAGATCGCCGGTTAAAAAGTAGGCGAGTTCGCCTCACAGCGATCTCGCTCTTCCCCCCCCTCCCCCCATGCGTCCAGAGGGCGAGATCACCGAGGCGAAATCGCCGTGGGGCGAGATCGTCAGTTATCGCATTTTCCAATTATCCGAGATTTTGAGTAATACGTGTCAAAGTTGAAAATGGCAAAATACGACATAGTATATGCAACGGTATTTCTTATGCTGTGCAGTTTCACGATAGGTAAAATTTGTTATTTTCCATAGACAGCAATATCCTAATTTAATTAATACATGTTTAGATATACATCACAAAATCAAAGTCACCAGTTTTCGGGTTTCAATGTCTTATCCCTTCAGTTCATCAATATCGACGACATTGAGAAATGGATAGACGTTTGTCGTTCTCGATATTATGCATTAATAGGCTCCATAACAATTCGTATTTTCGTGTTATATCGTCTCAGCTTCCTCACGAAAACTGGTAATTTTAGTTTATTTCGTTTTTAGCGTGGACTGTTTTATTGTCATTTTCTATTTCTTTACTCGTGTGGTGGCGGTTTGATCGGTCCTCAGGCTGGGGCTAGTTATGATGGCTTAATGACTGACGCATCAAATGGAAGTATGCATAAGTTATTGAATAATACATATTGAAATTCTCATTGATTTTGGTAAAAAATGTGTTAAGAACAGGCACTGCGCTATTGGCTTTTGAACCACCCTGTCCAGTATGGATTTTGACATTGGTCACGTGGTATAAATAAAATAGATGATGGAGTAGGGTTGCACGATTATTCACTTTTCATAATTGCGATCATTTAAAAAAAAATCGTGATCATACGATTAATCATGAACTATATTAACTACATGATACATCAATGCTGCTTAGAGGACGTTATTATGCTACTTCAAAATGTAAGCTTATGGGTTAGGCACATGGGTATACATACATGAACAGAATACGCCAGTTGCTGATTGCAAACAAAGGAATGTATCAAGGTTTTTCTAGACGGAAAACGGGTGCCATATTTCGCTTAATTGTAGCCTATGCTCTAATAGAAGCCCACCCCCTAACTTTGACATATGAGTTCCAATGATTTCTTAGCAGGTTCAAAACTGCAAAACTCTGTGTTAGAAGCCCACCCCCTAACTCAGCAGATTGTATAGGAAAATTTGTAAGAATAACGTGTATAATAATAACAATCGTGTCACGGGTGTGTCTACTTGAGACTGATCTCTGCCCTCATACATTTCCAGCCCCTCTAGAAGTCAATACAGGCCTCGGATTTGTAAATTTCGACCACATCAGATTAACACTAATAGTAGGCCACGATATAATAAAGTTTATTCCACACTTTTGTAGTCAAAATGCGCTTAAAACAATCTTGGCGTGATTAAATAGCTACCTTATAAATAAATTTTAAGACCAAATTTATGTACCAAACAAGTACGGGAGAAAATGTGCATCAATTTTGTAACGCCGATCAACAGTAAATGATCCAAATTGAATTATTACGAACGACAATATAGCCGGCTTCTTAAAGTGTAGATCATGGCTGGCATTTTCTTTTGAAAACAGATAGAGTGATGCTAGATTAACATGTTATCATGCATTTTTATTCTTTTTAAAACGTGTATGCTAGAAGAACGTGATTATAAAGGTTGGAAATTATGCCTTTTGCTGCTTCCTAATATCACTCGGCAAGTTCCGTAAAACCGGTGAAACGCACCACGTGACACGCGTCACAAGTGGAAGGGACGAGGGAATTCCCTCTAGTCGTTAACGTGTTATTTAGTCCGACTGGCAAGGAGAAGAGTTGCATTTAGATATATTTATGCAATTAATTTTGTTAAAATGACACAAAGATGCGTAGTACGATATCGAAACACACGTGAATAATTTATCCTTTGATTAATTTCCACCAGATTAAACTTTTGCAATGTTTGCCGAGAGATAGTATTGAGATTTCGGGGGTCTCGGTGGTAGGCATACATGTGTTAAAAATACATGAATTTTCACATTCAACGCTAGAAAAATGCGTCATACTATTGATTCTCATATAAAAAAGAATTGTGAATCGTGTTCTAAAATCCCGCTGTACATATTAGAATATATTTTCTAATATTAAACGATTTTTAGCGACAGCTCAATCGCCAATCCATCCCGCTAGCATTTAGCATTGCGCGAATCGACGGTTCGTCATATCTTCTTTCCAGCAACAAACGGGTAAATCGAGTCCACTAAACGATTCCTTCACAGGAATGCCGGAATCGCGATAATGATTGGATAAAACCCGCATTCTTTCAGCTCATACATATGAGCAATAATAAACACGAAAGAAGGAAACCCCTTTATCTGAAATTAATTTTCTCGAGGTTCTGTAAAAATGAAATCTGTCAAAATCATCGGCACCAACACATTTATATCAAATTGCCATCAAAATATTATGTAGTTATTAAATGTCAATTTGTCAATGTGTCCAAACTGTTTGAACATTGATAAATTGGCATTTAGTAATTAAATGGGATAATTGCTTACCAGTAGTGAATGGGTCAATAACTGACTTTTCATAAACTTAAAACTTATGGATTTCTTTATAGATATCCCATTTCTGAAGTATGATTTGGCTTTTAAATTTTTGGAAATCATACACTATTTTCTTTTTAAAGATAAAAGCCTATGTAAAAAATTTAGCTGTTATGATAATAATTTTGAATCTTGAAAGCCAACACATCTGGGAAATGGGCTAAAGCTGAGCCTATAGGCTTATATAAGTTTAAGCTCCTTGAGTGAACACTGATAGAATTGTAAACCTGGCATAAATCATGAATGTTACCTTGAAAATATCGACATGATAAATATATCAAACAAACAAATAATTTAAAATCAAATTTAAGGGAGTGGCATGGTTCTCAACAATCGACTACTTAAACGACGAACCCAGTTCACGGCTCAGTGGTGGATTATCTTACCACAGGAGGAAACATTGGCAATCTTCTTGACTCTTGTCTCATGCACCCAATAGTTGCCTAACTGTAGTGAACACTGATAATGCACAATCAGATCGAATGAAAGGTTTCATTGAACCAATAAAGAACCAACATGGCCACCAAACAGTAAATTATGATTGGTCCATGACAGCCATGTTTTATCACTGATCAATTTCTTTTGAACAAACTTTAATCACCCTTAGTTATCGATGAAATATCAGGAGTTTCAGCCTGAACCGTAAGCACTTCCTGTGATGTCATTTTCAAGAACAAGATGTTCACCTGAAAATGGATCAGTTAAATTTCCAGGCACTCAATATGGGGTACTCCTGCCGAATTTGGTTAAAACTGGGAATTGATTAACCCAATAATACTCACGCCACCCAAAAAATTGCTTCTGTGGTAGATCTGAGAAATGTCCATTTTCAGACCAGGACTCCAGTAGATGCTATTTTGTAAATTTACTACTGGAATGACTGGCTCGATAATCAAGCCAGTCATTCCAGTGATAAATTTTCAAAAATAATCTCAACCTGCAAATGGACATTTTCTATGAGAAAATTGATACTTATTTTGAAGAATTTGAGGTGTAAATGGTTACGGATGAGACATCTGACCAATCAAATTTCTGAATAGAACTTCTGGAGTGTACCACCATAGGGTCCATCTAGTTAAACTTGGTTAAAATCAACCAAGTGGCTGAGGAGATGCATTTTGACAATTTCCGGGAACCTTTTCATAGAATCCAAGATTTTCACCCCAAAACTGACTAATCGAAGTTCTGAACTCAGAAGCGTAGCACCATACGGTTCTTATGGTCAAATTTTGTTGAAATCCACCAAGGAGATGCATTTTGACAATTTCCAGTAAATCATTTACAAAATCTAAGATTTTCACCGATCAATTTATGGATCAATCAGAATTCTGAAGAGATGTTCTGGAGCCTAACACCCAGGGGTAGATTTTAAGGATTTGTTCTACTAAACTAGACAGGATAGTGCATCATTGATTTTACTATCCCGCAGCAAACTTCACTAACCCAATGTTTGTAAGCTCAAAGCTGATCACTTCTTTAATCCAATCACCGATACAGAGGCCGTTGAATATTTTGAAATTAGTTTGTCTGGAAAGCCGTTGCTGCCTTTGGTGGGTACTCAACATAATGACATTAGAATAGTATTTTTTTGTATTTCCTCTTTTGAGAGCAACTAACCCAGACAGGTTAGTGCAGGTGCAGTTTTACTAGCCCATATGAAATTCTACTATCCTCAGGTTAACAGGTTAGTCTTATAATCGAGCCCTGCTAACACGATAAGATTCTCCCAGACAAATTTGCCTGAAATTGGTCATAGAAGATGCGATTTTACAGACAGCTGAGCACCACGGCATAAGCTCAATTTGTCAGCATTTATCTCATAATCGGCCATAACTGTCATGATTTTTTACCTGCATCGCCAGACGCAAGGGTTAATATGAGAATGGAGTGCTTCGACTTCTTTTGGGTAAAAATCACAATGCAACAGCTTTCAGCAACAATTTCTTCAAATTGGACACTGTGAATAACTCTGGTTCAACTGGCCGAATGTTTGTCTATGGGGTCCTGAATATGTGCACCAATTTTGAGGTCAAAGCTAAATCTCAAACAGTAAAAGCTTTCAGTTGGCAACATTGCTTCAAAAACAGACACTTTTGACGCCATAGCGGCCCAATTGAAAAATATACATGTATCAACGACATGAATATTGTGCAAATTTGTCCAGGTTATTCATTACAACAGAATTACCATTGCATAAGCTGACCCAGGATATGCAATTTGACCGACGGACGAACACCATGGCATAGGCTCACTTGGGCCTACAGGTCAGGCGAGTTAATAATGATCTGATATTCCGAATATTCTCGGTTTATAGAAATTTAGCCATGCACAAGAATCATAGTAATTTCAATAGTTGATGCAACAACAATCTTCTATGATTTCACATAGAATGACTGTACTAATACCTGAGTGTACTGTGAAGGCCCATGCTTTCATTGTGCTATGATTTCACATAGAACGACTGTACTAATACCTGAGTGTACTGTGAAGGCCCATGCTTTCATTGTGCTATGATTTCACATAGAACGACTGTACTATTACCTGAGTGTACTGTGAAGGCCCATGCTTTCATTGTGCTATGATTTCACATAGAATGACTGTACTAATACCTGAGTGTACTGTGAAGGCCCATGCTTTCATTGTGCTATGATTTCACATAGAATGACTGTACTAATACCTGAGTGTACTGTGAAGGCCCATGCTTTCATTGTGCTATGATTTCACATAGAATGACTGTACTAATACCTGAGTGTACTGTGAAGGCCCATGCTTTCATTGTGCTATGATTTCACATAGAACGACTGTACTATTACCTGAGTGTACTGTGAAGGCCCATGCTTTCATTGTGCTATGATTTCACATAGAATGACTGTACTAATACCTGAGTGTACTGTGAAGGCCCATGCTTTCATTGTGCTATGATTTCACATAGAATGACTGTACTAATACCTGAGTGTACTGTGAAGGCCCATGCTTTCATTGTGCTATGATTTCACATAGAATGACTGTACTAATACCTGAGTGTACTGTGAAGGCCCATGCTTTCATTGTGCTATGCTTTTCTGACCCCTTTGCTTTAACCCTTTCACGGATGAATTCCCCATATCTAATTTTCAAGGCAACCATAGAGGAAAACTGTTGAATATTTTGAAATTATCTGACTAGAAACTGTTGCTGCCTTAGGAAACAACAACTTCCAGTTAAATCAATTTCAAAATATTCAACAGAATAAGTTTTATGTCGTACAGAATTTATTTTTTCAGGGATTTGTCAATGAAAGGATTATGCTAACACTGCCTTCCGGTAAAATTATTTGCTGAATATCCAACAGCGTTCTTATATTGTATTAACCCCCTTGAAAAAAGCTATAGACTGTCAGACTGATACTGGAGTTTCATGGATAAAACCAAAAGAATTAAGAGAATCATGGACAACAAAACATCATGGATAAATCTTGCTCACACTTGATGCATGTGGTACGGTAAAGGAAAAGGGAGCTTCCAAATGGTGTTGATTGGTAACACCATAGAGTAATGTAACTACTATCACCAGTAAAGAAGATACAATGAATCAGAATAACTTAAAGCAACTAAACTACCTTAATATGCCTCCCAATGCTCAGATGCGCGAGGAGAGATAAATCTAATTCTGTTCCTTTTTACAAGCGGTCCTGTTATTACTGTACTTGTTATATAACAGTGATCTACTAGTATATCTGCTAGTAAAAGCGATATAAAATACCTGAAACTATTCTGAAAACAATTTGACAGGCCACTGGTATATGCAGCAAAGAATTTCAGTGAAAATGGTTTCAAATTATTCGCTGGCATCATTTTGTGACCATAGAAACAATCAGTGAAAATTATACTAGCCAACTGGAAAACATTTTGACTGAGAATCCTTGCTGCTGCTAGCAACTACTTCCAGTCAGATTGTTTTCAAAATAATCAGCAGTATTGCACCAGTAAATAAGCTCTGTTAAAGGTATCAATGCACAAATGGAATACTATTTGCGTGGCACTTAAACCCCACTGATAGGCGCTTAGGTCCGCTTACATCTTTGATTGTTTGCAATATGGGTAAAATGATTGCTCCGATTATTCAGATAAATACATGGTAAATGTCTATGTTTAGAAACATCGTTTTAAGTTATTCTGATTCATCTCTGGTATTTTACTGGAGTTAATAGGTTTATTCCTCTATGATGGTACCAATCAACAACATTTCGATGTTCATCTTTTCATTTTCTTTAAATTATAATATATTATGGTGGCTGTTCTGGAGGTAGCGTTGATTGACACAAATCTTTGAAATTAATGATAATTTCACCAATTTCAAATGACTAATAATGAAATTTGACCATTTAAGCAATAATAAAAGTTTTTATTGTGAAAGATTATTAAATCTATTGTATCGCAACAGTATATATATGATAATATTCTCAGAACATAGAGTCATAGACAGTAGAATTCCGACTGGTGATTAAAGCACAATATGTACCGAATTTTGTCCTATATAAATCAAATCTGCAGACAGTGAGTGAAATATAGCCGCATGTGTGAATACTACATATTGTTCAGTAGGTTATCAATAATAGGTGTGTGTCACTGAAGGAAGCCTCCACACTGAGTGTCCGACATTGCGATAGTTCTCATCCTACCAGGGGATTACACCAGTTCTTACTAAAGCACACACTATAACACCACATATTCAACTGAGCAAAGTTATGCACATGACACGTCATTATCTCAGAAAGTGGGTCTAGTCCTCTAGATAAATGGTTAAACCACCTCAAGGGCAGTGTCACTCTCAGGGTAAGACTGACACTCTGCTACAGAAGACTTCAGTACATGAGTAACACGACTATCACAGACCTGCAAAAGAAAGGACAGTTAAAGAGAGATGTTGAAATACATGTATGAAGCATGTTCCCCGAGTTTGTTGAATTGATATGAAGGATATTGAAGCACTTTCAGAAGTCTACTATTTAAGTGAACAAGAATTCAAACTGAGACATATTTTAAAATAATACTGGTTTTAAACTGTTATTGTCTTGAATAGCTTGCAGCATTATTCTTTCTAAAATATACATCGGTGTATCTACTTTCATAAAGATCTGACCTTTTTAATTACAGCCTCTCGATATCAAGAGCTATTCAATAATGATGTTGTGAATATTTTGAAGCTAATAATTTGACTGGAAGTTGTTGTTGCCATAGAGAGCAAAAGTTCCCAGTCAAATTAGTTTCAAAATATTAAACAGAATCTCCCCTACATTATAACAAATCGGTAATAGCTGGTCTGAGAGATAAAGGATTAATATCCTAATTATTATGCTTTGACTAAACATAATTTAATCATCTTGTCACCTTTAGTTGTTTTACTTTCAAAATATGGAGACACTAGTGCTTCAGTTATTGTACCTGTAGGCTTATCATGTTTGTCTCATTACCCTTGCCCTGTAGAGGTAATAAGGTATTGCATTCAGATCTGATAGCGCGCTTGGAGCTCAGTATCGCTCACCTGGAGTACTGTTGCCAGCAATAGTTTTTAGTTTTAAAAGCACACATTGTGGCCAGAGATTTGTAAGAGTAACATGTTAACCCTTTAATGGTCAAATTTGGTCAAAAGATTTTAATATCTGCCTATTGAATGTCTATTTACAGGCCAAGAGAATACAACTTTTGAAAATTTATCACTGGAATGACTGGCTCAGGTATAAAGCCAGTCATTCCAGTGGTAAATTTTCAAAATTGTCTTCTCTTGGTCTGTAAATGGACATTCCTCAAGACCATAACAGAGGCCAGTTTTGGCTGGCATGACCATTAAAGGGTTAAACAATTTTGGGGGGATTTCTGGAAACCCAAGATAGCTGCTGAAATAAATCCACCAATCAATTTTATGTATATTCTATTCGGATGCCTAACACTATAGCAGCCAAGTTTGATTGAAATCGGCCCAGTAGTAAAATGTATTAATTACTGATAAGTATTTTTTACCAAATTTCATTCCTAATTTCAGAAATCCAAAATGAGCACAAAAGATTTAACAACCAGATTCTGTATAAATGTCAAGAATCATACATGTCTCTCCACGAGAATTTCGAAGCGGAGTAATCACCTGCTCTCCTGAATTTAAATTTAAACCAGTGAAGCGAGTAGTGTTAGTTCTCGCCTCTATATTCTATCATCGTTATTAAACAATATAGGCAATCTATGAGATGTTCGCCTAGAATTAACCTTAGGCAAGAGGAGAGCAACCATTCGCCTCTCCATACGTCATGATCATATAATGTAGCATCTTAGAGGTAAATACATACATATAGGTCTTGTTGAAACATACTGTCATCTTTAAGACAAAAATGTGTTTTGAAATATTTTTGAAATCCTAGATAGCCATTGTAAAAATCAACCAATCAAGTAATAGTTTGTATCAAAAAATTCCATGCAGTTTAAGGTCATGCCAGCCAAGCTTGGTTAAAATTTTGTCATTTTTAAGAAGATTTAATTATATGTTTTGAAAGATTAAAAAAAATTATAGTAAAATCCAAGATGTCCAGGTCAAATCTTCAGGTGGGCATTGGAAAATTTACCAATCAAATTTCTGGATAAATTCTGGGAAGCCTACTATCATAGAGCTATCTAAGCACAATTTGATTAATATCGGTGGTTAATGGCCAGAAGTATTTTCATAAAAAGAATTATAGATGGGCAGGCGACAGAGGCAAAGGTCACCATGGTATAAGCCCGCTTAGTCACTTGTCCCTTCAGAATGGGTGTGCTAAAAATTACTGATCAAATTTGGATAAAATGTTAACACAATAAAGGCTGATACTGTGAAGAGAATTTTCAGATGTTGGCTGTGATCAGTCAACCAATTTGGTTCAAATTTTAATAGGAAAGTTTGTAACCGTACATTAGGCTTCCACAACATGGCCATGTTTCATACGGAAAATTCGTCATTAGGTGGAGGGTGATCTTGCTCGCTCTGTAGTTAATATTTACTGGTAAGCAAATGTTTGCTTATCAGACTGAAAGTTCATGTTTCTTGTACAGCAATAACCGAATCAATATGGGGTTCTAGCATGCATGATCATGGTCAAGAGATTAATTTTTGAAAACTTATCACTGGACTGGATGACTTGATAATGGAGCCAGTCATTCTAGTGGTAAATTTTCAAAAATATAATTCTCATGACCTGCAGATGAACATGCAGTAAGGAGATATGCTGATTTTTGTTACCAAATTTAACCATTAAAGTGTTAAATATTCAAACATTTATCCAGACAGACGAGATCTCTCTTGACATAAACAAAACCTTTGTACTACAATCAATTCCGGAATCATAGTTTAATCCTCATCCCATAGGTGGTAATGCATTTGGTAACCAGAAATGTATCTACTACTGAGCTGATTTGGCTCAAATCTTAGCAACATACAAAGGATCGTTCAGACTTTGGCCGCGATCCGACCACCCGTGAAAATGATGTACATGGCCTACAAAACAAATAATGGCGTTACGGATATCCCAGAAGATACTGGTGTGATTTGGGTTAACACAGGTAGGTGTATGTGGTGGGGGAGGGGGGGGGCTACTTTGTTTATGTTAAAGCCCATTTTCTAACTTCAATGAAATCTTCAGGGTCAGTGAGGTCACCTTTAAAAACGGCTTCTGCAGTGGTCTTGAGAAATGTCCATTTGCAGACGAAGAAGGCTATTTTTGAAAATTTACCATTGGAACGACTGGATCGATAAACGAGCCAGTCATTCCAGTGGTAAAATTTCAAATATTAATCTCTTGCATCAGTAAATCGAAATTTAAAAGAAATTCAAGGGTTAAAGGGCGAGGAGACTGTATACAGTGGCTACTTGTTTGTGTTCCATAAGGTGGTCTCTTCATAGGCATATAATTTCCACTCTGTGATAATATTACTGATTAACTTGGAGGCATTTCAAAATTAAATGGAAATCTAAACTCAACCATTCATCGATTCTAAACTCAACCATTAATCGAAGAGGCTACGGAACCAGTTAGTGGTGGTCATTGTCTTTATCTATGCCTGCTCATTAAAAATAGAGAGAACTAACATGACAGATGCCAGTATAGACTGGCGGTATAACCTTTTTTATTTTGGCCTTAGAGAAGATTGTGTGCAATATATCTGATATTTTTTAAGTCCTCTATTGATTTTTTAAAGAAATTTTAATTTATGACGGTAGTAATCATTACACTGCTCTGATAATTCTCATGCCGGTTTGTACATGTAGCAAAATAACCTAATGCACACCAAACATACACAACAGCAATATGTTTTAACAGTAACTAAATCAATATACATCATTATTATAGTTTTCTTACAACACACCTTTCCAGTTTTAGCTATTCCCCACTCATCTCTAGCTAAGCTACACCAACACAATGCTCGTGTGGGGATCGATCGATCCCTGCACTTCTTGACTATCAATTTCCAGAAAACTAGTCAGGGAAGCTGTTGAATATTTTGAAACTAATGTGACTATTATTAAATAGCAAATACATACAATTCATGCAATGTGTCGGACTGTTAAACATTTAAATGGACTAAATTGAGTCATTCTTGCTGTAATTGATTACGACGTCATACTATGCTTCACGTAGTTGATTATGATGTCATATGATGGATGGATAAATTGGAAATATCCATTACGCTTATGTGTGTGAACAAAAGTAAACCTCCATCAGCGTGCTAATGTCTATTTCCAGCATGCTAAACAGTTGACGATTGGTTTGGTTGAGTGAAATTAATGAAAACGGGTGTTTTAGTAATTCAATTAATTATCTTCTAATAGGATTAATAAAATAAAACTAATTGTTTGAACAATTACAATATGTAGATAATAAATTTATGATTATACCTTTATAACTTGAAAGCTCTGAGTGTAAAGTATCATTTCTTGCCCCCACGTTGTCCTGCACTGACTCGGTCATGGCTCGCCAATCACCTGCTCATCGCTACAAGCCAGCTTTTCAGGTGTACTCCAATCGTTGGACTATAAAAAGAATTAATTGGTATATTCCGTCCAATGTGACTTTTAGTGCTCTACGATACACAATATTTCTTCATTTTGACTTTCTATAACGTGATAAATGCGTGTTTACAACAACAATTTTCACAAAAACAAATAAACATCGTGAGGAACCGATTCTTCCATACCAGTACCCGAGTACCCGCTAATTGCCTTTGAGCGGCCTCGCTAAGCGATCGTCCGTAAATGTGTATTACATTCTCTGCTTCAGATGCAGTATTGATCAATATTTTAATTCTATACGCTTATTAGCCCCAATCGACATACAAATATCATATTCCCAATTTCCATACAAATCTGTCACGTCTGAGACCGAGTAGTCTATCGGGAAACGACGGCGTGTCTACTTTTTTCACGGGTTCCACTTGTGACGTCACAAGTACGAGGGATTTCCCGCTTCCCAGAAATCAGAGTTTTTGTTCGGCAATCCTCGGAAATTAATGATAATTTGCCTATATTTTTTTAATACGGCATTTATATTATTAACTAATACAATTTTCGAGTAGAGGAGGTTTATTTACCTAAAATAACTATTACTCTTGGTAGCCGAAATCTACACTTTAAGTTGGCGAGCCAGCGGCTCTTTTGCGGTGGGAGGCGGCGTGTTCTCGCGAGATATACGCTAACGGGAGTTTATCAAATGGGTACCCGTTATACAGATCAGTATAATACTCAGTTCCTATCGCGCAATGATAATATATAGAAATTCCCCGCGTAGGCGTTGAATTTCTGTGGTATCAGTTTTAGAACTTTTGGGAAAACCGTTAGCGCATAACTATTCAGAGAATGGGGAATGCGGGATAAGCGTGTGTGATTACAACAGCAATGAGAAATAGCGACCAAGTGAACAATCTTTATTCATCTAAAACTAATCATGAGTCAATACAAACAAATCAGTTATTTATTTATTTTATTTAATCATTCACACATTCGCCTGATAGCCGGATGTTTGTTTCCATGATTGGTAACGCAAGCAGAGTTTCACAAGCGTAAAAGTGTCGTGACAAAAATTTCAACATGACGATTATACGTTTATTGTCTCGCCTGCGAAGCAGGATCGAGACATAGGTATCACTTTTCCGGCGTAAACTTTTAAGTTAAGTTTATATCTCAGCAATGCCTGATCCAATTGGAACCAAACTTGGGTGGATGGTAATATACATCAAAAGGAAGCAGCCCGCCGATAAAAGGGGCATGAGGTCAAGGTTACAGGATTCAAAGGTTACAGTATAATCTTAGTTAATATTTTACGTTAATTTTTTGCGTTAAACAAAAGTTATTGCCTTATATCTCAGCAATGCCTCATCCAATTGGAACCAAACTTGGATACATGGAGATATATATTGAATGGAAGCAACCCACCGATAAAGCGGTCATGACGTCAAGGTTATGGGGTCAAATGTCACATTATAATCTTTGTTAATATTTTACGTTAAGTTTTTGTGTTAAACAAAAGTTATTGTCTTATATCTCAACAATGCCTGATCCAATTGGAAGCAAACTTGGATACATGGAGATGCACATCGAAAGGAAGTAGCACGCTTATGCAGGCATCACAAGCTCAAGTTTATGGTATCAAAGTTCACAGTATAATCTTTGTTAATATTTTAGGTTAAGTTTTTGCATTAAACAAAAGTTATTGCCTTATTGCCCAATGCCTTATCAAATTGGAACCAAACTTGGGTACATGGTGATTTACATTTAACGGAAGCAGCCCATCGATAAAGCGGTCATGACATCAAGGTTATGGGGTCAAAGGTCACAGTATAATCTTTGTTAATATTTTACGTTATGTTTTTGCGTTAATCGAAAGTTATTGTCTTATATCTCATCTCAACAATGCCTGATCTAATTGAAACCAAACTTGGGTGCATGGTGATATACATCAAAAGGAAACAGCATGCTGATGCGGGCATCATGCAGTCAAGGTTATGGGGGGGGGGGGGGGGGGGGTTCAAAGATCACGGTATAATCTTTGTTAATATTTTACATAAGTTTTTGCGTTAAACAAAAGTTATTGTCTTATATCTCAGTAATGCCTGATCAAATTGAACCAAACTTGGGTACATGGAGATATACATCGAAAGGAAGCAGCACGCTGATGCAGGCATCACATGACCTTGATACAGAACTCTGTTATTTCAACATTAAATTTTCGCGTTTGACAAAACTTCTCGGCTTATATTTCATGATTGATTGAGCCTATTGCAACTAAACTTGACTATGAGGTTGCTTATGCTGTTAGAAAGCATCATGATGATACTGAGGTCACATGGTCAAGGTCACTGTAATTGTGATACAGAACTCTGCTTTTTTATTGTTAAGTTTTTGCATTTAGCAAAACCTCTTGGCTTATCTTTCTGGATTGGTTAACCTTATTGGAACTAGACATGGATAACTTGCTACCTATAATGTTAGGAAGCAGCATGTTGACACTGAAGTCACAACATCGAAGGTCAAGGTCATTCTGATGTCTACAAAACTTTCAATGTTACGTTTTTAGGCTTAGCAAATCTTATCATATTTATATTTCGGGATTGCTTAACCCAAATGGAACACAACTTGGGTTGCTTATGCCAAGAGGAGACAGGATGGTGACATGGAGGTCACCAGGACACAGGTCAAGGCCATTCTAATATTGCTATTTGAACTCTGCTTTTTCAACCTTAAGTTTTTCCATTCAGCAAATCATTTATGTTTCAGGATTGATTAATCTTAATGGAACTAAACTTGAATATATGGTAGCCTATAATGTTAGGAAACGGCATGATAACGCAGAGGTCACACGGTCAAAGGTCAATGCCACTGTGACAAACAGGAGACATTTAATTCCGCGGAATTCTTGTTTCATTTTATAATCGTCCACGATCATTTTGAATTATATAATCGCGATTAATCGAAAAATTGTGCAACCCTTTGACGGAGAAAATGTTCCAATATTGGAGTCAAAAAATTTACGATTTTTATTTAAAATACAATGATTTAAAGGTGTATGATAAAAAGTAATAAGAAAATGAGACAATTTTTATGTGCTAAAGTTGATTTAGTGCTCATTTAACATCTTAAAGTGCATTTTGAGGAAAAACGCGGTAAGCTTTACCAATAATTAACTATTTAACTACAAAATTACGATGTCACACGAACTTGTGTTGTTACGCAGCACATGCGTAATGAAAGTTCACCGAAAGTAGAGCCTCACCGAAACGGGATACTCCACGATACTGCTTTCTTCGTTGGGCGAAAGGTTGCAGATATTAACAAGATTATATTAAATTCTTAGCTCACCTGACCAGAATTGGCAAGTGAGATGCCATAGCGACTGTTCATCATCTGCCCGTTGTCGTGCGTCATCAGCTTTTTCTTTAAACGACTTCTCAAGAACCACTGGGCCGATTTGAATTATATATGGGAGGAAGCTTCGTTTGAACAAACTTGGATCTCCATGCCCTAAGGCTTCCTGCCACACATAATTGAAAAATGACTTCGGGGATTGATTCAAAACTCCTGAAATATCATCTATGCCAAAAGTTGAACCAAGTTTGTTCACGGGAATTTGATTGGTCAAATGGTTTGGAGGTCATATTGGATGACCTAGTTTTAGCAAAAATGACTTCTCCAGAACCGCTGAACTGATCAGGCCGAAATTTGGGAGATATGATTAGGGACCGGCCATTAAAGTTGTACGTCAAAAAACATGGCCACCGTCAGGGTTCGTACGCAGGTATGTAAGTCTGGAAAAAGTATAGAAAATTAAGAAAACCTTTTCAGGGCTTGAAAAAGTATGGAAAATCAATATTTTTCGTTTCCACTATGGAAAAGGTAGTATGGAAAATTAAAATATCGGCAATTGCAATTCTCCTGACAGACGTTTTCTCATAAATTCCCATCAAACACGAATTCTCGCAAAATCTCGCCGTTTAGGTTCTGGTGTAAGCTAAACTGCGCGTTTAACCGTACAGAGAACACACTTCGGCTTGTGTAAAATGTCATTAAACACGAATTCTCGCTAGTCTCGCAAAATCGTGCCGTTATTGCGCGAGAGTTTAGGTTCGGCAACATTAGATTGGTTCCCGGTGTATGCTAATCCGCGCTGTTAACGGTAACATTAGCGGGAACACACTTCGGCTTGAGTAATAGGTGTCTGAACTTGTCAATTGTAAGAAGCTATTGGTTTTATGAATTTGTAAACATTGAATCAGTTTTGTTTAGATAGCCATCAAGAAAGTAACGTCCACGCAATTATAATTATGTAATGTTTGTATGGTAGATTGAGTTGAACAAACGTCGCGATCATGGGAAAGTGCAAATATTCTTCTATATGGCAATGTAATGATAAGTATAAAGAGTGGATAGCACCAGATTTTGTAGGCTATTGGGTGGGTGACTGGTGTAGGTGAAAATAAAAATAATTATTGAACAATTAATAAATTTATTTTAAATGTCCAAAAAAACTAAATTTATTTTGTATAATTATAAATAATAATATTGAATTAAAAAAAAATTTGTTTGGTTTTGACAAGATTGTACTACTAGTATGTTGAATATTTTGAAAATTTTTTTTACCGAAAGCCATTGCTGTCTGAGGCAGCAACTGCTTCCAGTCAAATTAATTTCAAAGTATTTAAGTTTTGTACGGTTGCCTTAAAAATGTGGGAATTAATCACTGAAAGGGTTAGTTAAAATTTTCTTACAGTTTGACACGATATAAAACTTATTCTATTGAATATTTTGAAATTAATTTGACTGGAAGTCGTCGCCGTCTCAGGCAGCAACTGCTTCAAGTCAAATTTTTCTATTTTCCATTTAGGATTAACTATTGGTATGACCGGGCAATGTTACACAATGGGTATGGAAATTATAAAATTTAGTATGGAAAAAGTATGGAAATTTATTCTGCTCAAGGTGTATGAACCCTGCATTGTGAGCCAGTCAAAATGTAGCGTGTTTCGCGGCCATTTTGGATTCTTTTTTTTGATGGATTTTGGAACCAAAATTTGTTTTATATTTTTTTTTGTGTATGCTGATTTCAAATTTGCCACTCAGAAATGTCGGATAACTCATTTGGTGGCCATCTTGAATCATTTTCCTGCCGAAAGCTACCATACTAAAGCAGTGGGAAATTAAAAATATCTTCTCGAGAACCAGTGGGCCAATTTCATTTATATTTAGCAGAAAGAATCCTTAGGGCATAGAGATCCAAGTTTGTTCAAACAAAGCCGACCATCTTGGATTTTGGCAGATTTTTATAAACGTCTTTAAAAATCTTCTTTGAAGCCGTTTCACGGATTGATTCAAAACTCATGAAATATAAGTGAGGCTAACTGAACCAAGTTTGTTCAAGAGAAGTTGATTGGCTTAATGCTTTAGCAGTCATCTTGGATACGAGTTCTTTTCCAGAGCCACTGGATGCATTGGGCCAAAATTTGTGAAATATGAATAGGGCCATTAATGTGTTCAAGAGATGTTTTCTAAAAATTAAAGCATAGTGCTCTCGTTGAGGTCATATAATAAATCGGTATACATACTTGCATTATTATATGAACTAATAATCATTGCATGAAGCTGTTATTTCTCAACATTCAAACTGACCGTGATTCTGAAATTGTGGTTGTATTACACAATAATATGAGATAAAAATTAACAAACTATGGGTTTATGAATGCTCAAGGCACTGATATAGTTTTCCTAAGAATGAAAAACTGGCATGCTCATGTGCTTAGTGATTTTAGCATGCATTTGCATCAGGGCACTCACTAGAGCTGTTCGGTGTTGATATTTTATGTTCAGTACCGATATCAGTATCTTTGGTCCCAATTACCTCGGTATCGGTACAGTATCACGTTGATGCTTCTGTAAACTCTTTTTTGTGGTTGCATTGAAAGTAGTTTTCAAATTTGTTGTATTGTCATGATTCAGCAATACATTCCGTTTGGATGTAGCGTTTAAGAGCATGTTTTACTATCGATTCGTTTGAAATAGCCTAATGTCCATGCCACAGACATTTTGCGACTTTTATATTAACTGTCAGACAGTACAACATTATGATGGCTGGCCATCTTGTGACGCGAGATAATGAGGATTGCCTATGCAAACTTGATGGAATTGTCTCGTGTGCGCCATTTGAGGCAATTTATTCAGTATTGAAATTTCGGTAATTTCAGATTGCTCAGTACGGTATTTCGAAGTTGTTGCGATATTGACATCACACGGTAATTTCGGTATACCTAACAGCTCTAGCACTCACTAAGTTACAGCACTGTGGCCGCTGTGTTCTTGTTACAATTCTGCTCAACTCCTTAGGTTTCTACTTAAATAGCTGATGGTGTATCTAGTTGAATTGCCTATGTTCCAGGTGAGAGATACAGACCCATAGTTTTTTTATGTACAGTATTTTAAAGGCATATGATTATGTAATAAGAAAATCAGCGATTTTTTACACAGTAAATTTGATTAAGTGGCCACTTAACACTTTGAAGCACATCTTGAGGGAGAACACAGTAAAGGTTACCGATAATTACTGCAACATTATGATGTTACCAGAACAGTGAAAATTCACGGAAACTGGCATTAATGGAGCCACACCGTCAGTCACCGAAACTGGATGCTCCGCAATATAATGGTTTCAACGTTGCAACATTTTAACATCCTGAGCAATCAGAAATTTCAGACCCTCACCCTCCAACATGTCCAATTTTTGTCACCGTGTAAAATGTTTTCGTATTTCCTCAATTTGTATCTTGCCTGCGAATCAAAAAGTGAGACATATGTGTCACTTCCGACGGCGATGGCATCAGCAATGCTAAATGTCTCGCCTGTCTCCTGTTTGTCACAGTGGCATTGACCTTGTGACCGCCATGTTATCATGCTGCTTCCTAACATTATAGGGAATCATGTATACAAGTTTAGTTTCAATAGGATTGACCATTCCGGAAACATAAATGATTTACTGAATGGGAAAAGCTTAAGGTTGAAAAAGCAGAGGTCAAATAGCAATATTAGAATGACCTTGACCTTTGACTTGGTGATCCCCGAAATATAACATGATACGATTTGCTAAGCCTAAAAACTTAACATTAAAAAATAACAAAGTTTTGTAGAGGTTGGAATGACCTTGGCCTTCGACGTTTTGTCTGCATGCTGCTTCCTGACATTATAGGTAACAATGTATTCAATTTTAGTTCCAATAGGCATAACCAATCTTGAAAGATAAGCCATAAAGTTTTGCTAAACCCAAAAACTTAACATTGAAAAAACAGAGTTTTGTATCAAGGTCACCTTGACCTTGTGACCTCGGTATCATCATGCTGCTTCATAACCGTATAGGCAACCACATAGCCAAATTTATTTTTGCAAACTAGGATTAATTGATCCTGAAATATAAGCTGAGAAATTTTGCTAAGCGCAATAACTTAACATTGTTGCCGTCCTCGTCCCCTCTTATTAAAATAATAAGAAGGCGTCTTAAGAGAGGGTAAATTGCTCATCGGTAAATGTACAGGCTACGAGTAGCTGTTTCAAGTTAAAACAATATACAGTGCTCCACACTTTCCATGTGAAGTCTATTTTTTCCAAAGTTCCTGTTGACACGACTACGGAAATGACTGACTAGATAAAGGAGACACTCATTCAAGCAGTATATTGACAAACAATGAAAGAAGTCTTTTCTTGGTTTGCAAATAAACAAATTCTATGGGAAAATTAAAATTTGTTTAACCACATTTACCTATTAAAGGATTAAGACTGGCATAATAAGTGGTCTTTAACTCCCCGGCATTAGAGCACCTGTATCTCCTACCTCACAGACCCGGAAACAGATGACCTAAATATAAAGATATTTAATTGTACATATATATATATATATATATATATATATATATATATATATATATATTTGTTTGTTTGTTGTAGGAGAGAAGTGTTTGTCACCCACTGTTCAGGAGGGTATCTACACTACACAAGAATCAATTCTCTCAACAGACACAGTTTTCATTGTAGAAGTCACGGTCACATGCCAGAATGGAGTAAAGGTGATGCTTTAAATATTTACATGTGGTGATTTTAAAAAAGATTTGTAATTCAAATATAAAATCCAGTGTAAACTGAGATAGATGTCTAGCAAATTGGTTAAAAGACTACTTATTAACCATATATGTCAATAGAGGATTCCAGTATATCCATAAATCATATGACCTCTTAGCAACTACATGTATATATACATGATGGGTAGGAAGACGTCATAATTAATTACATCATGAATGAAGTAGCTGAGTTTGTTACGAATGCTTAATTGATGACGGACTAAGTGTTGTAGTACATCTTTACTACAGCAACAGCACCCAGTCAAGTTAGTTTCAAAATATTCAAAAGCTTAGCTGTATACATGTAGTTTTAGACTGGAAATTGATAATCAGGGATTGATCGATCCCAACACGGACGAAGTTTGGCTTAAGCTGTAGCTGGATAATGACGGGGGCATAGCTAAAACTGGATTCCTCCATTTTAACCAAACTTGGCTGGAAATACATTATGCTTGTTAGTGTTAATACAAAGAAAGTTGATTTGTCAATTTTGCTGGGGCCCATCTTTGTCTTATCATATATACGTAGTGTAAATATGAAATCATATAGAAACTGCTCATTAACTGCCTGGCCTCTTTTAATCAAACTCGGATAATAGAACCCTATTGTTGTAGGCGTCGGGCAACTTAATTAGATATTTAGGATGTTTTCCAACTGCAGGCTTTATGCCTCTATGGTTTGTTCTCTACACTGTACTCTTTACGGTTTCCAGTTATGGCCACCTTGTAGTTGTCATAGAGGAGTTCACTATTGTTCCAGTGCCTATCAAGCCTAGTTTTAAAGGTCTCTAATGTTGGTGCTTCGATGACCATGTCTGGTAAATTATTCAAAGTGGCTCTGTTGGAATAATTTGTACCTGTGTCCTCTTGTGTTCTCTGTGGCTAGTGGCTCCACAGTGTTTCTCTAGTTGCAATATATTTGAAACGTCATCATCATATTTACCTCTCAAGAGCTTGAACACCTCGATCACATCACCTTGTACTCTCCTGTATGCCAGGGTTGGTAGCTTGAGCTTCTTTAGCCATTCAAAATAGATAAGTTCCTTCATTCCTGGTATTTACCCTAATTATCACGTGCCACGACATTGGACATTTTCAGTTGCTTCTATACATTTCATTTTATTTGTGCTCCAAATTGTCTACGTGTGATCTGACCAAGGCTTTGTACAGAACACTTAAGTTTGTCTCGTCTAGAAAAGTGAAGGATCTAAGATTTGCCATTATGCTATTAGCTTTATTGATTTTCTGACTGCAAATCTATCACAACCCCTACATGTATGTCTTTTTCTTCGCCCAGTGATTCATTGTAGCTGAATGGGATGTTCCATCTGTTGGTAAGCTGTATTTATAGTCGACATTAAGCGGTCTTCTTACGTAGTCTCATATGCTTGCATTTACAATACATGTATCTGGATGGAAACTTAAGTCAGTTTTTTCGAAACTACTTCATATTAACCGTTCGGCTAATTTCAACCAAAGAATGATACAGGCAATGTATGTTATATGCCGATTTTTTTGTTATCCATCTTGGATTTCCAGAAAAATCTAAACATCGGCGCCTTGTCGCAATTCATGCAATTTGATCTATAAAACATAAATTTCTTTATTGCTGGGCAGCCTGGCTCAATGTGTAAGGCACACATGGCTGTTCTACATGTAATGTCAATGTGCTGAGCAGTACATGTCCCTTCAGCTCGTTAAGCCTCTTGTTTATTATTTTTTCTGATTTTAAATTCTGGAAACACAATGTACATGTATATATGTAGCAGTTATGTCATTATTATTGAATATTTGTTCTGGACATGTGAAGCATGCAGTTTCTCATGTTGCCTTGTATGACGGCCTGCTATTTTCTTCATTATAGAATTTGAATCTGTATGCTGAAATAAATGGGAAAACTGTACCAGCTACCAGGACAACAGAAAACAATATATACCAGGTGAGTTGGGGATTTGTAAACCAGTTGAGTTCAAGTGTTGATGTGTACATGGTTTTCTACTTAATGGTCAATCAGACTTGACTACCGTGTAGGGAATGTCGCTTTACAGGCTACTGGTCAGGATTATTCAAGAAAACCATAATCTTTGCTTAGTGAATGTCCATTTCTAAACCAAGAGAAGACTTTTTTTAAATTTACCACTGGAATGACTGTCCCTTTTATCGAGCCAGTCATTTCTGTGGTAAATTTTCCAAAATAGTCTCTTGGTCTAAAAATGGACATTTCTCGAGACAGCTGCAAGGCTGTTTCTCTGGAGGAATGCCATCATCAGGCATGTCAGGTATAAATGCAGAAATTTCGGGTAACTCGTCCTCCGCCTTTCTTTTTACACAATTTTAGATTTACATGAATTTTACATATATAGCTTGGTATTTATATATTCCAAACTGAGATGGGAGTTCAATGTAAAGAAATAATTTAATGTGAATATTTATTGCATATTTTTCCGTAATGTTGCCGATGAAGAAGGAGTAGGTGTGCCATATTAGGGGGATTACCCCAGGACTGACGACGCCATAGCAATTTCTACCTACTTAGTTCCTAAGGGACTTGATTAATTCTTCAAACCGCGTTAAGGATTTGTGAACATATTGCTACACGCTTAAAATGTACATATTTCTAACAGCCTACGCATCTCCAAATTATTACAAATGGGACAAAAATAAATTTGAACGTGTACTCAATTTATGTTAGATGAGACTAAATTGCAATAATTTGATGATGCATCACGAAAAAAACATAAATGCATCTTTTAGTCATCATGTTTTTCAAATTGACGTGAAAACTCCGTTTTTTGCCCTGTCGGAGCGATATGTTAATTTAGACCTGTACTATATATGCATTGTTCATCAATTACAGACTTGTTATATATACTTTTCTTTGTAGATAAGTGTGACAGATGAACACAAAAAGCTACCATCTGGCCTGTACCCTGTCAAGTTCTATGATGAGGAGGGTTACGCAGCACTCAGAAAGGTACATTAACACTAGGCATTTAACACTCAAGCTGGCCAATAATGCTTTCTGTAGGGGTATTTGAGAAATATCCATTTGCAAACCAAGAGAAAACTATTTTTTGAAAATTTACCACTGGACTGACTGGCTCGATTATCGAGCCAGTCATTCCAGTGGTAAATCTTCAAAAATAATCTAGTCATCTGCAAATTGACATTTAGTATGAGAAAATTGAAATTATCTCAAATTCTTTCAAGAAAATTTAAATTTTCTAAAACATCCATTTGCAGACCAAGAGAAGTCTATTTTTGAAAATTTACCACTGGAAATACTGGCTGCAGAAGCTGTTTTTCGATGATATGAGTGTTAAATCGGTTTATCAAGCAAAGACCTGATATTCAGAGTTAATGTTTGTGTTGTTCTACGTGTGTGTGATGACTGCAGAGGCAAGTTCTAGCCGGCTTGACCATTTAAAATGGTCATGTGATTAATATGGTGATAGTAAATACACATGTACATGTAAGTTAATTTAGACAGTCAATTTAATAACTCCACTTTGAGACTGTTTATGTCTGCAGTGATTCTCATACGTGTCGTTTCACGGTTACATGTATAAACCCCCAAAATACAGCTTGGAGCCCCTGAAAATATTGACAGTGCATCCCATGGTACCCCTGAAAAACTTGTATGTTTGCTAAATAGTAATTATTTTTATGAGCTTTTGTTTTTTGTCAACTATTCTAAATTTAAGAGGACAATTGATGACCAACTGTGAGCCATGGGGATCCCATGCGAGACTGCACGAGTACATTTGTGCAAAGAATATTTTAAAATTAATTTGCCTGGAAGCTGTTGCTGCCTAAAGCAGCAACGTCTTCCATGCAAATAAATTTTCAAATATTCAACAGAATAAGTTTTATATCGTAAAGCATAAACGGTTTCAGGAATTTGTCGGTGAAAGGGTTAATCTTTCTGAAACAATCTTGACTGCACTTTACCTGGCTGTTGGTTAGCCTTGGATGTATGAATAATTTAATTTAAGGATCAAATGTCAAGGTGATTCAATATATGGAAAGTGAACATCAAAAGCTTGTAATATGGTGGGCCAGGCATAGATCACAACTGTATAAATTTATCATCAATTATAAATGATAAATTATTAACGAGATAAATTCTGTATATGTTATTGTTTTCATTATGCTTGCTTTCATTTCCAGGCACAGCGTAGTGGTGAAGATTCAGCTTTAGAAAAAGTCACGCCATTGTTTACTGTCGATGTCAACCATAGGGTATGTGTTATTAGTTAACTACCTTCACAGTTTTTGTATCTATGGACTAGCAAATATATGTATTCAGGCTTTAACACTCAAACCGGCAAAAGTGGCTTCCACAGTTGTCTTGAGAAAAGTCCATCTGTAGGCTAAGAGAAGACTATTTTTGAAAATTTATCATTGGAATGACTGGCTCGATCGATAACAGAGCCAGTCATTCCAGTGATAAATTTTCAGAAATAATGTCTTTATGAGGAAATTGATATTTTCTTGAGCAAATTTGAAGGTTAACTGGTTAAACAGAGGTTCCTGAATTTGGAGAGGGGATTCTATCTTTGTAGAAAGCTCAAAATGTGTAATGAATAACATATCTAGATTATAAGTCTGTCAGGAACATTGAATAGTCCGTCAGTTGTACGAAATGTATGTCTTTACCATTTAATAAAAATTCTGTGCAATATTTTAAAACTAATTTGCCTGGACGCTGTTGCCAAAAACAGCAACAATACCCAGTCAAATTAGTTTCACAATATTCAACAGCTTACCTGAGTGTATACTGTAGTTTTCTAGAAATTGAGATTCAGGGAGTTCAGGATTCAAGCATTCTCCTTCGATCACACGGAGGTGGCCGCAGAGAGACAGAACCCATCAGGCCGGAGCCCGACGGGACTGCCAGGGGGCCGTACGAGACGGCTCCCTTGGTGGCAAGTCCAGAAACCTGTCCAAGAACAGGGTCCGAATCAAACATGGGGAGAGACTGCCCTACAACTTTTGGCAGCAGGGACAACACCAGCGTGGGCAGAATGCTATGCAAGAAGCCTTGCATAGCAGACCAAACCACGCCGGCGGTGCCATCTCCGCCATCTCCGGTTGCAGACGTGGAACGTTCCCCCAGGGCCGAAACGGACGACGATTTACTTTCGGACCGCCTGACCCTGCGTCAGACCCTGCCAAGGGTTTCTGGGCAAGGAACTTAAGCATCATATCGACTGACCACACTGTGCAAACGTTACACCTCTGTCAAGATTACACTTAGTACAGCGGAAACAGACATGGTCCTTGAACAGAACCTGTACGAATTTGTGGCACTCGTCACATGATGGCGGGGCTGGCTCGAGGCCTATAAATAAGCACAAACCTACAATGAGCAAGCGGAACGAAACGGAAATGAAAGGCAGACAATTAATTTTCTAATTATTTTGACCATAAATTAACTGTAAACCCTCCCGCATCCCACCCCGCAACGTTACAGCAAAGATCGCATTGATTATGATGACAAGAACGAAGCGGGCAATAATACACCCATACACTGATCCTCAAGGATGTATAACGGAACCAGGAATCATATCGCATAGCATTCGGGGTATATTTACTAGTAAATATAAATTATACTCCTAACGAAGGCCAAAACGATATGTGAAGAAACAACAAAATGTAAATAAACTGCTGTAGAACATTGTAAAACCGCAGACCACACATCTAAATCAAGAATTTTGAAACCACTGATCATTGCAAACAGATCGTGATAACACGCAAAACTTGAAAATTCCAAAGTTTTTCTGGTACCAATTAAAGTACGCAGCACCTACAAATGTAGAATCAGATGCGCGAATTAATGAAACATTTTCTTCGCATAAACATCCGAGTAACACGGTGTAACGTCACCCGCTCGGATCTTACGGAGAACGACGTCAGCCGATTTTCGTGTTAAGAAACACCGTCAAGCCAACACCTTATTTCATATCTGCCGACCGCCTGTTGGGGTTAAAGGAAGGCGATCATCTGGCATATTTCATTGTTAACATACGTCCCAGATTCTTTGGGGTTAGAAATTGGAACATGCGACACAGACGAAATTTTGAAGACCTAAGTCTTTTAACTATGGAATAACATGGAAATATACAACCTGGTTATCATCGGCAGCATCCATGGTAATCCAAATATCCTTTAGAGAGCGCACAAAGCTATCACAATTTACACAGAACTGGCATTCATTTTTCAAGAAATTTGGTGGGAGATGGTGCTGTCGTAGACAGCAAGTAACATCTTCCACCAAAATTGATGAAAAATGTACACCAGTTTCTATGATATTGACACAATAAAAGATAGAATATTGACATCGTAGTGGTAAGGGTTAGTAGTGTTATCTCCCCTAGCAAATAAAATTGATCAAAAACATGGCTCCCGCTAGATTACTTGCAAACGCATAAACATTCGTTTCAAATTTAGTACATAAATATCATGTGTGACACAGATTTGACATTCCTATTTGCGATAAAATTAACTTCCCTAACAGCAAACTTAAAACCTATTCACAAAATCTATTCTAATTTACCGTTCTTCAAACATGTTTCAATACTGCTCTTATTGAGTTATCCATTTCTAGTTATGCCCAGTTTATTTCTAGCTAAGTTCCATCTACTTTGTGCACGTCTTGCAAGCAATTTCGAACTTTGAATTCCCAGAATCTAAATTTCAAGGTAATTCACCGTTCCAGAGTATCCATCCATCATCTGACCTCTTATGATGTCATAATCAGCTCAGCACGTGTATGATGACGTCACAATCATTACGTGATAAAGGGTTCCATATAGACTGTCATCATATCTCAAATAGTCCGACACGTTGTATGAATTGTATGTCTTCGTAATTCTTTGCTATTTAATAAACATGCTGTTGAATATTTTGAAACTAATTTAACTGGACGCTGTTGCTGCCTGTTGCACCCAGTCAAATTAGTTTTGAAATATTCAACAGCTTATCTGTGTAGTTTTTTGGAAATTGATAGTCAGTGTGTTCAGAGATTGATCGATCCCAACATGAGCGAGGTATGGGTGGAGCTTAGATAGAGATGGACGGGACATAGCTAAAACCGGAAAGGCCTACTACACCAGGTAGCTGTTGGAATATTTTAAAATTAATTTGACTATGGGATGTTTGCTTCCTATTGCTATATGGTTGCAGATGTCTTTGGTGGAGCTACAGTTGCTATAATATAATATTTTCAAATTTATATATCATCCATTAAAAATTATCTAATTTTTGCATTCATTCTGTTTCTTTACAGGGCATCTGGAAAGGTTCATATTTACAGAGCGAGTTTGTCGCTACCATCGTCGCTGTACTTGTTCTCTATTTTGCTTATACTACCAAGGCATCTCTTCAATCTTAGCAATACATCCAGCACTATGCTACAGCCCCAACATTGAGCTACCATCATCTCCAATATACCATCATCATTATTACCCTCATGAGTTATCTGTAGCTATTTTAATAAAGAAATTAAATAATACATTTAGTTGTCTGATTTTTAGCTCGACTTTAGGAAGCAAAATAAGCTACATGTATTATCATACCATGCTCGTCTTCTGGTGGCAGTGACGGTGTTATCAAATTGTGTTTAACTACTTATCAGTTCATATCTCATGTTTGTTTAAGTATTCTCGACCCAAACTTGCACATATGTTTATAGTGACAGGGCATCACACAATGACATTGGGGTCAAAAGGTCAAAGGCAACGTCACTGTGACGGTGGTAAAAACTGGCTTTTTTCCAACAGTAACACATTCCGTCTGACTCAGCTCAGTTCATATCTGGTCTGGTTAATTATACTGGACCCAGACATAGACATATACTTCCTTATAACGAGAGAGCACCGCACAATGAACTTAGTGTAAAAATGGCAACGGTCAACGCGACTTTGGTAAAAACATCGTCTTTTTTAACATGAATTAACATCTTCTGTTTAGCACAAGTTATCAGTTTGGTAAAAACATCGTCTTTTTTAACATGAATTTACATTTTCTGTTTAGCACAAGTTATCAGAACTTTCATATGTCATGGTTGCTTACATGTAATCATACTAAACCCATACTTTGCGACATTAAATATAATGAGGTGGCATCACACACATTGGGGTCACATGGGAAAATGTCACGCTTACTGTGACATTGGTAAAAACGTTTTTTCAACATTAACATTTTGCATTTGGCTCAACTTAGCAATTCATATCTCATAGTCTGTTAATGTTACTGGACTCAGACTTGAACACACTTCCTTAGAAGTAGAGGGCATGACACAATGCCTTTTAGGCTAAAAGATCAATCTCATTGAATTTGTGATATAAAAGACTCGCCAATTAACATTTGTTTTTAGCTCAATTTACTAGGTCATATCTCATGTTTGGTTAATCATAATGGACCCAAACCTGAACACATGCTTACTTATAATGAGAGAGAATGACTAAATGTTTTTCTGGGCCGAAGTGTGAAAGGGCAAAGTCCTTGGGAAAACTGGGTTTTTTTAGCGTTAACATTTCGTGTTTAGCTCGACTTCGCCTTTCATATCTCATGTTTGCTTAATCATACTGGAGCCAAAGTTGGACACATGCCTCTGTATAGTGAGATGGAATGGCACCTTGGCATGCTTGGAGTCAAAAGATCACGGATACCGCGTCCTTGCTAAATGTCTCGACAATAACATTTTGCTTTTTACCTCAATTTAGCAGTTTGTGTCGGGTTGTGTTAATCGTGCTGATCCCAAACTTAGACATGCTAATGAGATTTGTAGACTAATATTTTTTTTATCAAAAGCTCAAAGGTCATTGTCACTGCTAACTCTATTGATAAGCCTTCTATATTTAATTTGTATTTGAAGTCCAGCGCCATAGTTCATTGCGAAGTATAAAGTTGAGCTTCATGGTCTCTTTGCAACTACATTTCTGATTATATGGGTGTCGTGAGTTGGTGTGTATTATACGGTGGCACGTGTCCTATCCATCTGTCATCAAATTCATGTCCGAGCCAGATATGAGAGTTTTGAACCTACATTTATTCGTTAAATATATTAGGTGGAGACACAGTGTAATGATTTCATCTTATCTAGATCTGTCCTTATTTTCCTTATTTGCCAGAGTTATTCTCACTGAAAATAAATTTCTGTCTGGGCCAGCACTCAGAGTCTTGCCACTAAATTTCAGGGTCCTTTCATATTATGTGGAGATGAATTCTCATGGTTTCGTGAGATCCATCCTTACATGTCTTTACTAGATTTCTGGGAAATTAGTAGAAAGATTATTCATTGGTCGGTTTAAACCACACTAGGCTGGAAGGGTCAGACTATGTTCTTAGGTTTCTGAATTTGTATACAGAAATCTAATTGCTAAATTTTTCTGGCACCAATCTTGATTTTCTCTAAAAAAATTTGCAAATATTTAAAACTAGTCTAGGGCTGCACTATATATCCATACCATGTTGTAAACCAATATCATACACTGATGCTTTAAAAATCTCATGTAAAATTTGAATATCGAAAAAACAAATATGAACATGTTTTCAGATTTTTGTGTCATCATTGTTAAAAATTAAAGCTACTACCCAGTGGCAATCGTGCAATGAGCAATGATTAAGACATGTTTTTCTGGGAAATATCTATATCATTTAGGTCGCTTTTGCTGATCATTCCATTCCCATTTTCCCACTGGTTAGCGCAACAAAAATGAAGAATAATTTGTCTTCCTACGGAAGAACATTGTTAGCTCACCTGGCCTTAAAGGTCAAGTGAGCTTATGTCGTGGCGACCATCCGTCGTGTGTCCGTCCGTCCATCCGTCGTCCGCCCACTTTTCCTTTAAAACGACTTCTCAAGAACCACTGGGCCGATTTCAAGTATATTTGGCAGGAAGCAGAAAACGACTTCTCCCGAACCGCTGAAGGGATAAAGCTGAAATTTTGTAAATATACTTAGGGACCAAGCGCCTTTCAAGTTTGTTCAAGGGAAGTTTGTTCGTTAAAAAACATGGCCGCCATCAACCAATCAAAATTCAGTGTTTCTAGGTCATTTTTTGTATTTGATGTATTTTGATGGCAAAAATTGCTTTATATATGCTTATCAGAGTTCAAATATGCCACTTTCGAGACTCAGATAAACACTTTGGCTGCCATCTTTGTTTGTTTTCCCGCCAAAGGCTCCCATAGTAAAGCAATGGGCCCATAGTAAAGCAATGGGGGATTCTTTAAACGACTTCTCAAGAACCACTGGACCGATTTCAATTATATTTGGGAGGAAGCATTCATAGGGCATAGAGATCTAAGTTTGTTCAAATGAACCCGATCGGCAAATTTGTCCGGCGGCCATCTTGGATTTAGGCCGATTTTAGGAAACGTCTTTAAAAATCTTCTCCGAAACGGCTTGGGGGATTGATGCAAACCTCATGAAATATGATTTATGGCAAGGGAACTTGATTGGTCAAATGGTTCGGCGGCCATCTTGGTTGACCTAGTTGTAGTGAAAATAACTTATTCTCCAGAAGCGCTGAAGGGATCGGGCCGAATTTGGCAGATATGATTAGGGCCTAAGGGCCATTAAAGTTTGTTCAAGAGAAGTAAAAAAACATGGCCGCCGTGGGCCAATAAAAATATAGCATGTTTGGTGGCCATATTGGATTTTTTTATTTGATGGATTTTGAGGCCGAAATTGTTTTTATGTGTTTTTGGGTATTCTGATCTCGTCATGGCGGATGCTTTATGATCTTTGCCGAAATGAATGAGTATAGACACACTTGATAGACTGTTATAGTGGGAATATCCTCGTTTGCCCCATTGTGTCTAAAATAAGTTCTTTTTAACTACTGTGTGACTTTAACAGGCTAATAATAACAACCGGGGCATGTGATCGATCTATTTAGAAAAGAATTCTGAAATATATTGGCTGAACCATTCACAGACGTGTTTGCTTGAAGATGCACATGTATTCGTATTCTCACGAGATCTCATATGCCAGCGCAAGATAACTGAGCGATCCCAACTCCCTTGTATGAAACTTAGATTGGATCTAAAGTATAGTACCGAGTCACCATCACGCAATAATAATGTGTAGTATTTCACTTCAAGAGCATACTTAACATCCCGATACTCATTAATGCTTCCTAAATATCGCTCTAGCTACAATATTACACGACTTAAAGAAATCCTGCCCCTGGTAGGCAGGTTATGCATCTGTCACTCGCGGAAGAGCGACTCAATGGCGGGCATGTGCAGTGACACTTCCTCTTTCTTAGATATTTTCTACCATTGCAATACGCTACTTTCTAGCCTAGATCTTTTGCCAATCTTTTAACGACAAATCCTAAGACTATTTGATGTTTTGCTCCATAATTCTGTCATTAAGAATCATGGCAGACAGGGTCCAAACGCCTAGCTGATGAACAGTTTGGGACATAGTGCCAGCTAAATCCATGACTCCCGATTATCGCGATCCTGGTTAGTAGCTCACCTGGCCTGAAAGGCCAAGTGAGCTTATGTCGAGGCATCCGTCCATCGTCCGTCCGTCAACTTTTCCTTTAAACAACTTCTCAAGAACTGTTGGGACAATTTCAATTATATTTGGCAGGAAACATCCTTAGGGCATAGGGATCCAAGTTTGTTCAAATGAAACCGATTGGCCAATTAGGCCCGTGGGCATCTTGGATTTTGGCCGATTTTTAGAAACGTCTTTAAAAATCTCCGAAACCACCTGAGGGATAGAAGGAAACCTCATGAAATATGATCTAGGGCAAGAGCTCAACCAAATTTGCTCAAGGGACCTTAATTGGTCAAATAGTTCGGCGGCCATCTTGGTTGACCTAGTTTTAGTGAAAATAACTTCTCCAGAACTGCTAAAGGGATCAGGCCAAAATTTGGCAGATATTATTAGGGACTAAGGGCCAGTAAAGTTTGTTCAAGAGAAGTTGATCCGTCAAAAAACATGGCCGCCATGGGCCAATCAAAATATAGCATGTCTGGCAGCCATATTGGATTTTTTTATTTGGTGGATTTTGAGGCCGAAATGGTTTCATATAGGTTTTTGGGTATTCTGATCTCAAATTTGCAATTTTCGAAACTGTCGGATAAACGGTTTGCCGGCCATCTTGGATCATTTTCCCGCTAAAAGCTGCCATACTAAAGCAATGTGAAATTTAAAATATCTTCTCGAGAACTACTGGGCCGATTTCAATTATATTTGGCAATGTCTTTAAAGATTTTCTCCCAAACCATTTGAGGGATCAATTCAAAACTCACAAAATATGATCTAGGGTAAGCGCTGAATGAAGTTTGTTCAAGGGAACTTGATTGACCAAATGGTTCAGCAGCCATCTTGGATGATCTATTTTTCACAAAAACAACTTCCCCAGAACCGCTAAAGCGATCAGGCCGAAATTTGTGATATATAATTAGCAACTAAGGTCGATTGATGTTTGTTCAAGAGAAGTTAATTCATCAAAAAACATGGCCGCGGTGGACCAATCAAAATATAGTTGTTTGGCAGCCATGTTGGATTTTTTTATTTGATGCATTTTGAGGCCGAAATTCATTTTATATGGGTTTTTGGGTATTCTGATCTCAAATTTGCAATTTTCGAAACTGTCGGATAAATGGTTTGGCAGCCATCTTGGATCATTTTCCCACCAAAAGCTCCCATACTAAGGCAATGGGCAATTTAAAATGTCTTCTCGAGAACTACTGGACTGATTTAAATTATATTTGGCAGGATGCATCCTTATGGCATAGAGATTTGATTTTGCTCAAATGAAGCCGAATGGCCAATTTGGCCGGTGGTTTCCTTGGATCTCAGCCAATTTTTAGAAATGGCATTAAAAATCTCGTTCTCCGAATCGGCTTGGGGAATCGATTCAAAACTAGGCAAAGAGGTAAGCCAAGTTTGTTCAAAACGACTTGATTGACCGAATGGTTCGGCAGCCATCTTGGATGACCTAGTTTTCCCGGAAACGACTTCTCCAGAACCGCTGAATGGATCAGGCCAAAATTTGGGAGATATGATTAAGAACTAAGGGGCATTAAAGTTTGTTCAAGGAAAGTTGTTCCGTCAAAAAACATGGCCGTTGTGGGCCAATCAAAATGTAGCGTGTTTGGCGGACATATTGGATTTTTTTATTTGGTGGATTTTGAGGCCAAAATTGGTTCTATATATGTTTTTGGGTATTCTGAGCTCAAATTTGCAATTTTCGAAACTGTCGGATAAACGGTTTGGCAGCCATCTTGGATAATTTTCTCGTCAAATGCTCCCATGCTAAAGCAATGGAAAATTTTTAATGTCTTCTCGAGAACTACCTGGACGATTTCAATTATATTTGGCAGGAAGCATCCTTAGGGCATAAGGATCCAAGTTTATTCAAATGAACCCGATGGGCCAATTTGGCCAGCAGCCATTTTGGGTTCGGCCGATTTGAAGAAATGTCTAAAAATCTCCGAATCCACTTGGGGAATCTTTATCTAGGCCAAGAGGTAAGCCAAGTTTGTTCAAGAGGACTTGATTGACTAAATGGTTCGGCGACGATCTTGGATGAGCTGGTTTTCACGAAAATGACTCCTCCAGAACAGCTGAAGAGATCAGGCCGAAATATGGGCCATTAAAATTTGTTCACGAGAAGTTGATCCATAAAAAAACCATGGGGCAATCAAAATGTAGTGTGTTTGGCGGCCATATTGCACTTGCAAAAATGTCCACAAACTCATGTAAAAGACTGGTAAACCACCCACCAACAATTTTGCCTAAATTTTTTTGTGCTCCAGGTGAGCGACACAGGCCCCTTGGGCCTCTTGTTATTATTGACTCATCTGTCCGTCAACTTTTGCTTTAAATCGCTAATCCTCATTAACTGCTTGATGGATTTCAATGGACTTTGGCTGTAAAGGACCCTATGAGTGTAGGCTTCAGAACTTACATACAGAATTTTGATATGCCATCTTGAATTTTCCGAAAATGTTGGACTCCTTGGACGAATTCGAGCAAACTCAGCTGGAAGGACGCTAGAGTAGTATGCTTCAGAATTTCTATACAGAATTTTGATTAGTCCATTTTTTTCAGCGGCCTTATTGAATTTTCCAAAATATTGGCGGAAATCGTTTAAAACGCTACTCTTCATTAACTTCTTGGCCATTTCAACCAGATTTGGCGGCAAAAATACTAAGCTGGGAGGTTTCCGAACTTGCGTACAGAACTTTGATTGGTCAATTTTTCTGACGCCCCCTTAAATTTTCTGAAAATCAGTTAAAAGCCTACTCTTTAACCACTTAGCCGATTTCAAGCAAGAAGGGAGGACCCTAGAGTGGTATGCTTCAGATCAGTTCCTGAAGCTTGACCAGTGGCTATCTCTCTTTCTCTTGGACTTAGTGTAGGCTAACACTGGAGATGTCCTAGTTAGGTAGGGAGATTACAGGAGGGCTATCAATACTTTTGAAAATCTGAACAATTTTTGACTGCCTATCGTTTTTCCTGTTTTTCCTGTTTTCCCTGATGGTAAATTATTGGTCTATGCAAAAATTCATTCAGAGGGAATGCATGTGTGCGTATGAGTGCTGGATACAATCGATTATTCTCCAAATATATTAGATTTTCATTTGTTAACTGTCTATCTCCCCTCAAGAAAATGACATCATAATCAACCTTTAATACTTGAATTTTTTATTGGACTATGCAACTTCCTGTAATAAGGTTTCAATAAAGTTTCAAACGTTGCACTGTTCTTGAAATTTGTTCTCAAAAAACTGAAAACTAATTATTGCTGTATGTATGATGTTTCAGACATCAGGCGTAGACTCCCGGGTGTCACCGTTACACAAAACATCAGCCGGAGACTCCCGGGTGTCGCCGTTACACAAAAATCAAGACTGCCCATCATGAGGGCACAAGGTGTAGTACATGTGGCCAGGTTTATAGAACTTATGCATCCCTGAAAATACCGTAATTTGAGTCTCAAGCCATTCTCTGATCTTTCTGCTTGCTCCATCCAGGTGAACTTTCCTTCAGTTTTATAGACATGAATCATAGATTTTCCACTAGTTATGTGCATCTGACGGAGAATGATTTACATTGACCATCCTGGCAGAGATGGCATGAGTCTTACTCATCCACATTCATTTGAACTATCTTGCCGACACCAGCAGGGGCGCCAGAAGCACGGGGGCAGTGAGGGCAGCTGTCCCCGTTGCCCTTTGGCCAGGGGCCAGCGGGAGCAGATGTGCCCTTTACCCATTTCTATGCGAAAAATTAGTCAACTTTCCTTTAGGACTATAAAAACCCGTTTTTTAGAATATTCAGAGCAGATTGAGCAGTTGTATTAAAGTTTGGTTGTTTTGGCATTAACACAAGTCCATAACATAATTTGGGAGTGCATTTTGGCCGGATATATATCTTCTTACGTTGCGCAGACTGATGATAACCATAGAAATCACATTATTTTACTGATAATAACTCGTGACTGAGTGACCTTATCGATGATTCAAATCATCAATGCAAATGCTATTTATGTGGTGGCAGTTACATATTAACTATTTTGTTTATATCTGTAAACGTTTCATGTAACTTTGCAGGTAAAGGTAAGATACATAGTCATAGGCTATTTGAATTTTGAAGTGATACTGATCCACACTCCGTTAATGCATTTCTTAGTGGGTAGAATAAAATATATATGTGATGATGGGCGGCAGGGTGCAGCAATGTGGAAACACTACAACAAGTGATATTAGAATTAACAGCAAGTCTAATTCACCTTTCCAGAGTACCCACCCATCATAATGAACTGCGTGGTGTGTACAATGACATCATAATGAATGACGTCGATAAGTACGTCACGAACGCATATTTGATGACGGTCTATGGGCTGTTGTACAGATTGTTTGCTTTTACTATTTAATAAATATTCTGTTGAATATTTTGAAACTAATTTGACTGGGCGCTGTTGCGGGGAGCAACAGCACCCAGTCTAATTAGTTACAAAATATTCAACAGCTTCCCTGTATAGTTTTCAGGAAATTGATAGCTAGGGCATTCGGGGATCGATCAGTCCAAACACGGCGAGGTGTGGGTGGAGCTTAGCTAGTGATGGGCGGGGCATAGCTAAAAATGGAAAGGTCCATTGACGTGTGAAACATATGCAAAGGTAGAGATAATTTGTATACACATGGCCGAAGTGCGAAGTCGGTGGGGGTATTTGAGGAATTGGTCTTAAGATTTCTTGTCGTCCCCAATTGTCAAAGGAAGACACGGACTGTGCTAACATGCATTGCATGATGCCACGGCTCCGGCTCCTGGTGTAGCCACAGCTCAAGCCATGACGACCCTGGCGGTCCCGTATTTAGAAACGTTTTAAAAATCTTTGAAACTGCTAGGGGTATTGATTCGAAACTCATGAAAAACCATCTAGGTTTACAACTGAACCATGTTAGTTCGAGGGAACTCGATTGGCCAAATGCTTCAGCGACCACTCTGGATGACCTAATTTTAAAGACTCCCGAACCAATGAAAGGATCGGGACAAAATTGCATGCATAATATCTAATCGCATAGCACGATTTATGGATGCTAGTGAGCTGCTTTCAGAAAACCAGGCCGGATTCCGCCAAAACCACTCGACTATGGATCACATATTTACATTATCATCCTTAATTGAAATATTCAAAAAGAAAAAGAAAAAACTCTTCTGTTCATTCATCGATTTCGAGAAGGCATTCGATAAAGTCTGGCGAACAGGCTTATGGAAAAAATTACTGAAATATAATATAGATGGTAAGCTATTTCGGGTAATATACAACATGTATCAAAATATAAAGTCAAAGGTTAAGGTAAATGGAGATCTATCCGAAAGGTTATGTGCAAATGTGGTGTTAGACAAGGGGATACTTCTGTCACCCATCCTCTTTTCTATATATTTGAACGATCTAGAAGAATAACTTACAAACAATAACTGCAAACCTATTATATTACAGAGTCAACAAAAAGACATAATATTATTCCAACTACTATCGTTACTATCCTTCATGGCGAAAACAAAGATGAATTCCAAATGCTTCTAGACAGCTTTGGTACGTATGCTGATAGATGGCAACTAAAGGTAAATATCGACAAAACCAAAGTTGTCGTGTTTGGGAGTACCAAGCGATATTGTAATAAGTTGCGATTTAATATTAGTGGAAATGAAATTGAAATCTGCGATGAATACAAGTATCTTGGAATCATAATCTCTAGCAACGGCAAATTCACAAAAGCACGCATTCATACATGTGAACAAGCACTCAAAGCACTATTCCCTCAACTTAAAAATGCGCGCAGGCTTGATCTACCAATTGACTGTCAGTTAAAGTTGTTCCGCCAGCTAATAGACCCAATTCTGCTCTACGGCTGCGAATCTATCGGGATAGATAAATGTGAACAGCTCGAAAAAGTAAACACTAATTTTATTAGGCAGATACTTAGAGTATAACGCAGTATACCAAAATATATGCTGCTTGGAGAAACTGGTGAAATGCGCCTTTTGATACAAGCTAAGCACCATGTGATAAATTTCTGGCTAAAAATCACCTGCGGAAAACACACAAAACTATCAGCGAAGATTTATAAGTATTTGTATGCAGACCATCTACAGAACGGGACAGAGTACAGGTGGTTAACCCAAATTAAAGACATCCTGGATGAAACTGGATACAGCTACGTATGGGCACAGCAAAACACGCACAATATAAACAACACATTGAAAAATATAAATCAGAGAATAAAATATCAATATATACAAGGATGGACAGGTGGAATGTCAAACTCATGGAAGGGTAAAACGTATCATGCTTTTAAAATCAAATACGAAAATGAACCTTACCTACTTAGCTTACCAGATCATAACGGAATCACACTTACACGCTTTCGAATGGCAACCACTATAAATTTACCAATTGAAACAGGACGCTGGGAAGGAATAGCACGAGATGAACGAAAATGTAATCTATGTGAACTTAATGACATAGGAGATGAACATCATTACTTATTTATCTGTGATCATTTTAATAACCAAAGAAAACTACTGCTATCTATATATTTTTATACACACCCAAACTACTACCAATTCAATGAACTACTTTCAAGTAATAAATCAGGATTATTAAAAAAACTATGCAAATTTATTAAATTGATAACACAGGAATTTAAAGATCTAAGAAAAGAAAAACATAAACGAAAACAACAACAACAACAACAATGATAACAACAACAACAACAATATCAACGACGATAACGACAATAACAACGACAATGACGACAACGAAGATGGTGACAAATATCACGACAATGACAACAACAATTGTATGATATAATGATCCATATAACGCTTCCTCCACGTTCACATAATTATTTTTATACATATTCCCCATATAGCATTGTACAGATGATCTGAGTGTAATAAAATCGTATCGTATCGTATCGTATCGTACCACTGTATATGTAATTGAAGCAAATGTATTTCAGGGACAGACATACCCTCTCGCCGATTCATATTTGAGAATAATTCTCATGCTTGGCTAATACAATCACAAAATAGGCTCATTTGCCGACCAAGAGTAATCTCATGCAAACATACACATAAGCTGTTGCGTATTTTGAATATATATAATCAAGGGGAATAACTGATACCAATTAATAGGTGTATATATATATATATATATATATATATATATATATATATATATATATATATATATATATATATATATATATATATATATATATATATATATATATATATATATATATATATATATATATATATGTCAGAGTAGTCTCCCTTTATATAAGACGGCCACATTTGTTCAATACCCGCGTTGTTGATAATTTTTTCAATCGTGCCGCCGTGACGTCAAATGTGTCTAGTTTGGAAACAGTGTTGCTGAAAGCTGTTGTTGTTGCATTTTAGCTATTGATCCAAAATTTGGCATACATCTATGGCATCCCACAGGCAGGTTTCCACCAAAGTTTGGAAAAGATCCTTACAGTATATAACCAGAGTTATTAAAATATGACAAAATTTTACACTTTTAAAACAATGTTGCTCTTAGCTGTTGCGCTTTAGCTATTGGTCCCTAAATTGGCACATGTTTTCACTCTCAAGACCTCAGGGGCAAGCTTCCACCGAAGTTCGGATAAGATCCCTACGGCAGAACCAGAGTTATTAAAAATATCTTAAGAGAAACAACAACAACAACAACAACAACAACAACAACAACAACAACAAGCACTCCATGCTCGCGTATATAGCCACGCTGGTAATAAGGGAGGTAATTGTTTTACAATTATATAAAGTGTTTAATTATCCCAACACGATTTGAATAAAAATGGAGGGAATATTTCAATTACATCCGTCCATCCGGATATCGCATCTGAAACCGTTTGGCAGAATTCAGTAACAAATTTTATGTGTGTTACCAATATGACTGCGCACTGCAAGACGACATTTTAAATTTTACATTAGGCTCCACCCCCGTGGTTGAGGGTGGGAGGGGTGGGTGTGGGGTGTGTGTGTGGCGGTGTTATTGGGGTGGGTGGGGTGGGACAAATTTGGAGGCGGGCCAGAAAGTCAAAGTTGGCGGAATTCAACCAAATTTGAAAGGTCAAACGAGAGCGCTCCAGGACTAATTGTTCAAATTTATCTAAACAGGCACATGTATGCGACAGCCATATTTCGCACACACGCACGCACGCACGCACATACACACACGTACGCACGCACGCACATAGGTATATAAATATATACACATACATATACATACATCCACACATATACATATACATATACATAGACACATATACCAAGGCTTCAACTAACTTCTAAATACACTTCCTGGGTAATGCTATTGGGAGTCCAAGCTATAAACATGTTGGTCTAAAATGGTTCAAATACATATACTTTGGTTTAAATCATTGTTTTAGAGATATCAGGGCCAAAAATAGGAAGTCCATGACATTCTTGGTATGTTTTATGGAGTCCAGACACGAACTTTGGGAGCATAGGACTCCCGGACTTCCACTAAGCGGTGGGTGGGTAGTGCTGTCCCTGCTTTGATGTTTACATATATGTGCACACGCATAAAACACATGACATTCAAACACATATTTATGGCATTCATATTTACATATACACATACATATTCACCGACTTAAATAACCATATATTATACATATACTCCCTAATTACATCATTATCTTATATTATTCAAATTTAGTTTGGAGTGGTTTATTATTATATAGGAACTTTGTATGCTACTGAGGGTGGGATGGGTGGGGAGGGGCAGGGAAGAGCTCGCCACTGTAGTATAAAGTTGAGATAGTTGAAGTTGTTAAAGGATCGGCAGATGCGTTGATCGTGTGTGGGATATTTAAGTGTAGTAGTAGTAGTAGTAGTAGTAGTAGTAGTAGTAGTAGTAGTAGTAGTAGTAGTAGTAGTAGTAGTAGTAGTAGTAGTGAAAGTAAACTGTAAAGTCTGTTTATGTTTAGACTTATTACTTCAATTATTAGGTTAGGTTGGTGTATCTATAGTGGTGGTGGTGATGGTGGGATGCCTTAAGTTTGTATTATCATTAATTAGCAGAGAATCTGTGACCATCAGGTATAAATATATTAGTTTGGTATTTGTCGATCATAGATTCCCTGGCAATCTTCTTAAAGGATTTCTGGTTTATTTAAAGGTGCATATTCACACCAGAATGATTGAAAATAAAATTGTTTAAATTGCATACTTTTATAAGCTTAAATTATGTGCCTATGTGTAATGAAACGAAATAAATCTTAACATATGATGATTCCATTGCATATAAATCAATATAATTTTTTATGTTGCGAAATTGAAATAGAGGCCCGTGCCTCTATTTCAATTTCGCAACTTACAAAATTATATGAATTTATATGGGATGAAATCATCATATGTTAAAATTTATTTCGTTTCATTACACAGAGGCACATAATTTAAGCTTATAAAAGTATGCAATTTAAACAATTTTATTTTCAAGCATTCTGGTGTGAATATGCACCTTTAATATACTATCACGTATTTTTTTTACTGGTGCTGTTCCATAGTTTTGTGGCTATTATTGTAATTCGTCGTTTTCCTATTTCTTTTCATGTAAATTGAGTGTGTAGATTGTGTGTTGTCATAGTCTTGTGTCTGAGGATGTCGGTGCTTAGTGTGAGGTTGGAAGCTATGGATTGTGGTAATGTATTGTAGTGAAACTCCTTTACAATGGTATACATCTGTAGTTTGCCTAGGTCCGTTAGTTTTAATAGCTTTTCTGACTTGAATATATTCTGGCCCTTTCCTGGTTTAGAAAAGAGTTTTAGTGCTTTCTTCTGTAGGCTTTGTAGTTTTGTTAAGTTGCTTTGTGTGTATTCTTCCAGATAGCATTACAGTAGGTGAGCTACGGAAGAACAAGGGTGCAGTGCCGCGTTTGAACTCTAGCTGGTGTCATGTAAGGTTGATTGTGTTTTAATTGCAAAGTCAACTAACAAGTGACGTATTTGATTATGACGTCAGCTACTTGAGTGACAGATCGGAGCCTTCTCTTGCTTTCGTTACATACGTTAGTATCAAGACTAGAATTGGGGATTCCTATTTTATAGGAGATTCTTTTTCCTGTTAAGTTTGAGAAAAATTTAATCAGTGGGGTTGTTTTTTTAGATACGGCCATGTACAAACAGACGCAAATACAGTATCCTCTCGTACTGGCAACAGTGTCGAGTAATGTATATAGCGTGTATTATATTAGACAACAAAACAGAGAATTCGTTAAAACCATGTATGCCTTATATTTTTTGCATACAATTATCAAGGGCTTAGCATATATAATAAACGTGTTTTTACTTTTTATGTCCCAGATACAGAGTAGACAATTACCGATTGTGGCCTGAATTGTACAATCAATCATAAGCCTATAATGAAAATTAGAAAATTACCATGATTCTGTCTATATAAATAAAAATAGGGCCTACTGTTGTTATTATTATTAAGCATTGTAATAAATATACAAAATATATACAATGTCAAATGAGTTAACCCTTTAACCCTCGAATTTGTTCAAGAAAATTTAAATTTTCCCATAGAAAATGCAGAGCACGAGAAGAACTTTTAAAATTTTACCACTGAAATGACTGGCTCTGTTATCGAGCCAGTCATTCCAGTGGTAAATTTTCAAAAATGCTCCTATCTTGGTCTGCAAACGAACATTTCTCAAGACTACTGCAGAGGCCTTTTTTGGCCGATATGAGTGTTTAATAAGCCTAATGATATTTTATGCAGGCCCTATTGGGTTTTATATTTTTATGCAAAAATAACAATACGGAAGGACTAGGCTAATAGGACCTTGTGAAAGAAATATCGTAAACAAATACCACAACACGCTGACTTTAATGCTTGAGTAATAGATAATATTTTTCAACAAAGTTTACATAATTTACAATTAAAATGGCGTTACTAGTTAAAAGATAAAACAATTTTGTTAACAAAAGCGATATTTTATAACTATGGACGCCCTTTAGAATGATTACGGTGATAAAAACAATACGATTGATAAATAATAGATGAATCCGAGCTGTCGTTCAGGTAGCCTACATGACGTAATCATGGCTGACGTCGCAATCATAATTGACAGAATATTCCGCCATGAAGCTGGAATAGTCCGTAGTGTGTACGAATTCTATGTCTTTGATGAATTTACTATTTAATACATATTTTGTTAAATATTTTGAAACTAATTTGACTGGGTGCTGTTGCTGCCGTAGGCAGAATATTTAAGAGCCATGGGCAGAATATTGAACAGTTTACCTGTATAGTTACCTTGGAATTGGGAGTCTGGGAATTCAGGATTTAAAGTATATAAATCGCAAAGTCTGTCTGTCTGTCTGCCTTTCTGTCTGCTTGCTTGCTTGCTTGCCCTCCTGCCTGTCTACGCACGTGCGTGCGTGTTTGGGGTTGTATATAAAAACTACCGATCGAGTTGACTCAAATATTATCACAAAGGAATTTGACGTGAAAGATGGTTTCGGGATCCGGATACAAGGACCGGGATTGGATCAAATTCTGGATCCGTGGATATCTTGGACTCTATTGATCCAATTTGTCTCATATTTTAACACAGAAAAGAGCGTGACCCTACTCTGGGATCCCACAACTGTGGTTGCGATCCGGGAAAATCCGAAAACGTTTTCCAATGTCACAAAGACGGGTGAGCGAAGGTCTACAATCTCTGATTACTCTTGTTAAAGTAGTTTCATAGCAGTTATCTTAATAAATACATGTATCAAATTTGAAGCCAATCGGATTGGAATATTTGTAGGAACAGTTGGAACCTCGGATCTCTCTCCGTGTCTGTCATTAAAGCAAAAGCATAGAACATGCATCCAGGTCAGAATGGATTTTCTAAAGGACACTCATAGAACTTATCATACCAAAGCTGTGTCTAAAATGTGAAACCAAACTGCCTGTAAACTGTGGAGAGGAGTCGGTGTTATGGGCGTTAAAATCCTTTATATTCATTGACTTTAACTGTCTGACTGCTAAGTTTTTGCAGACGACATATTCTAAGGGTTATATCTGGAACTGGCAAATATTTTGAAAACAATTTGACTGAAAGTTGTTGGTGGCTAAGCCACCAACAACTTTCAGTCAAATTGTTTTCAAAATATTCAGCAAGTCAACAGTTTTTGCTCATCAAAATTATTGTTTGGTGGCTTGCAGCGGCGAGACAGTTAATCATTTGAACCGGAAAGGCCCGATGCGAAAAATAAACTACAGGGCAAGAATTATTATGTTGAATATTTTGAAGCTAATTTGACTGGGAGCTGTTGCTGCCCATGGCTGTAGCAGGTTCCTGGCAGATTAGCTTCAAAACATTGAATAGCTTAGGGCTTACATGTAGTCGCTGTGCTTTTCTTGAAATGTAAATTCTGGGAATTCATGGAGGTGTGGGTTGTGGGGGGTGGGGGTGGTGGGGGTGGGGGTGGTGGGGGGTGCATAAGGTTAACAAAGTGATGGCCTATGCTCTCAATGGATGTATCCAGTTTTAGCTATACCCCGCCCATCTCTAGCTAAGCTTCACCCACGCATTGACAGTGTTGGGATCGATAGACCCCTGAATTCACTGGCTATAAATTTCCAGAAAACTATAGAGGGAATCTGTTGAATATTTTGAAACCAATTTCACTAGCTTACCACAACCCATAAATAGAGACTAAGACTCCAGTAAATGCTCCAATTTAATTATTTATTTATTTATAATTTAATAAACATTCTGTTGAATATTTCGAAGCTAATCCTCCAGGGAGCTGTTGTTAGTTTCAAAATATTCAATCGATTACCCGTATGTTTACCTTGATATTTATATTCTGTCACGTTATGTTTCAAAGTTTCAGAATCGATGTCAACTCTCATACAGTGTATGCGGATATTAGCTATAGAGATGGGCGGGGCATAGCTAGAAATGGACCCCGCCATTGACCAACATGTGGGCTTATCTCATTTTAAAGCCATTCTAATAGAAGTTCGATTGGAGTCGTGCGCAATGCGCTAACTTTCGTGAGGCGCGACTATTTGATCGACGACTTCCTTCCGCGAACCGCCTGTAAATTTCACAGTTGGTAACTAAATTAATTAATGTCATCAATGATTGGGCTTCATTCATTGATAACCGGAAACAAGTGGGCATTTTAATTCTCGACTTTGAACAAGCTTTCGATACCGTTCCACAGGAACTTTTGAAATCTAAATTGCACAAATAGGGTGTGTTTAAACATACTAAACTGGATTGACGCATTCAAACGTTGCCGAGATAGTGTCTGGTGTACCTCGAAGAAACTACTCTGGGAAGACTAGTGTTTTCAGTCCACATAAATGATACAATCCGGGTTGAAGCACTCCAACATGGCATAAACGTGTTAGATAACTGGTCTACCACTTGGTAAATGTGCTTCCAACCAGCAAAATGCAGCATGGTGTGCCCAGAAAAAAACCATACTATCAAATTTGACTACACGCTAAAAAAAGCAGCCTAAGTTTTGTCTCATCAGAAAAGTATTTGGGCGTCAACATCACAGATGACTTTATCGGCAGTTATCCAGGCCATTGTCCTAATGGCTACCGTTGCAGGTGTTCTCCTATTAATAAATCATCCCCGGGCATAGACCTTTTTCGAAAGGTGCAACAAGAGTAGCCAGGTTAGCTGGTACCGATTAGTGTAATTAGCGCATCTGGTCTCGGCCCAAGGCCTAGTTTTATATATAATCCCACGTACATAATTTACGCATATTCAGTCTATAAATACCAATGTAAATATACCATACATAATAAAATAGAGCGGGTTAATATATCAAATCCGGATATTTCAAATTCACCACAAGTTGACAGGTACGCCTTTGAATATTCTGAAACCGATTTCAGTGGAATCCGTTGCTGCCTTAGACAGCAATGGCTTCCAGTTAAATTAGATTTAAAATGTCCAACGTTGGCCTACTATTTATTATATTGTCAAAGACTTTTGGTCTAAACAGGTGAAAAGACAACGTGTTTAGGCCCTTGTTTTAATTATGCATGTGGCTGGGATAAGTGAAGTAAATGAGTTCACCATTAGTGCAAAGGGAAGCAAGTGTTTAACTGACGAGAAGCTTGTACTTGTATAATGGCTTGAATCTAATCAGTTATGAACATTGTAGGACTCTTTACCAAAATTCTTGTTATGCACAATGCAAAATTTGTGAGGTAATTTAAATTTCTCAAAAAATCGCTGTAATTTAGAAGTGCGGATTTTTACGTACAAAACGGTAAGTAGACTACGATATTGTTTATTTGTTTTTACTTTTTCGATTCTATGCAATTGCTACATTTTCCCTTAGCGTCGCTAGGAGCGATTCAGATACTAGATGCAATTGTCGGGCTATGAAACTTTTTTACATTTTTTACAAAGCTGCCTAAGTCACAATTACAGCGCGTCTCATATATTCCTCTTTGAAACTGCTTGTTCTTAAATAAAAGGCGCTGGGCCTCCTACTTAGAACAGCTGACAAGAACGACACACACGCCACACTCTAGGGGACGAGGAAGCAGCAGCAACAGCACAATACCAAATGACGAAGACCAGGGAAAGATCCAGAGGGGGGCTGCATGGGTGCGTAGACACACACCCCCCCCCCCCACCGGGAGGTGCCCTACCCCCGCCTGACGTGCCCTTTCTCCTCCCAACACATTTCAGCCGATGCGCTAGTAGCACCATAATCACGACGCGTCCGTAGTTAATCTCTAGCTATTCTATAGGTAACTGCCAACTTGTTAAGAGATTAATTTAAATTTTAAACCCCAATGTCTATTGACGCTAGTTTAACAAGCGTAATGCTTTAATTTAATAATTGTTCCTCATATTTTCTATACTAACTGTACTTATTGTTGGAAGGCATACATGAATAATCACCTAGGGAAACAATAACTTAAAGCTGTTGCTGCCCTGGGCAGTTATATAGCAATAGCTTCCAGCATAAGGCAGTAATAACACTGAGTCCAGTTAGGCTAAATCTGTGATTGGTGGAAAGCAATTGTTCTCAGATTTTGAATGCAATGAGCAGTTAGGCTCATTTTAGGACCGTCACAACCACGATATGATCCATCAATGAGAAACCACAATACAATTTTAAATTATAAATAATCGGGTAAAGACTGAATAAATTAGCAGCCAACTGAGGGTCCATATTTACCTCTGGAAATTCAGGAGAGGCCATCTGAGAGGACCTAGATTTCCATATTTTTCATCATTTAGAAATGCAGCCATCAACACATAAAATGAAAACATATACGCACGCATTCCTGTACAAGCTAAGCATGTGCGGTGCCGAGTCATAATGCATCTGGTGTATAAAATTGTATTTATTATAAACCACCCAATATATTGGTAGAAATAAAAGCACTTGAAACTTGAACTATCTGGTCCTTGGTGGGGTGGAACAAATAAAAATTCATTCTGAAAAGACCCGTGTCGTTTGCAAATATAGTTCCCGTGTTCTAGGGTTAAGGTTAGATTAATTAGGCAGATCCTATATGGGTCTAATGAAGAACCACGTGATATCTGAGCTAGACAAGGAACTAATTAATTAACCCCTGGATGAGTACCACAAGCTATTAACTTCTCATTTTATTGGATTTGGTTTTATGTGGAATTGTACTATATATAGCCTATATAATGAGCATATATCATATTTAATCAATTATTTACCGGCTTTTCTACATTTTATCGTAATTCGTAGTCATTTTACCTAATGTATTATGTCGCGCTGCAACTCCGCCGACCCAGCCACGCCCACTCTAGAAAATTCGGAAATTCCAAAACCTTTCTTTAAATGTGACAAATGCGGAAGGAAGAGGGTTGGCAGTTCTCTGCTTGCTATTCTTAGATAGAACAAACTTGGTGCACTAGTACTAAGAAAATCACGTGATCACAACGCGCTATAGGCTATCGCTCTTGCACGCGTTGGTAATGGATATCAAACAAGCGCAATCAGTGATTGCACCTCCACTCCACCACTTTTATCACATTGTGGAGCTTTCGTAGATTTTTTCGCATTTCCGGGTACTTTCGGATTTTCCTGATTTTTTTCCGGATTTTCCTGACCTTTTGGATCATGCCCTTAGTTTCCGAAATATCCATAGATGCAGAATTTGATCCTATCCGGGTTGTTTTCTCGGGTTCAATGGAAAAAACTGGAAACCATCTTGCAAGTTTCTTTGTTGTGTTAAAATTTGAACCAAATCGGGTAAGTAAGTGAAATACCGCGCTGGACTGACAGAAAGATGGACGGACAGACGGAATGGTCTGAAAGCAATCGACCTGCTCTCTTGCCCTTAATGGTCTGGGTGGGGTGGGTGTGGTGGTGGGTAATTAGCACCGTGTGGGTCATCAAGTAGTGCTCACTAAAGTGCTCACTAAAGACAATTAAGCTCTTAACCATTAATGTAAACAAGGCCTCGGGGCCAGAGAACATACCGTCTCCAGTCGTGCGTGAGTTAGGCCATGACAGACATTTTCCGGTCATCGATCAGGTCTGGGGACTTGGCAATCCAAAAAAGATGACTACTTCAGAACAGTGGATAGGCAAACCAGGATGTCAGCATAACCTAAAATTCAGGATAGTATTGCAAACACTACACAGCACAAAGAGTCAGACACGAGTGGAATCCTCTCTTTGAGCCAACTGTCAATGTAGTCACTTCTGCAAGATTTTTTGGTTCTCTGCATCGCCATGCGCGTGTGTGCACCCCCCCCCCCCCCCACACACCCATTACCTGTACGGCATACTCGGTCACGACGACAATAGACAGACGGACGGACGGATGGGCAGGCGGGCGAGTGGGCGAGCGGGCGGGCGGGCGGGCAGTAAGTCACCTAATCACAAATACATACAGAACCATCATGCTTTGACGCAAAAGCTAGATAGATGACTGCTACTGGCAAGGTCTAGCTCTACCCAGGGTTTATATCACAGAAAATTTAAATTATTACCCAATGGTCCATGACGGTTGTTTGACCACGTTATTTTGCATACACATTCGTGCCAGAATAGTATGCATTGGAAAGCTATTTAAATAAAAGAGAAACGCGCAGGGTCTACCTTTGTTGTCAGCTTGGGAATTCTAATTAGTTATTAGCAAATTTGAACGCTATATAAAAATGTTCTGTTGAATAATTTGGACTTAATTTGATTAGACGCCATTGCTCCGTCCATGACGGTTGTTTGACCACGTTATTTTGCATACACATTCGTGCCAGAATAGTATGCATTGGAAAGCTATTTAAATAAAAGAGAAACGCGCAGGGTCTACCTTTGTTGTCAGCTTGGGAATTCTAATTAGTTATTAGCAAATTTGAACGCTATATAAAAATGTTCTGTTGAATAATTTGGACTTAATTTGATTAGACGCCATTGCTACCTAAACACCAATGGCTTCCAATCAAATTAAGTCCATAATATTCAACTGTATATTTTTACATTGTTTTGGAAATACATTAAGTTAATCCTGAGCTCGACTGGAAGAATACGGTATAGACCTGTCGATAACGGACCATTGAGTGTTGGACCGATAGAATCTATGATCATCCTTAACACGGGAGGTCGCATAACGGTCACATCACGACCACGCTCATTAACGAATTATCATCTGTTACCCCCAAACCTATATACCATAGCATATGAGTCGCATTAAGCGACCACCTGTCTTTGATGACCATTTGGCTGAGCAATGTGGTGTCCGCTATAGACAGGTTTGAATGTAATTATATACGGGAGCAACCATTAACAATGGATAGGCCTAACGCATTTTTTTCTAGTAGACTTAAATAGCATTTACTACAAACTAGTAGGCGAATTAACTGAAAGTCACTGCTGCCATGGGTAGCAATTAGTCGACTTAGATAGCTTGGCATAAATGCCAAAGATTTGACTCACATACAGACAGGCTGACTGACAGGCCATCATATCAGTCTGACGTGTACTTGTTTGATAGATAGATAGATAGATAGATAGATAGATATGTAGGTAGGTAGGTAGGTAGGCAGGCAGGCAGGCAGGCAGGCAGGCAGGCAGGCAGGCAGGCAGACAGGCAGGCAGGCAGGCAGGCAGGCAGGCAGGCAGGCAGGCAGGCAGGCAGGCGGACAGATATTTATTACACCTAGATCACCCAGATCATACAAATGATACATGTATATGGGGGATATTATTAAACAGGTTTGACAGTGGTGAAGTATTTACAGTACATTATAATTTGTGCATCTTACCCATATTATCTTCTTATAATTATTATTAACATCATTAGCATTTCCATTGCCATCAGTCGTCATCGTTATTGTCTATGTAGAATGGTGAGTTTGTGCAGGGGTCTACCTCGCGGAGAATTGGCTTGTAATAATGCGGATGAATGAGCATAGTTTTATTAAGAGCTTCTTTCTTTCCGTGGAAAACAGCTTAAAGAACTTCGAGTAATTTGCTATATTATAATATAATTTTGGCAAATACTTTAGCCTGCCAAGTTTGAAATAGTCGCAAATAAATAAAAAATGGTACTAATCACTAATATCGTTTTTGTCACATAATTGGCATTTTTGCGGTTCTCGTGGAACTCTCCCCCAGCGACCCTTCTCAATAGGTAAATGGTGATTACTGGTTCTAAACTTTGTGAATGTTATTCTGTTCCTATCTCCAAGCTTGAGTAGATATGGCTCCATTTTAAGGCTCGCTTTAAACGCGTTGTATGTTTTTCCCTTCCACGATTCTCTCATTTGCCCTTCCTACTTCTGTTAAATTGATCCTCGATGGTTTGCTTTACGTAACATTTTATTTCATTCACACTGGTTACTGACTGTGCCTCGTAAATATAGGTTATTCCAGTTTTTCTAGTATGTTTTATGCGGTTTAACCGTCTGTACTGTGTGCTGCTCTGATGGTAGTCATGTAATGCGTATTTGTTTATTTGTTTTCGTGTTTTTTAGAATAGCGCTATAATTAGTTATGTCTACTGCGTCATACTGGTCTAGGTTATTTTCTACTAAGCACAAAATGTCGAACCCCTGCACAAACTCGTCCATTTCCGGGTACTGTAGTTTTGTTTTCAGTCCGAATATATTAAGAAATCCAAGTCTAAGATTATTACTGTTATTGTGTCGTCATTGTCATCGTCGACGTCGCTGTTGTTCTCGTTGTCGTTATCAGTGTTGTTATCGTTGTCATTGTCATTACCCTTGTAATTTTTGGTGTTGTTGCTAGCGACGCGTGTGGCTGCAGTGGCGGTAGCAGTTGTGGCGGAGATTTGGGGTGGGGGGGGGGGGCTTGTATTGCTGGTGGCTGCGCTAGTGGTGTTGGTGAAGGCGACAGCGGCATTGGCGGGATTGTTGTTTCTGTTTATGTATTTGTCCTTTTCATTATTGTGGTTATTAATCTCATAATACATCACGTGGTACATCATATTAATATTGGTATTTGTATCATTATTGAGAGTAAAATGATTACAATCTGTATAGTTATAATCAAAATGTGTCCCGCTTCAACATTTTAGGCCTTACCCTGCCCCTGCTCATAGGCCTACGTCCCTGAGTGGCGCACATAATTAAGTCAAAGAATGCTCCGTTTAGAACAATCAAAGATTTATATTACAATGTCAACTGGAGGTCAAAATAATTCAAACAGTCTGCTATTAAGCGTTTATGACAGACTTAGTTAAGCCATTCTTGACGTATTTGATTATGGCGTCGACCTGTAATTGACGCGGTTGAGTGTGATGTCATATGATTGATCGAGAGACTAGATTCATCTATTAGCCTAGAATTAAATGCAAATACCATAAGCAGATGACGCCATGATCAAACGGCGCTCGTCAGGTTTAATGTGACAACATTTGATGCCCCATCGGCAGTCTACCGCATAGAAAATCTTACGTCTTACTATTGTGTTCGGGGCCAAGCTTGGTAGTGGCGGGCGGAGGCGAGTTAGTGAGAGGGGCAATTGTCATAATTTAGAGTCCCGTGTGTAATGTCTGTCTAAAGCAACTTTTTTATCTTATCAGCTGCTCTCGACCCTAAATGCTGCAAAAAATATGTTTGGCATTTTTTCTAGGTCATTTACCATATATGGAGAATTTTCAAATATCGTACATGCCCAACTATGGTTAAAAAAACACAAAGATTTGCTCCAAAAGATTACAATTTGGTAATAAAATCGAATTTTATGTGCTGAACTCAATTTTGAGGTCTAAACCACACATCTAAGCCACACATTCTTGAGAGTAACTTCAGCAACTGGAAAGCAAGACAAAGTATTGTGCAGAATAAAACCATTTTGTTAACTTTTCAACCGGATTTACGGTGACCTTGCTTTTAGGTATTAAATCAAAATATAGCCAATGTGAAAAACGATATATAGCCTGTGTAGACAGACGTTCTTTGCTTGTAAGAGCATAAGTGTATCAGCTTCCTCCTGATAATGATCGCGAAGGATTTCTGTGTATTCGGGAATATTAGATACACACTCGGTGTCAGCTGTGACAGCAAACCCTTTGTCCATTTCCGTTAAAGGACTGGATGTGCGTTGAGCAAGATACACCGTTAGATCCTTCTGTGTCCTTATGTGTAACAATAGCTGTTTGAGTGCAATGTTTACTGTGGATGTGGAATCATTTATGATGTAGCGAATGGCTTTTCTAATCTTCTCCTTAAGAGACATTTCCATCTAGCTATCTCGGACTAATCGAATCTCGGTAAATCCTTCACTTTTTCGAGTCGGTTCATCGATGGACCTACCACTCAGATCTGTACATGTCTTGATTTCTTTTGTTTTCATTAGCTGATTTACTAATGACATACCATCAAATATAACTACTTAAGAATCATTGGTATGTTGCGATTGTGTAGTAACTAATATGGAATCATAAATACTGGTATTTGAAGACTGCGTCGTAGTTAGCTTTGACTTGTCAGCTCTATCCTCAATAATATGTAGAAGTTTGCTTTTATCATTACATGGCAAGAGATTTCCATCAAAGCTGAAAAGAGAACGCGATGTGACTGAAACTTCATGCTGTCCAATACGTTTATGTAAATCAACTTCAGGCCGTTTCTGTGAGACTACTGGGATGCGCTGCGTAAGTGTTCAGTCTTCCTTTAGCTCTACCTTATACCCCTCTAAATGTGTGTTACGAGTCTTTGCAGTAGATCTAAATGTGTGTTACGAGTCTTTGCAGTAGATCTAAATGTGTGTTACGAGTCTTTGCAGCAGATCTAAATGTGTGTTACGAGTCTTTGCAGCAGATCTAAATGTGTGTTACGAGTCTTTGCAGCAGATCTAAATGTGTGTTACGAGTCTTTGCAGCAGATCTAAATGTGTGTTACGAGTCTTTGCAGCAGATCTAAATGTGTGTTACGAGTCTTTGCAGCAGATCTAAATGTGTGTTACGAGTCTTTGCAGCAGATCTAAATGTGTGTTACGAGTCTTTGCAGCAGATCTAAATGTGTGTTACGAGTCTTTGCAGTAGATCTAAATGTGTGTTACGAGTCTTTGCAGCAGATCTAAATGTGTGTTACGAGTCTTTGCAGCAGATCTAAATGTGTGTTACGAGTCTTTGCAGCAGATCTAAATGTGTGTTACGAGTCTTTGCAGCAGATCTAAATGTGTGTTACGAGTCTTTGCAGCAGATCTAAATGTGTGTTACGAGTCTTTGCAGCAGATCTAAATGTGTGTTACGAGTCTTTGCAGCAGATCTAAATGTGTGTTACGAGTCTTTGCAGCAGATCTAAATGTGTGTTACGAGTCTTTGCAGCAGATCTAAATGTGTGTTACGAGTCTTTGCAGCAGATCTAAATGTGTGTTACGAGTCTTTGCAGCAGATCTAAATGTGTGTTACGAGTCTTTGCAGCAGATCTAAATGTGTGTTACGAGTCTTTGCAGCAGATCTAAATGTGAGAAGATTCCTCTCCTTCATTTTACACCAAATAGGCTACCGATTTCACCAGTTATTCGTTCATCCACAAAAGTTCTGTACATATCTTCTCCAATGAGCCTGTGGTTCAATATATCTGACTCTGCTTTGTCAGACAACACTTCTTTTGATATCAAATTGTAGACTGATTTTGAATCGTCAAAACTGACATCAAATGTCTCAAGAAAGCCATTCAACTTAGTTACTATCATTAGGCATAATACGCGCATTCATCGAACCAGTGAGTTGATAATGATGTGTTCTCGCATAGTTCGTCACATTGTTAGACACGCAAAATTCCTCACATATCCGGTTCAACCCAGGGGAACTATACCAAATCTATACACAGCTGCATTTGTTCAGTAAGAGACCGTTAACTCCACCAAATACTTTCATTGCATGGTTTTCATGCACGATGCAATGCTCTGGGCCAATAGCACTAAATGCTCCAACACTTTTATCGACTGAAAGATTTCCGTATAAATACCGCCGTGTATTTGGTTCCTTTCCTTTCAACTGAAACATTAATGCTAAGTACTCTAATATAGTTGTGATGGTCGTGGGCGAAAAAGTATGGAATCATCAGATCAAGTGCAGAAATGTGCAAGTTCCAATTGCCTTGCCGTGTAGCACGTGTGAAGAGAAGTAATATCTCATACATAGACATGAAGCTTTTCAAGAACTGTGCTTGGTGTGTTAGGAAATTATCATAGTTTTGCAAATTTGTGAAGATTTCAGATTCACTTAGATTAATAATCAGTGTAATTTTTTGGTATGGATGTATTGAGGATGACAAATAGCATCTGAGACTGAGAAGACAGCCCTTGTGTTGTCGCTGTTCCAAGGAGATTCTTGTCGGATATAGCAAGCGCCATTTCAATAATTTTAGAACATTATAAAAGCGATTGCGTGTGTGTTTGTGTTTTATCTGTCTAAGCTGAAAACTGTTTTTGGAGGATAAGTATGCTAAGAATTGTATGCTCGGTTTACAATTCCATACGTACATTGGACTAGGTCCGGAGGAAGAAGGTGATCTTAATTGATATTTTCAAAATACAAAATGGCTACATGGCCCTGGCGGTCAAGTTACTTGGCCACTGACTAAATATTTTTGACTTTGCTACTATACACCGTTGACAGACCTCTGTTTTAATAGCACGTGCTGAGTGTCAAAGAACGTTTGCTGAAGCGAACTTACTGAATGTGATTAGATATGCTTGTTATATTTTATTACATATGCCTATAATTTGGTATGAATTATATTAATATATCACAATTCAATACTTCATGTATGTAATATTGCCACCGTCTGCATATTATAGTACAAACATAGCAAGATCTTCTTCGAAATTTCTTACGTCTTTGAACAAGAAGACCTGCAGCTGCGGTCATTAAGGCAATCGCATGTGATTCCGCCATTGTCAAAATGATCTATCGCATGTAAGTTTATAGTTTATATCACGATTTATGTAGCTCTATCGTCGTTATGGATCGTGTAGCTGTCGTGTCGCAGTCGTCCAACTCAATGCGATGGCGATACGACCACAATACGATGGACTCTACGTCGGCCCCCAGTCTAGATAAATAAATACCGTATGTCATTCACAGCGCACTGTACACACTAATAACTGACTACAGGTTCCTATCCCTCGCCATCTCGTGTAAATGAGAAATCGAAGTTTACTGGAACATCATTTCTTGTGATATCTCAAAAGCATTTGACAGAGTATGGCACAAAGGATTGATGTTTAAATTGCATGAGCACGGACCAGGAGGGAAACCTCTTATTTGGTGTAATAGCTACTTATCCACAAGACAACAGTGTGTCTTAATCAATCAAGATAAATCTCCTTTAAAACACGTAGAAGCCGGAGTTCCCCATGGCTCGGCGCTCGGTCCTCTCTTATTCTTAATTTATATAAACGATATTTCAATAACTGTGAAAGTATCTTAATGTCATATGCCGACGACACTGATTTATGCTGCTCTAGTGAATCATCTAATGAAATCTAAAGACAATTAAATAAGGATTTAAATCAAATCAATGATTGGTCCAAACAATGTCTAGTCATGTTTAACGCCACAAAAACATAAATCTAACTATTTCGAACACACTTAACATTTTCCTCACAATATTTTTCTAAACAACATACTAGTAACGACAGTGCAGTCTAGTAAGTATCTTGGCCTAACAATTTCTAACGATTTAAATTGGACAAACATCAAGAAAGACTGCTAAAATTCTAGCTACCATATGAAATTTAATTTGAGCAGAAACGCTTTATTCAAAATTTATGTCACATATTTGCGCCCTGTACTAGAATATGGGTGCGAAGTTTGGGATGGATGCTCGGACCAGGATGCTGAAAAACTTGAAACTATTCGGAATGAAGCCATGCGATTCATAACCAGTCTGCTAAAATACACACCTTTGGAAAATCTTTACAAAGAAACGGCCCTAATACCGCTACGTGAGCGCCGAAACCACAAGAAACTTATCGTGTTCTATAAAATAGTCCACAATGAATGCTCTGATTATATAAGTGACATGATTCCTGAAAGAGTGGGCAATGCTTCAAGATATAATCTTAGAAATGCCGAAAATTTTATACCACCAAGACACCGCCTTAAAGGGTTTAAAAAGTCCTTTCTACCTAGTACAATTCGGCTGTGGAATAACTTGAACACAACATTAAAGTCAGCGTCATCCGTTTCGGTTTCTAAAAACAATCTTACAAAATCTGACTAAAACGCCCCGGAACATATTTCCACATACTACACGTCTGGCAGAAGGCGAGAAAATATTTTACTTTGTAAGCTGAGGAACAACTGTAGCCAGGTAAACAATGACTTATTCCGCTACCATCTACTTGAAGAAGGAAAGTGCGATAACTGTTCAACGCCAGAAACGTCCTTTCACTATTTCTTTGAATGGCAAAAATTGGGGAGAGAAAGAAGAGATTTATTTAGCGCTCTAGAGGAATTTATATCAACTGTACCGCTGGACTTCATTCTGAATGGAAGCGAAAATTCATCTCCAGAAATGAATGATGTCTTACTAAGAAATGTGCATAAACAAACGAATAGATTTTAACCCTCTGCGTCAACAATGCTTCAAAGCGCTCTGTAAGCTATCTATGTCAATTAACCCTTTAATGATCGAGATTTTTCAAGAGAATGAAGACAATTCTTTTATTATTTTACAAAAGAAAGCTTTATATTTTCCCTCTATATGGCTTTTCTCAAGACAGCTGAATATGCCGTTTAGACCGGCCTGACCATTGAAGTGTTGATAATCCGGAAGTCCCAATTGTTGCTTGCTCACTGTCCATTTGTCCGCCGGAAGAGGACTATCGTTGTCTTCTCTGGACCTGCAAATGAACATTCATTAAAACCTCTATAGAAGTAATCGTTGTCGACTTAACGATTACAGTGATACATTGACACAAGAGGTATACTTAATCTATCATCTGCCAGAATTATTATTTTTTCTTTATTATTAATTTTTTCTTCTTCAATGAGAATTGCACTGCAATATATTGGCTAATGTCTATGATGCTATGAAGGAGAAACATTTTGAACCTGCACTTGCAACTTTTTTCTCAATGAATATTTTTTAAAGGGAGGCGTAATGTCAGGATTTCATTTTCAGTGATTGACTTTTTTTAAATAGTCTATAATCTCTCTCTCTCTCTCTCTCTCTCTCTCTCTCTCTCTCTCTCGCTCTCTCTCTCTCTCTCTCTCTCTATCTATCTCTCTCTCCCTCTCTCGCTCTCTCTCGCTGTCTCTCTCTCTTCTCCCTCCATCCCCCCCTCTCTCTCTCTCCCACCACCCTCTCTCTCTCTCTCTCTCTCTCTCTCTCTCTCTCTCTCTCTCTCTCTCTCTCTCTCTCTCTCTCTCTCTTTACCATTAACTTAAAAATGTGAGAGAACACTGTGGGGACGGTCCCCACACAGAGCGGGGACCCAGTGAGAGAGTCCCCACACATGTGAGAAACACTGTGGGGACATACCCTCTGATTGGCAGTTCATGCCGTAGCAGCAGTATGTGGATGGGAGATTACACCGCCGCCTACTCTGCGCAGGAGAGTGTTTATCATATCACGTGTTCGTATGCCTCGTGCAATATTTTTTTTACATGCGAGTGTGAGATAATTTTGTGGGGACATTTCAATGTGAGAGAAGGTGAGAGAAATGAAAAAAACCGTAAAAAAAATGGAAAAACATGAATCGTGGGGACACAAATTCTAAATACATTTTTGACGTTTTACGCTTATCCAGATCGTTTGAGCTACCGTAATTGTGGGAACAGGGCATTGTCCCCACAATCCAAGCATGTCCCCAGAGTGTAGGGTCTAGACGTGAAAATTTCCCCAGAATTACGGTAAAACAAGTTCTCTCTCTCTCTCTCTCTCTCTCTCTCTCTCTCTCTCTCTCTCTCTCTCTCTCTCTCTCTCTCGTAATTTATGTTTGGGTAAATTAATTCGATATATGTAAAAATAGTTATATTATTTGGCATAATACTTTACATTGCTGCCATACAATTATTCAGTAGGGAGAGAGCGGAAATAGGTTGTTAAAACTTGTGCCAAATCCCTTTGTACATATGATACGATAAAATATGTTTTTAAAAACAAAGACAAGTGGGATCTATATATAGTCTCCTAGTAATTAGGAGATTCCAAAAATTGTTATGCGTATTCGGGTCATTTTAATACTGATCGACACCAAGCAAATACGAGACCTTTCATGCCACTCGAACAACAGTTATTGTGGTAGAAATTCAGCCAAATCAGACCAATGGTTTCCAAGAAATAGCTACAACACGCGCGCAAACAACCAAATACGTCCCGGTATTGGCCCAGTATCGGCCCGCTAACCTGCGTTATGAGGGTACTATTTGTGCATCGCCTGCTACGCCAAATCTGGTTAGAAAGTCAACTAACATCAGTATTGTAAAAATAATTTTTGGATGTCAAATAGCAGAAATATGATTCTTGCCCAATGCGTGGTGAACACTTAATGGTAATTCACCTTTCCAGAGTTATCCACCCATCGTCTAACCTCGTATGACGTCATAATAAACTCAGCGCGTGTATGAGGGCGTCACAATCATTACGTCACAAAGGGTTCTATAAATACGTCATCAAGTCTCAGAGTCCAACACGTTGTATAAATTGTATGTCTTTGTAATTCTTTACTATTTAATAAATATGCGGTTGAATATTTTGAAACAAATTTGACTGGCCGCTGCTGTTGCCTTAGGCAGCGATAGCACCCAGTCAAATTAGTTCCAAAATATTCAACAGTTTACCTGTGTCGTTTTTTGGAAATTGATAGTCAGGGTGTTCAGAGATCGATCGATCCCAACACGGGCTAGGTGTGGGTGAAGCTTAGCTAGAGGTGGGCGGGGCATAGCTAAAACCGGAAAGGTCCATTACTGTGTCATATTTAGGCAGTTTGATTGACTACTTACAATGCAAACTGTTTTAATATCTTGATTCATCTTTTTTCCCTTGCCATTAAAGTTATGTTAACTCTATACTAAACATGTGTTCTTCTGTGTAGGATAAAGAGCTTCCCCTGATAATGCGCGTTACTGGGCCGGTAGTAGATCAATACTGGGCCAATACAATTCGATATTAGTCCAGTACCTACCCGGTAACATAGGTTCTCACGGTAGTTTTTTCTTTGACACCGGATACCGCATTGTTTCTCGCACACGGGTTTGCAGTTCTTCGCCAGTCAGGTGAGCATTTTGGCCCTTGGTCCCTGTAACATATCGAAGTATTATGCATTGGTTCCCGTTGCATAAGATAAAAAATGTGTGTATAACAATCATATCTAATTCCACCGCTCAGTTGATTGTTTCGATTGACGGCAATAAATAAGTGGCTCTTATTTTTAGAATAAGTAATAATTAATTTATAATTTATGCATAGTTGGTTCTAAAAAGTAATTTCCAATTCAAAATTCAATTCATGCTTTCATGCATGACTGACTTTAAACAAACAATAAAGTGTCAACGACATTTCTTTGTGACGATAGATTAATCCTTTCTTGGCGAAAACGGCAAAAAATCGGCCTACTACTACTACTACTACTGCTGCTGCTGCTGCTGCTGCTGCTGCTGCTGCTGCTGCTGCTGCTGCTGCTGCTGCATCTGCTGCTGCTGCTGCTACTGCTGCTGCTGCTACTACTACTACTACTACTACTACTACTACTACTACTACTACTACTACTACTACTACTACTACTACTACTACTACTACTACTACTACTACTACTACTACTACCACCACCACCATCACTGATTCTGCTGCTATCGTTCCTAGTACCACATGTATTACTACAACTATCGTCCCTGCCATTTGTACTAATACAGCTATTGCTGCTGGTGTCTCAGGAGGTACAGCAGTTGGTAGAGAAAATAATGAAATGTCTCGTGAACTTAAAATAGCATTTGTAAATGTATGCGGCTTAAAACCCAAGTTAAATTATCCCGAGATGATGGACTTTATACGGAACCATGATATTATTGGTATGGCAGAAACGAAACATGGTGAGTACGACGCATTCAACATACCCGGATATAGAGCTATGCTCCAAACAAGAACTAACACCGCACGTAAATCTGGAGGTATTGCCATATTAATACATGAATCTATGTCCGGACAATGAGGTAACTATGTGGATACAGATTGATAAAACCTACACACGGACAAAAAACAATGTAATATTAGGAGTGATTTATATACCCCTCTGAAACATCAAAATTTTCTTCCGACAAATCATTTGACCTTCTAGACCAGGAAATTACATCTCTAATGAGACAATCTGATTCACTAATACTCACCGGAGACTGTAATGCTATGCCTAGCAATTTAAATGAGATATTGGAACCTGATCACCAATTGAATAATATCTGTCAATTGGATACTGATGATCAATATGCCTCAGTTGCCAAGATGTTACCAATACGTATAGCACAAGACAAACATAAAGCAAACTCCTTTGGGCGTAAACTCATAGATATTTGTAAATACAATAATCTGTGCATCTATAGCGGGAGGGGGGAGGGGCGGACAATGGTATAACTTTCCTATAATAGGAAAACTTACATGTAAAAACAGCAGCGTCGTAGATTACGCAATTTCGTCCTTTAAGTTAATAGAGAATGTGAAGGATTTTATTGTGCATGAATTCTGTCCTCTGCTGGCAGACGTACATACTGCCCTGCACATTAGTTATGCGTTCATTAATACAACCGATCAAACTGAACACACAGAAAACAACACACAGCAAAACATAAAAAGAAATATAATGGAGCAGCAATAACCATGCAAATGGAAAACAAATAAAAGCTGTGAGGTTAGGAGTTGTGTTGCAGATAACCCATTATTGCAAGTGCTAAAACATATGCTACTGATAATAATTTTGGGGTGGACAAAATAGACCAAATTGTTTCTGATATTAATGACCTATTTAAAAATGCAGCAATTATGGCATTAGGAGTTAAGAATATAAACGGAACAACAAATACCAAGCGTTGTGACGCGAGGAAGATGCGCCCGTGGTTTAACGCTAACTGCAAGAAAACCAGGAAGGAATATCACAGCGCTAGATACAATCATCGCATACACAAATCAGAAATGACAAGAACCCATATGATAGACACCAGCAGATAATACAATGAGGCAATGAATAGAGCGATAATCCAACATAAATTTAGATTCCACGATAAAATTAGAGACCTAAGTATCAAAGATCCCAAATCCTATTGGAAACTTATTAAACAATGTGATCCTAAAAAAGACAAATGCCCAATAAGTATAGGAAATATGTTTAATTACTTTAAAGCAACAAACGAAAAAGCTACAACACCAGAAACACACGAAATTGAAGTAAATCAATATCAACAAAATGCAACATTAAACAATGAAATTACAGAGCAGGAAATCTCTAAGAGTATCCAACGTCTAAAAAACGGTAAAGCAGCAGGATCTGACGATGTCCTGAATGAATATATCAAATCTACCGAAGATATTACGACCCCCATCTATCACTATCTATTTAATAAAATATTTGACTCTGGCTATGTCCCCGATACTTGGGCTGTAGGTTTGATCATATCAATATACAAAGGGAAGGGGGAAATATTTGATCCACAAAACTATAGGCCCATACATAACCTTGGTCAGTTGCTTAGGATAGCCGTTTACTTCTATACTAAGTGCACGAATCAGTAAATTTATAGAAGACGAAAAGATCCTAAACTAAAACCAAGCCGGGTTAAGAAGTGGGTATTCCACATCTGACCATATTTTACACTCCACTTCTTAATTAAAACAGCGGCAAAACAAAGGAAATGACTCTTTTGTGCATTTATTGCGCTGGAGAAGGCATTCGACACTATTTGGAGGGAGGCATTATGGGGGAAACTGGTCGAGCAAAATTTGAATAGTAAGATTATAGCAGCAATTAAAAGCATGTATAACAGTATAAAATCCAGAATAAGCATTTAATGGCTTACATCTGATCACCTAATATGTAAATGGGGGTGGGGGGGGGGGGGGTACGACAAGGGGAGAATCTTTCGCCTATACGTTTCAGCTTATATTTAAATGATCTAATTGAATACTTGGAAGGTAAGGACTGCAAGGAAATAATTGTAAGTGACAACGTTGAAACATACCTAAGAATCCATGCTCTACTCTATGCAGACGATACTGTAATAATGGCTAACCGAAAGGAAGATCTCCAGAAAACCTTGACTGAATATAATAATTAATGTATACTATGGAACTTAAAAATAAATCTTAGTAAAAACTAAGATAGTCATTTTCGGGCTTACACAAAAAGTAACACAAACTTTTAATTTTAAACTAAATAATATACAAATTGAAATTATTGTGTGTTATAAATATCTAGGAATTATGTTTTCAACAAACAAAGAATACGGTGAGACAATTAAGCGCCTTACACAACAATGCCGAAAAGCCATGCATCGCCTGTATCGCCGCACTTCCAACTTAAGCCTACCCATTGACTGCCAACATAAATTATTCGATGCAATGATAGTCCCATGTTAAATTTCTTAAATATTTGCATAAACAGTACAATGAAGAGGGGGTTCAATACAAATGGGGTACGTATGTCGAATCAATCTTAAATAACGCAGGATACAGTTACTTGTGGACCTCACAACAAATCATGAAAAAAGGAGTACACTACATAATATAAAGCAAAGACGCATCCATCAGTTCAAACAAACATGGCAAGAATCATTAAGTAATTTATCTAGGGGCAAAACATATAAAATATTTAAATCAGAAATCTGTTTAGAGCCATATTTATTAAAATTAAATGAAGTTAGTAGAAGAACGCTTACGAAACTTAGGACTGCCAATCACCGCTTACCAATTGAAACAGGCCGCTGCACAGGAATACCAAAATTCAACAGAACGTGTCCATTACGCAATACTAATGATATTGGTGACGAATACCATTACTTGTTTCTATGTAAATTTTTCTAAGAATCCCGTAAATTATTCATACCTGCTTATTACTCTACGCGACTAAACTACCATAAATTTGAAAAGCTATTGTCGGCTCCCAACTTGACATCGCAAAGAAAACTATGCCAATTTTCTGCAAAGGTTATAGCGCCCTTTGGGCAGAAGTAGAATAATTGTACTCATTTTGTATGCCGAGGTGTGCTATACAATGAGATCAGAGACACTAGTCGCAATAGTTATGACACTCTAAAATGTGTACTTGTCCCTGACCTATAGTACTGAACAACAGCAACAATGACGACGACGACGACGACGACTACTACTACTACTACTACTACTACTACTACTACTACTACTACTACTACTACTACTACTATTACTACTACTACTACTACTACTACTACTACTACTACTACTACTACTACTACTACAACTTCTACTACTACTACTACTACTACTACTACTACTACTACTACTACTACTACTAATTCTACTAGCTGTAGTACTGTTATTGCTGAAACAAAAAACAAAAAAAACCTGCTATAAACTTGAACATTTGTACACCACAAGTATGTATCTATATAAATGTAAATATGTTCCCCACATACTTTGTATAAAGGCTGGGAGTAATACATTGAATTGAATTGAAAAATATAGTGGTCTTGAGGAATGTTCATTTGCATCCCACGAGTAGACAAGTTTTTAAAAGTTTACCACTGGAATGACTGGCTCGGTAACCGTCAGTCAGGCATGTAAGAAAGCATTAATTGAATTGTCAAATATAGTCATTAAATGATTAAAATGAATTAAAGATAGGCTAATGTAAGGAAGTGTATTCATTAAGCAAAAACTGTCATTTATTAGCTTATTAAAATAATCAAATGCGTTAACTTTTCAATCTGGTTTAATCATTTAAAACCTAACTTAAAAATATACGAATTTTAAAAGCATTCGTGCTGACAATGTGTTTAATATTGCGTAACTCATTCGATAGGAACGTGTTATTGCACTAGTTAACGAAAGTTTTCAGTTAAATTATTTTCAAGATATTGAGCAGAATATTTCCTCAATTGTACTTAACTGTCTGGCCACTGCAGGCCATCAAACAATGATTTTCATGGGCAATAAATCTGAACCTGCCGAATATTTTGAAAATAATTCGACAGAAAGTTGTCGGTGGCTTAGCCACCAACAACTTTTAGTCAAAGAGTTTTCAAAATATTCAGCAGATCCAGAGGTAAACCCCGTGGAAAAATGTAGTCTGCAGAAATTCAGCAGGTAGATAATTACCTTATCGGATCTGATTTTCTGATTTCGATTGCTAAATGGCAATTATAAAGACATTAATTACCGCACCAAGCTAATTAACTCTTTCACCGATGAATTCCCCATATCTTTGAAATCGATTTGACTGGAAGCCGTTGCAGCCTTAGGCAGCTCTCAGTCTTATACAATGGCTATTCGTCCACCGTCCGTCGTGAATAGAGGGGTGGGGTGGGGGCATTTCTAGCAATTCCCCGCCCATTTCTAGCTGAGCTCCGCCCACTTTGAAATTGTGTTGGAATCGGTTTAAAACTTTGAAGCTCAATTCCCAGAACACAAATTCCAAGTTAACCCTCTTGTGATAACTTAACTCTTTAATGGTCAAGACCGCCAAAACGGACTATGTGGTGGTCATGAGTTATGTCAATTTTCCATTAAAGAGAATTTGATTTTTGAAAATTTACCACTGGAGTAACCGAGCCAGTCACTCCAGTGGTAAATTTTCAAAAATAGTCTTCTCTCAGCCGGCAAATAGACACTAGCTAAGAAAAAAAGGGATTTTCTTGACGATTTTCATGAGTAAGCCGTCCAAAAAACCAGCAACTGTAGTGGCCTTGAGTAATGTCTATTTGCACGACAGCAGAAAGTTATTTTTGTATATTTTATTGAAAAATCTTGACTATTTGGTTCATTGATATAAGTAGAATTTTGAGCGCTTTGAGGCGCTGTTGACGCAAGGGTGGTTAAATATACCGATAAGTTGTTGGTTATTTTGAAACGCGTTTGTCAGATGGGGCTGTTTCTGTTTATGGCAACAACAGCGGCCCGTCGAATTAGTTTTGAAAATTCGCACACGTTCCTGATGGATGGCAACGGCACTAACTCAAATTAGTTTTGAAACATTCACGATCTTTACAGCTGCTTACTTGTAGTTACATTGTTATTGGGATTCTGAAAATTCAGGGTTTGATCGATCGTAGCACGGACACAGCGTGAGCGGAGTATAGTTATAGAGATGGGCGGGGCATAGCTAAAAGTAGCTTCGTCCATTGTTTCATGTCACTCATACGGTTGGTAGTTTGTTTGATGGGACTTTGTAACGTTGCGTACCTCCTGCCTAATATTGGAGTTGTGGTATGCTGGGGATCGGTTAGAAAAATATACCCGTAGATAGAGACGCTGGTTGCACCATTCTCAATCAGAGCAGGTACACGCACGCTCACGCATCCACGCGCACTCACACGCACGCAAGCAAGCACGCACGCGCGCGCTCGCGTACACACTCACGGGAACGCGCGACCACACGCGCGCACACATGCGCGCGCTCTCACGCACGCGCACACGCACACGCGCACGCGCAGGCGCACGCGCACACGCACACTTTAAAAAGACGTTTCTTCCAAATTACAAACTTCTAAACTAGCCTACTATGTGATGTCGTAGGCAATGATACCACAAATATGTATGCATGAGATTAAAAATTAATCGTATTTAATATGTAAACAACTTAACAGAAAGTCGTTGTTGCCAGTCAAATTATAAAGAAAATATGCAATTCATAACTAGCTTGCATGTAATAACGTTTCGAGATTTGCAAATGAACTTGGTTACCGAAGGTACGGTCTAAGGCGAGTAAAGGGTGTGGTCGATGTTGATCAAATCCGTAAAATAAACTAATAAATTTCGGAAATCGATCATGCGAATTATCACTTACCTATCTATATCTCTAATTACAATCTCAAATATTTAATTATTTTGCCACATTTCCATTTCGAGAAACGCTTAACATTAATCAACTATACACTAATCAATTATTATAACAATTATTTTAATTAATCATTCAATTCGCTTTAGCCATCACGTATTGCTGTTGCTACAACGTCTTTGGTATAGTTTTTTATTCTATTAGAAATAATCGTCTTAAGCGTTTTTCACGATCAGATTAATCTGACAGACAGATCTGAAACAACAATCTGATGCCATAGAGAGAATCTGAAAAGCGTTAGACGATCAGATTAATCTGACAGATTAAGCTGTCAGATAAATCTGATGAAAAATCTGACAAAAAAAATCTGATGAAAAAATCTGATGGGAAAATCTGAAGAACGAATCTGAAGAAGAACCATGACGTCATTAAAATTGCCGACGGTGGCGGAAGACCATATGACACATCCGCTATGGACAGTTTCGCCGTCTGCTTTCTGTTTAATTTTATAAAGTAAGCTTAACAAATCTTCCTGACTTTCAATTATGAATCTCTCAATAAAATCGGCCCACATTCAAAGTGACACGGGCGCATCCATTTTTCTTGCTGGATGATGGCGTCAACGGTGACGACGTATTTATAGATTCGCCTTCAGACTTCAGACTTCAGATTCTTGGTTTACGCGGTCAGATTTTATTGAAATCGAAAAATCTGAAGAACCATCAGATTCGCCTTCAGACTTCAGATTCTGTGTTTACACAGTCAGATTTTATCGAATTCGACAAATCTGATCAGATTAATCTGATCGTGAAAACCGCGGTTGAGTCAAATTGTGGTTGAGCCATAACAAATACATCTTTCCCGCGTTGACGTCATTGCGCCGGGATTTCCCTAAATCAACTCCCAGAGCACAACTTCTGGCTGGTATGCTGCCAACAAACAGCTGACCCGCATTGAGTTACTATTGCTATATACACCGCAATTTAAACCGTTCCTATTACAAACTAAAATCACTATACTATTCAAGTCATACATCATTGGAAAGCGCATTCAATTGCTTACGCATTACTACATCATTTTTTATATTTTTGTGAAATTTTCACCGAGTTATTTGCGTATCTAAAATACACAATTATACCTAGATTCATTCAATCAAGTAGACAATAGGGGCTATTTATGATTATCAACTGTATTAAATTTTATAAGATTACAAAAGCTAATACAAAAATATATAGAAAATTAGCTTGGCTTTCCAATAATGTATGACTTCAATAATATTTTTTAATGTGTTCTTCATATAAACTGCTTAAAGCGCGCTGTATCTGATTCTAATAGTAAGGTAATATCAGAAGTGGTATGCGCAATGCGTTCTGGGAAGGTATTTTCCCAAAATACGCTAATGTGGGAAAAGTCTATTGCTACAGAATTTCTTTCACTGCATTTGAGAGATGGCAACTGAGCGCCTTATTAAAAGTCTACTTAAATATATTTGGTGGGTATGCTTCAAAATTGTGCAGTATTGTTAATTAGCTATATACAACCATTATTAAAAAATCTTTTTCCTGCAATAACGCTGTATCTACACTTCCAATCATGGCAAACGAAGTGTTTAAACATAGAAAATTGGGATCAGTGCATATTATCAGCACATTTCTCGATGCATAGGCCTACAGGGAAGTCTCTGTAATTGGCTATAAGCCTACAAATTAACTCTGCAATTAAAAAGAAAATCTATTAATTTTTATATCTTTTCATATGGACTGAATAAATAGGAGTACAGCGCAAAGTCCCTGGTGCAGAATGTCAAATGTTATCATCATGTTTCTGCATGGTGAGTTAAAACAAACGAACTCAAACCCTTGCACTTGCCACTTATCCATTGGCAGTCAAAACCATGCTTCTCGCTTGCTTGCCGTGTTTCACTCGGTTTTGTAATTTCATAGGAAGCTATCATTGAGTTTCCAATGCTTTACTGGCAGATCATTTTGCAAAATGAGGAACTGGCACTCATCGACCATCTACCATCTGGCTGTAATTACCCAGCGATCTGCTTTCTGGCGTGAATTTGGATGTACACCCCAAGGTTATGATAAAAAGAAGCAATCGACGTTGGCTGCGAACTAATGGCCTCAGCATATTTGGAACGTTTCGCAACATTCTCCAGGTTAAGCCTGTTTCATTGGTCATCAAGATGTTTATCTTCATTTCTATTGTACACGCATACAAGAGCTTTCTACCCTGCGACAACTCTGCCATACTTTGGTGTGTCATCCTCCCGGGTGAACATGTCAGCCAGTTGCAGGGATGAGGCACTGTTTTGGATCGTGTTCATGACACCTTCGTTGCCAATGTCGAGATGTTGCATCATAGGCAAATATGACATGCATGTATAGTATTCCAGCACGGATTTCCCGCCTCAAGATCGTCTCGACTGATTTTGTGTTCCCCACACGTTTTACTTTGCATCAAATTTTGGCTCGGGTTTAAAAATTTTGCTTAATTTGTATCGTAGCAGAGAAGAGTACCTTTCCACGTTTAGCTATGCCCCGCCCATCTCACTCTAAGCTCCACCCACACCACGTCCGTGTTGGGATCGATCGATCTCTGAACTCCCTGACTATAAATTTCCAGAAAGTTATACATGTGAGCTGTTGAATATTCTGAAATTAATTTGACTGGTTGTTGTTGCTGCCTACCGCAGCAACAGCACCCAGTCAAATTAGTTTCAAAATATTCAACAGAATGGTTATTAAATAGTAAAGGCATACAATTCATACAGCGTGTCGGACTAGTAAGAGTTAAAGACGGACTATATGGAATCATTCATGACGTAAAGATTATGACGTCATGCTACATGCCGCTTAGCTGATTATGACCTGATATGACGTCAGGTGATCGATGGCTACTCTGGAAAGGTGAATTGAGAGCTGCGCAGTCCACGAACACCTACATGATATGATGTTGTACTTTGCAGCAAAGTATAATTATGTACATATAGGTTAAAATAATTAATTTACTTGGGAAGCATAAGAGTTTCGGGAATGGCCGTTATGTCATCAACAGAAATAAACGTTAATGTGCTTGCTGTACTTTCCACCTCGCTCGTTGCCTGACAGATCGTCAGGTGGAATATTAATATCAGTGGTGGCTTGACTATAGAGGCCGTGGAATGACAGAGATACAACGATTGTTAAGGGCTAACTTAAGGCTAGTAGCAATGCCAGACTGCACAGAAGTGGCCTTGGCCATAGAAGAGCTTACTGATGTGAGTTAGGACTCCAGTGACCAGCACAGGGGCAGTTCCAAAGCAAGACAACATCGTGCTATTAAGAGGAAATATCAGCTGCTCGGGGTCCTCATGAATGGACTTGCTTCGACATCGTTCTAGCTCTACATGGTATTGTGAGTGCTGTTATTGTACATGATGTATTCTCATATTCACTGACCACCCACACCATTGTTTAGACACTTTGTTCGTCATGATTGGGTGCTTAGATACACAGTTGTTGTTGAAAATCCGCCTTTCAGTATAGCTAGTTGGAAGATCATACGATTTTAAAGCTTATTTCACCAACTATATTTAAGTATACGTTTAGTATGGTGTTCAACGACCAGTGAAAGAATTTATGTTGCAATTTATTATTGATTTAGCCGCATAATTCTCCCAAGTGAGAGCTATGAATGGTCGGCGAGACCAGGTCCCATGAACAGTATCGTGACCGAATCACCAAATAACGTAATAGCAAATAAGAGTGCTTTAATATCGAATCCCCACCAATGTCATCATGAAAGCCACTGGAACACGTGTGTTTACCACGCCATTAGGTAGTGAGGACACAGCTCTGTTACTGATCTTGCCATGATGGAAGCTTAAAACCTCTTAGGGAGAAATCCAGTGAGGTTGGCCCATTGCCCCGTAGCCAAAACGTCCAGATCCGTATTTGGTGGCACGATGACAAACCCAGGTGATGCAGCAACCTTGGTAATGCTGCCACACATAGGTGTGGGCTTCATTTGCAGTTTGGCTAACGTACCCATGTACCATCAACCTACTATAGGCAGTCATATGTCCTTCGGTCTACTAAATTGGGATTTTTTCACCTGTGCCTGGTTGGTCATGCTCTGATCCTCGAGATTCGCCCTGGTTGGAGGCCACAGCCTCTTATGGGGGTGTGGGGGTGGGGGGGGGGGTGTGTGATCTTAATGATGGTATGATTGGCTATTTGATGCAACAGAGTTAGCGTGGTCGTCCAGGTCTGTTTTTGCTGGAACAACACGCTGTGTATGCACGACAACCTTGGTGGTATTCAGTTAGCTCGTATTGATGGCATACTGAGTAGAAGTAGGCCTAATAATATAGAAGTAGGTGAGTGGGTATCGCCTTAGCGGAATTAGAACACCTGTGTGAAGTTCCCCATATTAGCTATAGTGCAGCTGACCGACAAGATTCGACCTAGGCTGTAACAGCGCCCAATCAAATTAGTTTCAAAATATTTAACAGCTTACCCGTATAGTTTTCTGGGAATTGATAGTCAGGGAGTTCCGGGATCGATCGATCCCAACACGAGCGAGGTATGGGTGGAGCTCAGTTAGAAATGGGCGGAGAAAAACTAAAACTGGAAAGGTCCCTTAACTGTCTTTAATTCTATAACCGGCTCCTATAAATGGTGGCTGATATTCTGCTATTCATAGACTGTATCGGTCTCTGCTGGATAGATTTCTATCTATTCCCCGCCCATTTTAGCCAAGCGCCGCCCAAGTTTTGTGCGCTTTGGGATCGATTTATATACTTTGAACACAGAATTCGCAGAATATCATTTTCCAGTCAGTTATACAGGTAAGCTGTTGAATACTTTGAAACTAATTTGACTACGGGCTGACAAATTTTGTTTATTACATAGAAGATCTATCAACGACATACAATTCTGGACTTCTTCAGCTTCATGACAGAGTGTAGTCTCCGTCAAATATGATTGTGACGTCAGCATGTGTGATGTAATTGTCTATGACGTCAGACAATTAAGTGACAGATCGGATTTCTCTATTGTACCGGTGAGTAGCGAATAACTAAAAAAAAATCAGAATTACAGACAAGTTATTGTGACCATTAAAATTTTATGACGGCTGCACTTTATAATGAAATGCATATCGAATTGACAAATTTCTCATCCCACCTAGAAATATTATTTATAGCGATTGCAAAAACTGCGTATTTCTGAAACCTTTAATGGTGTCAATTACCCCGTGCCAGGCACCCTAAGGGGCCAGTGTGTGTGTTGTGTGTGTGTGTGTGCGCGCGCGCGCATGCGTGCGTGCGTGCGTGCGTGCGTGCGTGCGTGCTTGCGTGCGTGCGTGCGTGCGCGCGTGCGTACGTCCGTGCATGTGTGTCTGCCAAGTTGCAGATTATTCGAAAACCATTAGACGGAACAATTTTAGGATTGCTACCAGATATAGGCCAATATACAAGTTAATGACATAGCAGTTGACCAAATTTCGATCAACTTTTCCGGGCAAGGGAAGCTCATCTTTGCCAAAAGCAAAAGCATGTAATTTTGATCAAAATGTCGTGGCGGGCCATTAATATGTGTCATAAGCTATCTTCTAATATATCTATTGACCTTATCAAAGGGGGTTTCATCTCTGCGAAGACAAATACTGTCACTAAGGGGAAACCTCGATCTTTGACTCCAAAGTCAACATGGTTCTTCAGGACGCCAAGGGCAAGATCCTTCCCAAGCCCATGGTCAAATTGGAATTATCTCGACCATCACTCGATTGCTCAATGCGTACCGATATTAGAAATTGGCCAAGTTGGAAGCTGATGGATCAAAACTGTAGGGCGAGTTTAAGAACAACGAGAGAGAGAGAGAGATAGAGAGAGATAGAAGAGAGAGAGAGAGAGAGAGAGAGAGAGAGAGAGAGAGAGAGAGAGAGGGAGGGAGGGAGGGAGGGAGGGAGGGAGGGAGGGTGGGAGGGAGGGAGGGAGAGAGAGAGAGAGGGAGGGAGAGAGAGAGAGAGAGAGAGAGAGAGAGAGAGAGAGAGAGAGAGAGAGAGAGAGAGAGAGAGATAGAACGATTCTGTAATCCTCCTGAAATTGTAGGCCTATTCCATATAACTTAATGGAGAAAGAGAAAGAGAGAGAGAGAGAGATAGAGAGAGAGAGAGAGAGAGAGAGAGAGAGAGAGAGATAGAACGATTCTGTAATCCTCCTGAAATTGTAGGCCTATTCCATATAACTTAATGGAGAAAGAGAAAGAGAGAGAGAGAGAGATAGAGAGAGAGAGAGAGAGAGAGAGAGAGAGAGAGAGAGAGAGAGGGGTGGGATGGGGAGAGAGTGAGGGAGAGAGAGGGAGGCAAGGAGTGGGAGTGAGGGAGGCAGGGAGGGGTGGAGGGAGGGAGGGAGAGGGGCAGGTAGGGAGGGAGGGAAAGGGAGCGGGGGGGAGAGGGAGGGAGGAATGTGTATGGAGGAAGGGAGAGAGCGAGAGAGAGAGAGAGAGGGAGAGAGGGTATGAGGGAGGGCGAGTGAGGTAGTGCGAGGGACGGAGGGATGGAGGGAGGGAGGGAGAGAGAGAGAGCGAGAGAGAAAAGAGAGAGAGAGATAGCGAATGAGAGAGCGAGTGAGAGAGAGAGAGAGAACGATCCTGTAATCCTCCTGAAATTGTAGGTCTATTCCATATAACTTAACGCTTTGAATCAGAAAGGCCCAATTTGAAAACTCATTTACAGTGGAAAACATATTCTATGATTGCCTTGAAATTGAGCTTATGGGAATTTAAAGGATTTATGTTATATTGTTCATATTTATCATATTCTTTTATATTCATATTATTTTTTTCATATATATATATATTCGCTTTATATACGTTGTTGGTTACTTTTTATATAATTTGGTTGAATTCCTGATGTAAGGCCTATATGCACCTTTCAGTCAAACCTATTCACGGCGTTCTCCATGTTCATATAGCAGGTTTATGAATTTCGAATTAAACGAGGCTTTAATTAATCCGATTAATAGATGTTTGTAGCTATTAGGCTATTTATATTTAACATTCCTTCGGTAACTGAGTCCACTCGTGGTCACTACTTCGATACGCTAAATTGACCGCTTAAACGACCGTTACGTCCAACCTGACTATAGTGACCGCTAGTCCGCGGCCATGCCAGGGCCTATCTCTTGTTTCTATCTTATCTTGATCTGCGTAATCCCCGAACCGCACGAATGTTTTATTTTAATAATCCTACCCATAAATGCCCCTATTGTCCACTCATGGGTCAGTGTGTAATAGGTAATGAGCCACGTCGACTCCACTCCCCCCGTATATGTAAATCAAGTTCTAATAATGTCTCGGATATAAAATATTCAAAAATGTTATGCAATCAGTCAATCCTTCAATCTATCCGCTAATTGACCTTTCCAGTTTATCCATCCATCATATGACGTCATAATCAACTACGCGACGTGTTGGATGACGTCATAACCATTACGTCATGAATGGATCGATTTAGTCCGTATTAAACGCGTAATCATCCGTCAGGTAGTATGAATTGTATGTCTTCACTATTTAATAAACATGCTGTTGAACATTTTAAAACTAATTTGACTGGGCGCTGTTGCTGCCATTGGCAGCAACAGCGCCCAGTCAAATTAGTTTCAAAATATTCAACCGCTTACCTGTATAGTTTTCTGGAAATTAATGGTCAGCGCGTTCGGGGATCGGTGGAGCTTAGCTAGAGATGGGCGGGGCATAGCTAAAACCGTAAAGGTCCATTATGCGTGCACATTCAAATTCAGATTTAGTTTTAGTTACGACTGGCATCTGTTATAAGTCGCTTGGTTGACAATTGCGGAGTCGCATTTGCCGACCATTTATTTAACCCTTGCAATTCGAGTATCTCAATTTAAGACAACTATACAGGAAATATGTTGAACATTTTAAAACTAATTCGACTGGATTCCGTTGCCCTGATAGACAGCGGACGCTTCCAGTCAAATCAGTTTCAAAATATTCACCACAATATATCTTGCATCATAAAGAAGTTTTCGTTTCAATAATTTGATTTCCTACTAATCAGATAGAAACTCGGCCTTCTGCCTCAGTTGTTCCCCGTGACGTCATATAGCTTCAATCTAGTTTCAATGTTAGTTTTGCCGGTAAGCCGCTGAATATTTTGAATATAGTTTGACTGGATCATGTTGTTGCCTGCCCTGTAGGTGGGGCTTAGAATACACCTTCCGTATCCTCTGCGTGTCGTAAGAGGCGACTAAAGGAGGTAAGGGTGAGGTAACCCTGACAGAAACCTCGAGTGCTGAAGACGGAGGTTCCAGGCCGCACGGCGCACTCTAATAAACCATGGATCCACGCACTTAACGCTTATGATCATGTCGATAGTCACTTACAGGACTGGCGGTATGATCAGCGAACGAAAAGAAGAAGATGTTGTTGCATGCAACAGTGCAACAACAACTTCCAGTCAAATTAGTTTTCAAATATTTAACAGGATAGTTATTTCCACATAGAGATGTTGCTGTTGTATCATAAGAACATATAGACATCTCAGCCTATCGCTTGTTGAGCCGAACGAAATCGTCATAAAGCGAACGTAATGGACAGATCCATTTCTAGTTATGCCCCACCCATTTTCTAGCTAAGCTCCGCCCCGTTTGTACGTGTGTTAGAATCAATTTAATATTACCCGAATCCAAATTTCCAGGTAACTGTACAGGAAAGCCGTTGAGTACTCTGAAACTAATTTGACTGTGGGCTGCTGCAACACCATCCAGCCAATTTAATTTCAATATAGTCAAAAATTTACCTGTACAGTTTTCTGGAAATTAAGATTCAGGGAGTTCAAGGACCGATCGATCCCGACACGGGCAAAGTGTGAGCTGAGCTTAGCTAGAGATGGGCGGAGCATGGCTAAAATTGGATTCCCCCTTTGCCGTCACGCATGGGTGGATATATTTTCTAAATACATGTATGTATATTCTTAGCTAGACCTCCATAATACACCTGCAGTTGTATGTGTACGCATGCGTGAAATAATGTGCATAAAGTTGTTTGCAATTTAATTTTAAACGTAAAAGGTTAAATACCGAAGAATTGGCACAATAGTGCCAGCAAAACGTATTTGACGAGGTGTATATAATAGAGGTAAGAACGTGGAAATATTGCATTATAACCGGTTTGAGCAAGAATAACCAAAATTCGAAGTCACTTACAATTTAATTCCTATTTTGATGAATTTGTTGAACGGAATTTGACTGGGAGCTAGTGTTAACTATGATAGCAACAAGTTCCTCTCAAATTTGATTCAAAATCCTCAACAGCTGACCTTGACATTGCGATTCTGCTGAGATTCTACGATTTCAGGTTTCAAAGCGTCAACTTATAATCGGAAATTACATTAAGGTAGTACATAGTTAATAAACACGCTCTAAACAATAACATTCCATTGTGTCAAGTTCAAAACAAATGTGCATATAAGCGGTTAGATATATTTTTTAATAAGCTGTCATATGCATATTTGTAGGCCTAGTGTTGTGCTTCTGATGAACTATTGCTGCTGCTGTACTGCTGTTGTTGTTGTTGTTGTTGTTGTTGTTGTTGTTGTTGTTGTTGTTGTTGCTGCTGCTGCTGCTGCTGCTGCTGCTACGACTACTACTACTACTACTACTACTACTACTACTACTACTACTACTACTACTACTACTACTACTACTACTACTACTACTACTACTGCTGCTGCTCCTGCTGCTGCTACTGCTACCACTACTACTACTACTACTACTACTACTACTACTACTACTACTACTACTACTACTACTACTACTACTACTACTACTACTACTACTACTACTACTACTACTACTGCTGCTGCTCCTGCTGCTGCTATTGCTACCACTACTACTACTACTACTACTACTACTACTACTACTACTACTACTACTACTACTACTACTACTACTACTGCTGCTGCTGCTGCTACTGCTACCACTACTACTACTACTACTACTACTACTACTACTGCTGCTGCTGCTGCTGCTACTGCTGCTGCTGCTGCTGCTACTACTACTACTACTACTACTACTACTACTACTACTACTACTACTACTACTACTACTACTACTACTACCAACAAAATGGAAACAGTTTACTATTTGTTTTACTTTAATTTCAGAATGCCGTATCGCAAGTCACACCTCTGCTGAAGGTTCCATTATGGCGTACGCCATTATTTGTCTCATCCTACTCCCTCTGCTGGCTGAGGCCCAACGCCCTCTTTTATCCCTCACCGGTACTCCTAAATTCTTGATGCTATTCGACACTCATACAAGCACGTCAGCGACAGGGTCCTGTGAGAATCTTGACGGGCAGGTAGTAGAGATGATGAATGCCGGGCGGTGGGCATTTGAACAACTGAAATCCACGGGCGCAATGATGCACATACCTAATGCCGGTAAGCATAGCGTATTCTAGATATCGTCAATAATGTAATTTAGCTATTAAGCTCATAAATAAGTTTAAATGTTTCCAAAACAAAAAGAGAAACATATTAGTTACAATTTTGAACACGATGTAAGAAATGTTCTGTTGAGTATTTTGGACTTAATTTGATTGTAAGACATTGCTGTCTTAGGCAGCAATGACTTCCAATCAAATTAAGTCCAAATCATTTAACAATACGTTTTATTTTGTTTTGTAAACATCTTACGCTATTTCTGAGACGCGTTCTATATTACGCTATTTCTGAGACGCGTTCTATATTACGCTATTTCTGAGACGCGTTCTATATTACACGAAGTATTATCATACAATATTGGATATAATGCATCTACTAAAAAGGGTATTTGAAGAATTGGAAGCGTGTTAGTTTATTTTCTAGCTATAATGTGCACGTGTGTTTGCCTTGCTACCGGGACTTCAGTCTTGAAATGGGCAGTAGCATTTCTTACGAAGAAGAAATTACATTTAAGTCATTCTATTTACAGAAAAGATCGTTGTCTTCATGTTATTAATACCAATTAGTCTGTACGTCAATCCCAACCATACTCAAACGCATAAAACACATAATAAAATCTTTAACCATTACTGGTTAGACACCTCAATTTCTTTATGATATAACGAATAGTATGTTGAATATTTTGAAACTAAGTTAACTGGGAGCTGTTGCTGCAAGTTCCAGTCAAATTTGTTTCAAATTATTCAACAAAAGTTTTGTATGGCTATCGTGGAATAGATACACTGCATTTTCAAGCGCTAGATGATCACATCGTTTAAGCCCTGTCTGCGCTGATTAAAATAGAAAATGCACTTTTCATTCAACATATGAAGTGTCAGTCACTGACATCAAATATACAATTTCGAACAAATAGCTCATTTATGCACAAAGTATTAAAGAAATGTAACCCACAACTCGTCTAAAAATGTCTCGTGTTATTTATTTGACAACCCGTTATCACTGCTAACGCAATATGGAGGTAGGTTACAAATTTGCACCTGTATGGTTGAACTCCGTGTCATCGCTATCTCGTAAAGCAAATGTAATCTCTCTATCAATAATTACCTCTAATTAGTATTACATGACACAAACTATTTTCGTCGTCACTTTGTGACACTTTGTCGTGTAGAATTAAGTACATTTAGCACATATAGCGATACTCGAGTGTAATATGTGTGTAATATCAAATAGCTGACCTCTTTGCTATTGCTCCCCGTGTTCTATACAAATAATCATGACGTCAGTGACGTATGACGTCACTGACGTCATGATTATTTCTATAGAACACGGCGAGCAGTAGCAAAGAGGTCAGCTATTTGATATTACACACATATTACACTCGAGCAATTCACTACTGTCACACCGATTATCAATATTTAAAATAAAAAATGAATCGGAATATCAGTTTTTGAAATTGCCAATTCTCACATATTTAGTATCCCCATGTGGTCGACTAAAGAAACAGGCCCCCGTTCCTGAATGCGTCTTTGTGTCAGCAGTTGGTTTCCCGCTTGGTAACTTCGGGTTGCCTACTGTCCGATTTGGCTCAAATTTTATCATAGGAAAGCGTGTTACGTGACCATATATGATACTAGGCTTCCTCAACACTGGGTGTGATCTGAAAAAATCTCAAAATCAGAAAAATCTGTAAAATCTGAAGAAAATTTTAAACAAATTTAGTGGAAGAACAACATCATCCACCAAAATTGTTTAAGAATGTACACCATTGTTCTGAAAATCCGGGAAAATCCGGATAATCCAGCAAATCCGGAAAAATCCAGCAAATCCGAAAACCTTTTACAATGTGACAAATATCTCTGTCTGCTCTTGTTCGGTAGTTTTCATGTTAAAATTCGCTCAAAATTACATTTAAAGGTGCATATTCGCACCAAAATGCTTGAAAACTAAATTGTTAAAATTATATAGGGCCTACTTTTAGAGGCATAAATTGTGTACCTCAATATAATGAAACGAAATAGATCTTAACATATGATGATTTCATTCTGTATAAACTAATATAATTTTTATAGCCCGCCAAAAAATTTAGTGGTTATTATGTAATGGCGTCGTCCGGACGGGCGGGAAGATGGGGCTGCAGAGGGGTTTCCGGATAATAACTCTGTTTCTGTTTATTGGATTGCTTTGAAACTTCATAGGGTGGTTGGACTAGGTCTGACGAAAAAACTTTCGAAATTGTCGATGATCCGGCGAAATTTAAGCTGTCCACCAGCCACCGGCGGGCATCTGGAAAATTGGTTTCCGGATGCATCTCTGTTGCTGTTTAGCGGATCGCTTTGAAACTTCATAGGGTGGGTATCGAAAATGACGATGATCCGAAATCCAAGATGGCCGCCAGCGACCAGTGGCCATCTTGAAAATTGGTTTCCGGATGCAACTCTGTTTACCGTTAGTGGATCGCCTTGAAACTTCATAGGGTGGGTATCGAAAATGGCAATGATCCGAAATCCAAGATGGTCGCCAGCCACCGGTGGCCATCTTGACAATTGGTTTCCGGATGATAACACCATTCCTGTTCATCGGATTGCTTTGAAACTTCATAGGGTGGTTGGACTACGTTTGGAGAAGAAGCCTATTGAAATTGACAATGATACGAAAACAAAGATGGCCGTCAGCCAAGGGCGACCATTTTGAAAATTGGTTTCCCGACGATAACTCCATTACCATTTATCGGATTGCTTTGAAACTTCATAGCGCGGTTGGACTAGGTTTGCAGAAGAAACCTATCAAACCCGATGATGGACCTAAATCTAAGATGGCCACAAGTCACTGGCGGTCACATTGAAAATTGATTCCGAACGATAACTCCATTTCCGTTGAGCGGATAGCTTTGAAACTGCATCGGGTGATTGCGTGGACTAGGTCTGAGGACAACATCTATAGAAACCGGATGCCTGGTCTAGGTCTGAGGAAGAAATCACTATTTTCTGATAGCTCTTATTCATTGGTTTGTCATCATGGCGGGTTAGTATGCACCGTTTGCGGAGCTCTTGTTTTAGATGTGAAGCTGAATTAGGGAACGTGTCTCTAATTCAACTTCACAACTTAAAAGATTATGTTAATGTTTGCGTAATGGAAGCATCATATGTTATTTATATTTAAATAATTTTAAATATAAAAAAAAAAAATTTTAAATATAAAAATTCTTAATATCTTTTTATTAAGATTTATTTTGTTTCGTTACATTGAGGTACACTATTTAAGCCTCTAAAAAGTGTACAATTTTAATAATTTTATTTTCAAGCTTTTTGTGTGAATATTCACCTTTAAGAAACTAGATTGATACTTTTGATATTGTTTAAGATCCTTCCCTATAAATATATCACTAGCTCAGACTTGCATGGTAATATTAAATAATTGAGGAATCCAGTTCCTATTTCATCATATGACGCCATAATCAACTTCGTCGTATGTAGGCTGACGTCATAATCAATTATGTCATGATTGACGCATATCGTCCGTCGCAACTGCTTAATCGTACGACAAGTTGTACGAATTGTGTCTTTACGACTTATGTCTTTGATGAATCTATAGTTTAATAAACATTCTGTTTAATATATGGAAGCTAATTTGACTGGTTACTCCAGTAAAATTAGTTTCAAAATATTCAACAGCTTACCTGTATAGTTTCTGTAAATTGAGATTCAGAGAGTGCATGGGTCAATTGATCCCAACACATGAAAAGCGAGCTTGTAGCTTAGCTGTAGATGGGCGGGGTATAGCTAAAACTGGATTCCTCCATTCAAACAGGTTAGGTCTACATATTAGCTGAAAATTCGTGAAATATGTACATATTCGGTATTGAATCTAAAAGAAATGCTCTTAACCCTTACCACTCCGATGTCAGCATTATATCCTTTTATTGTGCCAGTAGCAAACAAATTGGTGTACATTCTTAAACAATTTTGGTGGATGATGTTGCTCTTCCACCAAATTTGTTTAAAAATGAACACCAGTTCTTCGTTTAATTTAATTTAAAAATTATAACTTTTAACATCGGGCGTGGTAATAGTTAAATTGTACATACTTTTAAGGGATGGATATATACGACACGTGCGGCTCCAAAAAGCGAACACATGAGATTCTACAGAAAGCATTAATGCCGAGGAAATGCCCAATAACAGATGCTATATCAGGTAAAGTATAATTGTGGTTCTCAGAGATCTTTCAACCGAATTCATATAAAGTGCCTGGGCTGTAGCGTGGGCCTGGTAACAACATGGGTAAGGTTCGACGCGCGCCCCCCCCCCCCCCCCGAAATCTTTTGGATGTCTAGATGTTCTCAGAGACCCTTACGTGCGTTTTTCTGGAGGTAGATATGTACTTTTAGCTGGCTATTCACCTTTCCAGAGTACCAACCCATAATATGACGTCATAATGAACTGCGTGATGTGTACAATGACATCACAATGAATGACGTCATGAATGACGTCGATAAGTAGGTCACGAACGCATATTTGAAGACGGTCTATGCTTTGTTGTACAAATTGTTTGCTTTTACTATTTAATAAATATTCTGTTGACTATTTTGAAACTAGTTTGACTGGGCGCTGTTGCTGCCATAGGCAGCAACAGCACCCAGTCAAATTAGTTACAAAATATTCAACAGCTTCCCTGTATAGTTTTCAGGAAATTGATAGCTAGGGCGTTCGGGAATCGATCAATCCCAACACGGCGAGATGTGGGTGGAGCTTAGCTAGTGATGGGCGGGGCATAGCTAAAAATGGAAAGGTCCATTGGAGCTTTCTGATTTTTATTTATACATTTTCTCTTGGAGTGTGAGTATTTTAAAAGGCACACTTCCGAAATCTCAATGGGCAACTGACCCCTTGACCACCTCCCCCCCCCCCTCCACCCTTGACCCCACCCGTGCAGGATACGGCCCTGATTTAGCTACCTTGTGACCTGGATTCCATGCACCTATGGAGGGATTAGATCTGTCGCTCAAGTATATACTGACATCATAATCCATAATCAAATATGCCACATGTTAGCTGACGTCATAATCTAGATGACGCAAGCATGTTACGAAGAAGGCAGTAGTCCGTCCCGAAGGTATATGAGTTGTATGTCTTTGGTGAATAAGCATTCTGTTGAATATTCTGAAACTATTTTGACTGGAAGCTGTATACTGCCATATGCAGCAACACCTCCCAGTTAAATTAGTTTCAAAATATCAACAGCTTACAAGCATGGTTACCTTGAGAATGAAATTCTGGGAATTCAGGTATTAAAATTTATTGCAAAATAGATTCCTTGGCAGGCTCGGCTGATGTATAGGTATAGGTGATCGTTTGCCAGTCGAACACACAATAACTTGAGTGTATGAAGATTCTTATTGTATCGGAATGGATGGGTATGATCGATGACATTTGACTCGTTAAAGTTGCAAGGCTGCCATAGAGATTAACTCAAGGGAAAGGAAAGGTTCATCGGCATAACCTTTATGAAATCAACCCTAGCCTTGTGAGACTTCGATATAACAAAATTTACTGAGATGTATGAATGCCAGTTGATGGTTATTCGGGGAACCTTCCAACGAGTCTGGTATAATGTCAGTGCGTGTCAATAATCAGGCTTGACATGACAAGTGGCCTGCTGTATTGAAATATAATGCGAATATTTATTAACCCTTTAAACAATCTTGTGTCGATAGCTTCTCAAAGCGCTTAAAAATCCAGAATTTTCAAGAAAATTAAATTTTTTGCACTTAAGTTTACAAAACCAGCTTTCTGTTGTCCAGAAAATAGACATTCCTTACTATTATTACAGATGTCGTTTTTGGCCGACTTGACCGTGAAATGGTTAATGGTCAAGAAAATTCAAATTTTCTGCTTAGCCAGTGTCCATTTGCAGGCCGAGATAAGACTAATTCTTTTTGGAAATTTACCACTGAAATGACTGGCTCGGTTACCAAAAAGTAGTCTTCTCTTGGGCTGCAAATGAGCATTCCTCAATACCACTGCAGTGGCTGTTTCTGGCCAGCTTGCTCAAATTTTTGTTAAGTTGACACAAGAGGGCTTAACACTTGAGATTCCATTGTCTTATTTTCAAGACACCTGTACAGAAAAGCTGTGAATATTTTTGAAACTAATTTGACATAACAGCCATAAAAGTATAAAGCTGTCTTGACATTGATACACTGCAATTTCAAGGGTTAGCGATTTAAGCATTCATTTACAACAAACGCGCTGATCATAGGAAAACTTAGTTATGCAGAAATCCTAATTCTACCATAAGATGACATGATATTATGAGCTTGGCGATAATTACTTTTTATCTCTGGGTAATAATTTGTTTCTTAAATGTCTTTTCTTCTCTAATTGTGAGTCATCGTGTCTGGTTGAATTTGAAGGTATTATCAGCTTCGCATGTCCGGCAGTTCAAAACGCAATTGAAGAATTCGTCTCACTAACCGGTACGGTGCACATACGGCTGGTAGACGGTCTCGTCTCCGCGTCTAGTGAGAGAAGCCTCCGAATTCCAATCGTTTCCAGTGGTGCCATGCAGGTAAGATTACGGGTGTTGTGTTTAAGTAAAATAAATTATTACCCTATGAGAACAGCATGAATACGGCGTGCATCAGTTCATCAGCACATACCATCGGTTGAACGAGGAGTGATGTTCCCCTCCCTGCCAGACACGCCAAAGCCATGACATCATTGTTCTGATTGTATTTACCTGATGTCATTGAAATTGTACGAATGTACGAATGAAAAATAAATTTAATCAGATCACCTGGAACCGAGATATCAATTAGATCTCAATCTCATCATTATATGTTTGCATACGCATACATGCGCTAAGGTTCTTCCGATGGATTTTAAGCTAAAATCCGGTTTGTAAATATAGTCTGTCCGATAACGGGGTTGGCATTGCAAACTCATAATTAGACCCAAATCTGGAAGAGACAAAGATGAAACCAATACATAAGACCTAGAAAAATAGATCCAATCTAGCACGGTACAGACCGATCATCCTATAAAGCGGCGTACATAAGACTTTCGAGCGTATCATCATCCAGGAGTGGTACGTGGACATAGAGAGCACTATTGTGTTCAAAAGCAGACTTCAGGTGAATACCGTGATTCTGCAATACTGTAGGCTAGGCGATACACCTAGCTCAAACCACTGAAGATGATGTCCAAGTACAAAAGCTGGCCATTGTCTCTTTTCAATGATCTGCAAAAAGCCTTTGATAAAGTATAAAATCAAATATAACGATCTGGCACGACAGGTAATATATATCGACGGACAAAGCCCTAGCTGCCTAACCGCAACTCAGAGTACTAGTGGATAGACGTGAATGGACATCACTGCAAGTATATACTATTGCGCCATGGAATTCCACACGCGAATGAGTCCTGTCTCCCATCGTCACATTATCTGAATTAATGGAATGGACCTTTCCAGTTTATCCATTCATCATATAACGTCATAATCAACTACGCGACGTTGAGGATGCCGGCATAAACAATGACATCATGATTGACTTAACTAGGTTCGCATAATTGGTGACGGACTAAAGCGTTGTTGTACGAATTGTATGTCTTTACTATTTAATAAACATGCTTTTGAATATTTTGAAACTAATTTGACCGGGCGCTGTTGCTGCCATTGGCGATGTGTGGGTGGAGCTTAGCTGGAGATGGGCATGGCATAGTAAAAACTGGAAAGGTCCTATGTCAACACAGAAAAGCAATGAATCCACACGACCTTAAAGTTTACATTTATTTTGAAATTCTCAATACAAAACCCCAATGTCAGGTAGCGTGCAACCAAGCGTAACTCAACAAGATTCCGGTCTGGAGACCTGGCTGGCCACTCTATTTCCTCGATATCTTTTTTGCAGGTAGAAGTTAACCACTTTTGCTCAGTGTGTCAGAGTGAACTTTTTCCCTATTGCACCAGCATAGCGCGGACAATGGGATGGAGAACTTCGCTCCTATGCTTCACACCAGTCAGAGATCCCTTCTGGATGTGCGGACTTTATGACCACCACAACAGTCATGTTCCACAACGTTGACATCCACAAATATTTAATTTTGATGTCGCCATACACGGACACGTACTTTGGGGAGGTCCAAGCAGAATCGTCCGAACGTGCTCTCACATCGAGTCTGCTGGCCCTCAAACCACTGGGATGCAGTCTACTTCTAACAGTCTGAGTGGATATCGTCAACCCCGTCGCGGCTCTAAAGTGATTTCTCAATACTGTAGCATTGCTAATTCGGTATCGATATTCAGAGATCACAAGGAACACGCGCTATGTTTGTGTAGTTCATCCTCCATCATCACATAAGTTCACTTGCCAGGCCTCCTGCTAGGTTGATGCCAGTTCCGTGTCCTGAAGATGACACTCTGACTGAATCCAACGACAACAGCAACTCATTGCAGTATCCAGCCGCCTTGCAGCAGACCAATGCCACGAAGTTCTTGATCGTTTAGATGATATCTGGTGAGGGGTGGGTGTGATGGCGGGTTTGGGGAGGGGGTGGATGGTATTATGGCACAAAAGGAATAAGCAAATTCCTTCAAATGCAATAAGAAATGGAATTCACCTTTCCAGAGTACCCACCCGAGTCATAATGAACTGCCTGATGTGTACAATGACATCATAATGAATGACGTCATGAATGACGTCGATAAGTACGTCACGAACGCATATTTGAAGATGGTCTATGCGTTGTTGTACAAATTGTTTGCTTTTACTATTTAATAAATATTCTGTTGAATATTTTGAAACTAATTTGACTGGGCGCTGTTGCTGCCATAGCTTAGCTAGTGATGGGCGGGGCATAGCTAAAAATGGAAAGGTCCATTGTATTATCTTCTGTTGGAAATCATGTGCTTTGCAGACTGCACCTTTCAAACTTAATCCTGGCAAGCTTGAGTAGACAATTAGCAGTTGACTGCACAATGCCCATTTCACCTGCACAATGTACATTTCACCTGCACAATGCCCATTTCACCTGCACAATGCCCATTTCACCTGCACAATGCCCATTTCACCTGCACAATGTACATTTCGCCTGCACAATGCCCATTTCACCTGCACAATGCCCATTTCACATGTACAATGTCCATTTCACCTGCACAGTGTACATTTCACTGTCAGTTTCTTTAATGACATTCAAATTAGGTTAGGATTCCTTTGGGCTAGGGCAATTATGCTTTTCTGGTATTTATGTATATTTATTTAGAATAGCCGTAGCAATTGTTTTAGTATTATATAATATTTATTCGTATGCACACATAATGGAAAGAGATCAGAAGGAAGAGTGAAAAAGAAAATGAGCGCGGAGGAGGGAGATAGATCGCGAGAGGCCATATGAAGGCAAAGAGAGAGGAAGTGAGTAAGTTGAATGGGGCGAGAGATCATACTAATGCGATGGAACCGGTGGCTGGGTGCCAGGGTGTGTACGATTTGGATAAATCCGGTTTTGATATTTTTTTCTTCTTCTTCTTCTTCTTCTTCTTCTTCTTCTTCTTCTTCTTATTATTATTATTATTATTATTATTATTATTATAATAATAATATTATTATTATTATTATTATTATTATTATTATTATTATTATTATTATTATTATTATTATTATTATTATTATTATTTCATAGGCTATGATGGCGGTGATAGATAGCTTGGGATGGCGTAGCATTCAGACATTCATTCCTGGTGGCAAGCCAGCGGAAAGACAGCGCGATACATTTGAGACAGTGGCTGCGAATCGTGGTTTCTGCATTCAGCGACAGAGGGTCTTTGATGCGGCCTCACTGCCAAAATCCGGCTTTGGAAACAAAGGAGGGAATTTAACCGGATCAGTTATCTTCACAAGCGGAATGAGATCTGATGAGATTGCTGGCGTTGTAAGAATGATTAAAGAGACAGGCCCCATTAATGAGACGCAGCCCGTATCCTTCTTAATCTGGAATGGGGAGGGTGATAGAATGCAGAATACGCCTGCAATTAGAGGTGAAGCGGAACAGAATCGTGTCATTGCGATATGGGATGTTCTTCCACCATTTCCAGATATGGAGCGCTACTTTTCTACGAAATTTTCCAGAGACATTGTAGATAATGCCACAAAGGAATATTTCTTAGAACACTACCAGTGCAACATAACATCAAAGGAAATGGGTATGCCCACGTGTGGTCGTGGTACGGTTGTGCGCGACTTCGGCCGATCTCTGGGAATGGCCAGTCGCTGGGATATCTACTCCGCCATTATAGCTGTAGCTGCTCTTGCAGATATTTCCACAAGTCTTAAAATTGATAACTGTGCAGCTTTTAGTATGCATCTGTGTGCCAAACCAGATCCACCGCCGCTACCGGAATTAGTGTTCCTGAATCCATTAAGTGTTCAAACTGTCGGGGATATTAGCGTGCGCTTAACAAAGAACAGCTCAGTAGATATAGCAAGAGGGTTTCCTATTGGAGGTTTCGACAAAGATAACAACTTAGTCGAGGTAGACACCACCACCACCACCACCACCACCACCACCACCACCACATTTAATTAAATATTAGCACTAGCGGTAGAAGCATCAACGGTAGTAGTAGTAGTAGTAGTAGTAGTAGTAGTAGTAGTAGTAGTAGTAGTAGTAGTAGTGGTAGTGGTAGTAGTAGTAGTAGTAGTAGTAGTAGTAGTAGTAGTAGTAGTAGTAGTAGTAGTAGTAGTAGTAGTGGTAGTGGTAGTAGTAGTAGTAGTAGTAGTAGTAGTAGTAGTAGTAGTAGTAGTAGCAGCAGCAGCAGCAGCAGCAGCAGCAGCAGCAGCAGCAGCAGCAGCAGCGGAAGCAACAGCCATCACGGCATCTTCTAAATTCAAATTCACGTTTCTTCATCTGGTCTTACAGCAAATGCTTGTCCAAGTGTAAAAAATCAACAACTTTCAGCGTACTCATATATGCCATTGATTCTTTTTTAATTTCAGCTCGGCAAAGTGGAAACCGGTATTATAAAAGCAACTGATCCGAATAAGTTGCAGGCGATTTTGAATATTCATAGAAAGCAAACACAGGCCTATTCATCCAACCAACATCAACTATCCTGTCCTGCCGGGAGGCGGCGCTGTAATCAAATACGCATTCAACAAAGAGAACCATCCTTGACACATGATGGCGATGTTATGCTTGCTGGGATGTTTCCGGTACACACAGACTTATGTCGTCAGGTGCAACCCAACGGGATAATGGCAGCAGAAGCCTTCATCTGGGCAGTGAGTACTTTTAAGGACAGGCATGCTCGATTTAACACATTTCCTGGAGTGTCCCTCGGAGCTATGGCACTCGATTCCTGCCAGTCAGCAACTCGTGAGAAACTCATGGTGGATAATTTCGAAAAGTGCCTCTTAACAAACCAAGCTTCAAAAGAAACTGGACCAGTAGTAGAACCCAGTTCTGTCGTTGGTTATATGCGCTACACAGATACAACGTTTCCTGGAAGCACACTGACACAGGACAAGCTCGATGTGACGATCTCGCCATTCGCTATCTATACAGATGGGATTCTGAGAGGACGTCCATTTGCCATGACGGTTGTTGGAATTTTAAACAAACTTAGATGGACTAAGGTGCATTGTGTCTGGTCTAAGGACTTCCCAAGCAGGCAATTCCATCAAGAATTTCTCGATACCTTTCAGGCAATGGAAATTGTTGTTCTGACTGATGAAGTCATCTCACCAACCATGAAAGCCGACCCAGAAAGTTTGGTAAAAAGATGGATTAAATATGCGCGAAGTTCTCGTGCCATGTTGCTGTTAACCAATGTCGCTGAGACAAGATGGATAATTGAGATATTAGCTTCCCAGACTAAAGAAACTTTCGGTTTGTTTGATTTTGTCTTCTTCCCGTGGAATGCTAACCTAGCTGTCGGGGCTGGACATAATATAACACTAGGATCAGTTGTACTAAAGTATAGGCATCATGAAGATCATGCTTTTATGAATTATTGGAGCTACATAAGTCACGTTGGGAATCCAACTAATCCCTGGTGGAGAGAATTTATCCAATTAAACACAACATGTCACGCTGAACGAAATGCTAAGAACAGGGTCATGTCTACGAGGTGTCCAGCCAGATTTCAGGAAACTGATGAAATGATAGGATACGTGATCAAAACTGCTGATTCTATTTTGTTCTCGATGAATGAAGTATATAAGCAGCATTGCGCTGATCGTGGTGCTGACTGCCCCATCTTGACAGACTTTATAAAGTTTACAAATGCGACGATTAGCAGTTTGCAGTTAATCTCTATGTCTGATACAGTGGACGATCTGAAATTCTCTAAGACTGAACAGTTCTCATTGCCGCTGGGGATACACAATGTGCGCCTTACAGAGCAAAAGCTGTCACTTACTAAGGTAAGAATGGAAGATAGAATGATTTGTAATAAGTATGTAATATAAGAGAGAGAGAGGGGGGGGGGAGGGAGAGAGAGAAAAAGAGGGCGAGAGAGAGAGAGGGAGAGAGAGATGGAGGGTGGACGTGCGAGCAGGCTGACGTGTGGGTTGGGACACACGTTGGCACACAGTTGTGCGGGTGGGCCGACATGCGTGGAGACAGATGGACAGATGGCTGGATGGATGGGCGGGTGGGTGTGTGGGTGGCCGAGCGGGGTTTGGGGTGGGGATGGAGTTGAGGGCGAGCAGACTGGCGGGAGGTCGGATGGGTTTCAGTGGGTCGTCAGCGCCAGGTGGGTCGGCAATTCAACAGGTATTTGGGGCGGAGCATGTTGGCGGGCTGGTGAGCAGGAGTGAGGTAGCCAGGCACTTGGTGTGGGTGTGTGGTTGGGTGGTGAAGTGGTGGTGGGGTTGGGGGAGGGGTGAGGGGGTGGGTGCTTGAGTGTGTTGTGTGTGTGCGTGCGTGCGTGCGTGCGTGCGTGCGTGCGTGCGTGCGTGCGTGCGGGCGGGCGGGCGGGCGGGCGGGAGTGAGTGAGTGAGTGAGTGAGTGAGTGAGTGAGTGAGTGAGTGAGTGAGTGAGTTGGTGAGTGAGTGAGTGGGTGAACGTGCGAACCGGTGGACTCGCGGGTGGGTAGAAGGAAGTGGGTGGGTGAAAGGGCGGCGGGAGGTGTTGAGAGAGATGCGAAATAGGAAATATGAATATATGGTCTCTTAATACAGACCATGCAACCGATCCAACATTTCAATCCATAAGATTGAGGTTCTTTAAGACACGTGACCTCTCGGTTCCAATATTGACACATGTAGTGGACGTAATGGGCTTTATACGACAATATGGGAAGATACTCAGTAGACGCGTAGTGGCCCATCCAGCATTCTGGCAAATTCTAGAATGGCCACCGGCTTGACTTGCTGGCTGTCAATTTGAGATTTGCATATTTTTAGTCAGCAATCAATCCTCTATGGAAGACGCCAGGCCAAAAGCTATAGGATATCAGTCACACTCGTCGCCTATGGACGAAGGATATTAAAAATAGATTGCATAGCACGTTAGCACAACCGAAACTATAAAGATGTGTGCTTATTATCAGAACTTGATAATGAAGAAATAGTGATAATGTCACAGAAATACTGCTTTGTTGAGAAAGAAGTTGGTAGGGTGAGTAAATGAAAAGGTCGGATTGATCATATTAGTCAATCATGCCGGATAAGACTACATGCCTTGCGGCGGGGGGGGGGGGGGGGTGGCATTGGTGGGGCTTGGGTGGTGGCGCTATGGTAGTTCCGTAAGAAATGTGGTCTTAAAGAAGTACCATCTTGCAGTCACCAAAGGACATTCAATATACCAACTGGTTTGCATTGACAGACCATCTATTGTAAAGATGCACCATCTTGCAGGCCCCAGAAGACATCCTTATGGCAAATAACTTGTATCAAGAGAGAATCTTTCCTCTCAGCTATGCAATGTTCTCCCCATTTCATATTTATATCAGAATATGATTAAACAAAAACGAACAGAAAGATTCTAGTTAATTAAAACAAAAATAACCATTTCGTGATGATAACCTTTTGAATGGCTATGATGTTGGTATAAACATATTTTCTTACGGATAGTAATGCCATGTAGACTTTTTCCAGAGAAGATTGGTAAAATAGAATAATTCTACAATCAACTGAATGTCTATATTTACCTATAGAAATGCAGGAGATGCCCTCTGAAAGCATCTATATTTCAACGTTTCCCGGGCAAACACCCGGACACCATGACCGATTTCGATCACAAAACCAGGCCCTCTCAATTAGGGCCTCTCCACTGTAGATGCCAGGGCCGGTGTTTGTCTCAGTTCGCCCATGTACTCACTTAAGGGCCGGACAGACGGACGATATTTTACACTCATCGAGCCGATCTACGAAAGATTCTGAGAAATTGTCAGGTGTTTCTGCTCAGGCGGTTGCAAATTTCTCTAGCGATCAAATACGCTCAAATACGTCGCAAATTCGTCAAAAAACATGTTTGATAAATTCGTAAACCATCGGCGATCGTCGTATATCTGTGTTGGCGTGTCCATTGTTGTAACTAAGGGCAAACGTCACATGATGCATAATCGTCTGGTGTGGAATTCGGCTAGTGTGTTCACTTTGCCCCAGAGTATGTTTTCGGTGGCGATTTCACTGATGAATTTTTAACGACAGAAATCGTCAGAGATCGGTGCTACGAGCGTAAAATGTCACCCACTCATACCTTTTATGAATGTTGTGCGAAAAGTGCTACGCTGTTCCACAGATGGTGGTATCCGAAGTTTCAGTAACCTAATTTAGATTTTTGGCACATAGGGTTGCGTTGAGAGAAGTGGCATACATGTATATTTACTCGGGTGGATATGGGCGGAGATACGCTAACTATCCCCTCCGCCATGTGAAATAGCATACCGTACCCGAGCATAACATCGGCCCATGTCTTTCTCCTTTTCGTTGAAGACGGAATATGTTATACACTGCCCTGGGCATACTCATCTCTCCATCAAATGTTAGGCATTACCAATAATAGTTATAGCGAATTAGTCTGCTAGTTTCATCATTCTTGTTTAGGTTATTGCTAGCAAATGATATCACCTGCATGCATAGTTGTAGTTCCCAGGGCGTCGATTCGTTCATCATTTAAATACAGAAACAATTGTCAACAGAGTTCTAAAACGGGAGAGACGCAGTAGACTTATGGTATTGCTTCTTGGTTTAAACGTGATTTATTTTTTGTTCAGATGGAAGCACGATAAGACTTAGAGTCTTATGCCCGTGTCTCCCATACACATACAGATTATACAAAACCTTTTTACAACAAAATGGCGGATAATCATAATAGCTTAATTATTTGTAGTCTATTAGTGTGCATAAGTGTGTGGATGTTGAGTGTGAGGTGAGGGAGAGTAGGAAGAAAGACCGAGAGAGAGAGAGAGAGAGAGAGAGAGAGAGAGGGAAAAGGAGGGAGAGAGGGTGAGAGATAGAGCGAGAGAGATAGAGAGAGAGAGAGAGAGAGAGAGAGAGAGAGAGAGAGAGAGATAGAGGAAGGAGTAAGATCAAATGGAAGAATAGCAGAGGTGAGCTCTAGGTGCTGCCTTCGCCCCGACCTGTACGTGGTGGGCTGCTGTCCTTTTACCCCTTAAACTATAAGTTTGTAAACGGGAAGCTACTGAAAGCGGTTGGTATTAGTTGTATATTGACATACCGTATTACAGATCAGTTTTGTTCATTTCCAAGTTGGCAGTGTAAGCCACGTATAGAATCTGGTTGACCGTAAGTTTAGCAAGAGAAATATCGTTCAAGGCAAGCTGATTTTGGAAAACGACTCTTTGCTCGTTAAAAAGGGCACAATGTAAGAGGTAGTGGTTTGTAGATTCATTATTGTGCCCACAAGAACAACTGGCAGATTCTGACAGAAAGTTGTCAACTAAATGTCCGTTTAAAGAACTACAACCGCTTTGGAGCCTGCACAGCATTATGTTGGCAAACCTCGGGCCTACGTAATACCACTCAGGGGGTTGTCGTATGGGTGACATAGCCTTGAGTTTGCTTTTAAATTCTAGAAGCGTGACAGAATCTCTCACTGGCACAGGAAGCATATTCCAGGCGCGGACGGTTGCTGGGAAAAAGGATCCATAGAAGAGCTCAGTACGACAGCGGAATGGAGTGAGTAAATTTGGATGACGGATATTGTAAGGATTTTGTGCGTGGGATAGTGTGGGAAGATGGTTGACCAGAACCTCACAGGTCATCCCGTTGATAATTTTAAATGGCATAGATAATCTATGAAATTCACGTCTACTTGACAAGCTTTCGATGCATGTTTCTAAGTACAGGTCTTCAGTGCTCGCACTACGTGTCATTCCACATATCGTTCTGAGAGCATCTTTTTGGATGTCCTCTAACCGAATTGCAAGATATTGTGGAGTATTATCCCACACAACATCTGCATATTCCAAAGATGGTCTAATAAATGTTTTGTACATGATCTCGAGACATTTACGGTCTAGAATATATTTTAGACCTTTAAGTAATGAGAGTTTGTGTTGAGCGTTTGCTATGAGATTACTCACATGGTTACGCCAATTCCCTTTGTTATTAAAGGTAATGCCGAGGTGCTTATGATCAGTTGACGGTAGAATTTCAGAATCTTTGAAGTTGATTGAAAAGGATGTGGGCTCGTGGCACGGGGAAAAAATAGAGATGTAGTTTTCGAGGCATTAAACTCGACGAGCCACATGTTTTCCCAATGCGTCATGGTCAGTAGATCGTAATCGAGTGTGGCAGTGTGTTCCTTTAGATCATCTGACATTACATATAGGCACGTGTCATCAGCAAAAAGTATAATAGTATGAATTATATCGCTGGGCACGTCATTAATAAAAACTAAGAATAGCAAAGGACCAAGCACAGAGCCTTGTGGCACTCCAGCATGTAAACGAAGTAGGGTGGACTCATTGCCGTTTATAACTACTCGCTGGTATCGGTTTCCAAGATAATTTTCGAACCATGGAAGTAGATTTCCACACATACCAAAATTCCTAAGTTTCTGTAGGAGGCCGCGATGCCATACTCGATCAAAGGCCTTAGATATATCGAAGAATAGAAAGATTATTTCCTTTCGATGGTCAAGGGCTTGAGTAATATCAGTGTAGATATCAAGCAGTTGATTTACTGTAGAATGTGATGGAAGAAAGCCAGACTGATATAGAGTGATATTGTGTCTAATATAGTTATAGATATATTTAAAAACGGTTCTCTCCATAACGTTACTAAGACAACTCAACAGTGATATTGGTCGATAATTTGAACATACGCTCTTGTCTCCTTTCTTGAATATAGGGGTTACATTAGCGATTTTCCATGAAGTGGGGAACTGCGCACTAGAAAGTGAGTAATTAAAAAACTGCGCTAGTATTGGGACCAATACTTGTTGGCTCTCGAATAAGAGTTTCGGACTTAATTTATCCGGACCAACAGCTTTAAACGTGTCCAGACTGAACAGTGCATCGGAGATGTCAGTGTTTGATATTGTAATTGAGTGGAGAGTATTGTCCGTATATATAGATAGAGGAGGTAAGTTGGCATTAGCATCGTCAATATTGGCGATGCTAGAGAAGTACCGGTTAGGGAGGCTTGCCTTTTCTGAAGAGTCGTAAGAGAATAAGCCGTCATCACGCTTCAGAGGCGGCATTTCGCTAAAATTAGAGTTTGTATCACATAGGAAGGTCTTGCATATTTTCCACCACTCTTTAGAACGTGTGCGTCCATGCCTTATTTTTTCAGCTAATTTATTCCTGAAGTTTTCATGTATTGGTGAGGTTTCTCTGTTTTTTAAAGTTCGCCACGTCTTGCTCTTGATTACTTTTCTTGATTTCTTGAACAATTTTTTCCTGACTCTCATTTCGTGCTTTATTTTGCTGGACATCCAGGCCTTATCGCTTGGGTTTATAGTTATAGTTTTATTTGGGATACTAATACTAGCAGCGGTGATAATGTTTGTAGTGATTGTCTGACACCAAATGTCGATGCCATTAACATCGGAGATATTGTTCCAGGGTGCGTTAGTTAAGTGATCCCTGAATAAATCCCAATCAGCGTTCGCATAGTCCCATATATGGTGAGTGTATGTTTTACATTTAGGTGTGGAGGATGATAAAACCAAATATACTGGAGTATGATCACTACAAAATGGCGCAAGTACTCCACTCTATTTTACTATTCTGGCACAGCTGATAATAATTGGATCAAGTAATGTATTTGAAATGGGTCGGGTTGGTTCTTGTATTAACTGGTGGAAGCCAAACGTAGATATGATGTCACGTAGATCATGCTTAGATTGATTGAGAAGTTCGTCGTTAATATCGCCGAGTATGACAAGATTTTTGTTTGGGTTTAAGTCGCGAACATTCTCAATATTGTCGGTGATAGTTTGCCATTTGTCAACAATTGTGTTAGGCGGTCGGTAGATTACACACAATAATAAACCAGGACGGTCGTGAATCTCGATCCTTATCATTTCAATGCCACGACATTCATATTCAATACGACGGGTAGTTGCCATGTTGTTAGAGATATAGACGCACACGCCGCCCCACGGCTGCTGGCGGTCCATCCGATAAGGCTCCTGGTAGTTTGGTAGTTTGATTATTAACTTTTTGGGTAAGGTTTCTTTCATTAATGGCAATGATGTCAAAGTTGGACAGATTAGCTTCGATAAGATGTATTTTATCTTTGAGGCCATATACATTGCGGTGGACAACAGACATTTCTGAACAGTTAGTAGGGCCTGGATTAGTTTCTACATCGCCAGCCAAAGAAAGGAGAATGTAAATTATTAAACAGGTCAATACATTACTCAGGTAGTAATTAAGAAGGAGTGTTAGGAGGGCTGTGTAAATTCCTCGAAGGCGTCCAAATATTTCTCGCAATGGAGGTGGGGTAGCTCGATAGTGCTTGGGTTTGACAGACCGGCAGTTAAAAAGCCCAATAGCCGCACGGTAACATGCTATGTCATTATCCATTGTCAATTAGGTAAATCACCGAAGGCCATTTGCACGTGCGGTGGTAAGGCAGAGGCAGACTTGAAATATCAACATGTAGAGCTCCATAGATAGTAGGGAGAGGGTGGTAGGAGTAAGAGATAGGACAGATAAAGAACATGAAGGAATAGAGGACAAATAAAGAGTCATTAAAGGCTTAGGTGGTAAGGTACGGCGCTTGTGGAGTAATAGTGAGAACCACTGGCTGTGGTGGAGAATTTTTCTTGTCGTGCTGTGTTGTATTCAAACAATGGTTGGATTTGGATGATGGCCTAATCTAGTGTGGCAGAGTGGTTCAAGGCAATCATAAATATAAACTATTGAGTATTATGGAACAGAGTCGACGGGGACCCGGTGCTGCATCAGGCAGCAAAGTCCTCCGATCAAAATGTTAAACAAGAAATCAGTGTTGCACTGATGATATATTGGTGAAAAACTAGTGTGCTCAATAAACACAACATTTGCAGAAAGATATACACTGTCCAATTCAGAGTATTATTCCAAGGTCGCGGAGACCTCGATCTTTGACCTCGTGACCCCAAACTCATTGTGGTGCATCCCAATGACATAGGGAAGCATATGTCCAATTGGTCCCAATATGTTGAACCAACGTTGAGATATAAGGCAATATGTGGAGCCAAACGCAAAAAGCTCAACCAAAGAAAAACAAACAAAACAAAACATAACCTTATTCGAGGTCACAGTGACCATGACCTTTGACTTCATGACCCAATTGTAAGTGAGCAATTCTAAACACTAATAATATGAGTCATGTATTCTACTGTTGAATATACAATCAAAATCCTGGAAGACGCCCGGTGCAGCCTCCTGCAGCAACAGTCCCCCGACGAGTCAGTTCCAAAATATTCGTGTAATAATTCTAACATTTCCGTTGTAGGCCTGCAGTTACTAGTGTATACGGTTGAAATTGGTAGGCTGTGTTGTATTCAAACTAGGCTTGAATTTGAATGATAGCCTAGTCTAGTGTGACATGTAGTTCAAGGCAACAATAAATGTAAACTGTTGAGTGTATGGAGCAAAACTAAATGGGGCCCGGCGCTGCCACAGGAAGTCATGTATTGTGACTAGTAAATATACACCAGATCGAATAGTGAGCCGGCGCTGTCTCATGCAGCAATGGCTTCCAGTCAATATGTTCAGTAAATAACGTTGTAAGATGGTTGGATGTATAGCGCATCGAAAGAGAACTCATCCCTGGCACAGGCAGCAACGGCTTCCAGTCAAAAATGTTTGGCATAATATGTCATGCATTGTAAACTGTTGAATATACAGAAATCAAGTGGGGACCCGATGCTGCCCATGGCAGAAGCGGATTCCAGTCAAGACAATTTTCGACAACAATAGTTCATGTATTGTAAGCTGTTGACTATACAGTGAGAATTCTGAAGGGAACCCAGTGCAGTCCCGGACACCAACAAATTACATCCAGAAAAGCTGTGGATACTATTTCTTACATTGTAGTTTTACCGTTACAAGTGTGTACGAATGAATCGGTGTGCGTGAAATTAAGGGAGGTGCGTTACCAGGCCATAGCATAAAGGTAGCAGTTTATGATTACACGAGTAATTTCATATTTAACATTATAATAACTCGGTAGTGTCAACCAGATGCGTATTATAAACACCATAACGGCACGTTAGACAACCGCGCGGGCAAGGAATGTTCACCATACAGTACAGAGTAGAAATAAATTAAAAATATATAGTCCAGTATTGCTTCTTTGCCGGATTGTTCCCATTTAGTTCGAATGTATGATGTTTTATGTGCAATTGGTTACTAGCCTGTCGTAGGTGGTTAAGCCTAAAACTCGTTGTATGTCGCTCGCTTGTTTGATCACCGAATTGCCCCCCTTCTGCTGACATAAGAGTTGCAGTAGACCTAACCTTTCATAAACGGCCATGAATTTTAGTCATCGCTGGCTGACTGGAGCTTAGGTCTGGTCTGGAAAAAGTAGCCTTCCAGCTGCTTTGGCAAAACATTGTAGAATTATTCTTGTGCCAGGACGAGTGTCAAAATAAGTAACGCTTAATTATTGAGAGAAACGTGTTTTGTTGTTATGAGAAACTGGGTGTACAGACGTATAGAATATCGGGTCTAAGACCGGTGGAAAGAGCTCATGAGTTAGGTATATCGGTCTTAGTTCGGATACCATTTAGAACTGGTAACTGGTCTACTATCGCCGGTCATTATTATTACCAGCTGGCAAAAGAAAGAATCCAGAGGCACTGGATGTGTGTTATAACGTTATGCTCCCGGAACCTGGTACGTCTGAATCATTGACGTATTCTGGATAAGTAGGCATACTGTCTCGGTATCAGCACCTGTTTAAAGACTGTCGGTTCTCCTTATGAGAGATATATAATTAGGTGGCAGGGTGTTGAATACGCAGAATTTATGATTCAAGTATTTGGGTACATTTAGCTTCTCGACATCTGGATATATATATATATATAATGCATCGTCGTGTGTAACAGGACTGAACTTACAATTTGATAAACATTTCGCTGACTATTTTGAAAGTAATTTGACTGGGAGATGTTACTACCATCTAGGCCTGAATAGCCGCAGTCATATTACTTTTAAAATATTCAACAACCTACCTTTATTGTTATCTTGAAATTAGATGCTGGGAATTCAGGTGTCACAATTTCAAATCGATTCCAAATTTCCAACACGCGTAAATATGAGAGGAGCTTAGCTAGAAATAGGGGGGGAGGGGGGGGGGGGCTAGAAACGAATCCCTCTATAGGACCCGCTTATAACATCCGGATATCGGAGTTAGCATCGCCTTTATAAGCTTGGACCTCTTCCCGTAGACAGTGTCTTAGAAGCAGACAAAATAATAACGACGAACGTCGACCAGAGCCAATATGTTCAACATTTCCCTATTCGAGCGTGGTCCCGGCGTCCCATCACGCGGATATGGGAATGGCGAGATTTGTCAACATCTGGCAGCGGGTGGGGTGGTTGATGAACTCAGCCTTACTTGTTAGTTCATACCAGGGTGTCACGACAATACTTACGTACATGCAGATCATATGTTGACCGAGCGCCCAGCAGACGGACCAACCGACGACCGATCGACCAGCTGCCAACCATGTTAAAAGTGTAACAATTTATTGTAAAATGAGCTAGATATGCTATCGTATAAAGTCTCTCTTTTCTTTCTCGATACAGGCTGGAGAATGGCCGCTGTTTGATAGAGCTGTGGTGCTTTCATATAAGCCTGATCTATCCACTTTCTTGAGTCATTCAGATCGCCCTGTTTGGTGTCCAAGATGTTTTCGCTGTCTACACGCTACCCCTGCTCAGAACAAATTTTACTACATCCCTGGTGATGTAATTCTCGTTGGTATTTTCAACACGCATAATAATGGCACTGGCCCTTTTCACTGTGGTCCGCTCTCTATCTCTGGGTACATAGCTGCCGAGGCATTTTTATACTCCGTTCAAACATACCGCGACCGATACAACAGTGGTTACTTGGCCAATATCACAGTAGGAGTGTTAATCATGGATTCTTGTGGTGACCCGCTGGCCACTCTGCAAGATGTAACAAACTTTGAGTCATGCCGAGACGAGTACAGCGCTCAGGACGCTGCTTGGCCCGCGCATCCCAGACATGTGATTGGCTACGTTGCCACGGATTTGATGTCTGTTATAAGACCCCTATCTGAAGTCCTGGATGGACTCCGACGACCGCTAGTTACAACGGTCCCTCAACTACCTAACCCTATTGACGATAAGAATACACAGCACATGACGTTGAGCACGTCGGCAGGAAATTCAAACATGGTAGAAGTGATTCTTGACTTCATGATGCAGCATAACTGGACACGCATGTCACTGGTGGCATCTCAAGAATATCAGAATAGTGCCAATCAACTCAGTAAACACGCTGGAAGACGGGGAATATGTGTCTCAAATATTTATTACATGAAGTACCATGATCTGATGAGCGTTGAAAGCGTAGTTGGACGTATTATAGAGCAAACAGACGTAGGTGTTCTAGTGACTTACCTAGATGCCATTGAGAGTGTTGATTTCTTCACGGCTGTTGAAGACAACAATTTGCGGCGTGTGTGGATTAATGCAGGTGACTACACAGGTTGGGTGGGTGTGGCTAAGATCGCTGCTCTGGGTGCAATATTTGTCACTAAAGAAGAGGATTACCATCATGGTTTCCAGGAGTACTTTTCCAATGTCACAACCAAAAACCCGAGTCCACTTCCGTGGTTCCACGAGTACTTGGAACCGATAGCAAACTGCTTAACCTCAGCATCGCAGAATGATCGTGAGCCGGCTACCTGTTCGCGAAAGAAGATAGCAGAAAAAATGCTCACCTCTCCCAATCTACATCGGGTGATAGAAGCCACTGACTCGCTTTTGCATGGATTTCATGATCTATATTCGTATCTCTGTCCGGCCAAGGACGGCATCTGTCAGAAGTTTGCTGAGAAGGAAAGCCATGAGATTGAGGAGTTGCTATTTGAGACCACTAAGAGAACGAGCTTCCACTCAGAAGGAGCTCTGGTATCATTTGACAGTTATGGTAAAATGGAAGATGTCGGCCGTTATGTGATTACCAACTACCAAGGGCATTCCCACTTCGTACAGGTATGCGGTGCTAACCATTTTTACTATCCTCGCACCGTTAGGAGAATAGAGGTTTCACCTTTCCAGTTTATCCATCCATCATATGACGTCATAACCAACTACGTGGCGTGTAGAATGGCATTATAATGAATGACGTCATTATGACATCATGAATTATGTAGATAAATACGTCACGAACGCATATTTGAAGACGGACTATACGTTGTTGTACGAATTGTATGTCCTTGCCATTTAATAGATAGTCTGTTGAATATTTTGAAACTAATTTAACTGGGCGCTGTTGCTGTCATAGGCAGCAACAGCACCGAGTCAAATTAGTTACAAAATATTCAACAGCTTACCTATATAGTTTTCAGGAAATTGATAGCTAGGGCATTCGGGGATCGATCAATTCCAACACGGCGAAGTGTGGGTGCAGCTTAGTTATAGGTGGGTGGGACATAGCTAAAAATGGAAAGGTTCATTGTAATAGCGTGCTTGTGTATGTGCATTCGCGCATCTGTGCGTCCGTGCGCGTATTCGTGATTGTGATTGCGTGTGTGCGCCCGTGTGTGTGTGAATGTGCGCGTGTGCGTGTGTTTGGAAATGCGTGTTTCCGCAGCCTTATGCAAAAAAAATTCGCTTTGGCACAAATTATAACATATTAAAGGAACTTACCGTAAACTAGGATTTCCAAAACCCTGGATATATGGATATCTCAGTAACTGCTGGTCCCATTTGGCTAATATTTTAACACAATAAGGTCAGTATGGTTTCACAGCTTTAGGCGTGATCCCGAAAATTCCGGAAAAGATCGAAAAATCCTAACAATATGACAAACACAGTTGGTGATTCTGCATTCTTGCGTTGTAAATTTATGGCCAAAATGGTTATTCTGGAATGCACTTCGTGATCCGGCGATTTGATGCGTTGTCCGGAAACTCATAGAACTTCTAGTCACCTATAATATGAATGGATGTGCCAAGTTGTTTGATTCTCCCTAGTCGCGTTCCCGATGTAGGGGCATATGGCTAAAATGTGTATGCCCTACTTCAGGAAGCACTTAGTGAGAACGTGACTTAGCTATATGAACGGTTGACATGAAACTAGTTTGGTTCTAGCCAACTAAAATATGAATGTATATTACGATTTGCTGTTTCTACATTCTAAGAAAATGTGTATTCACCTAGGTAACCCAGTTCCCTCGATGTTTGACCATATGAGCTCAACCTAGATATTCTTCTAGCCACGTATAATATGAATGTATGTGCCAAATTTGGTGATTCTACCTCATAGGATTCAGGAGATGTGCCTCGGACGGGCGGGCGGGCGTGCGGGCGTGCGGGCGGGCTGACGACGTACGGACGGAGAGATAGACGGACAGTGTTTCTCATTGACGCGCTTACCTATATGAGTATCTGTCATGCATCATGGCACACGATGAACCAAGACGTCTTCCAACAGTGAAACATTTACATCAATAAATTACAATCTTTATAACCTTTTCATGGCGAAGACGGCCAAAATCGGCCGCTGCAGTAATCTTGAGAAATGTCGATTTGCATGTCACAAGAAGACTATTTTTGAAATTTTATCGCCAAGTCAGTCATTCCAGCGGTAAATTAAAAAAAATGGACAATCAGCATGCAAATATTTAGATTTTTTGACAGAATTTAGCCATTCAATGGTTAATGATAAATTATCGCAGCCTTGTCTTAGTGCAGCATAATTTGAAGAAAGCTAGTTTTAAAGCATCACATTCACGCAGCGAGTGCAATGTGATAATTGTCTTCTTCTTCTTCTTCTTCTTCTTCTTCTTCGTCGATAATACTGATATGAAATGGGACCGAGGTTGAGATTATTTTTATTATATAAACTGATATTCCGCCAAATTTTCCAATAAAGTCGATCCCTGAAAATTACTACGTGCTATTTAACCAATTAAATAAAGGTAAAGGTGTTAGACTGGTGAGCAGGAGAACCCCACGTGCACCCCTCAGGATCCACTGCAATCTTGATTTTTGTACTTATTAGTGAAAGATCTGGACATGTCCCCCAGAAAAACTTGTCACGATCCTTGTTTTCTAGGCATAAATCAAACCCGCATCATGGTCGTCAAAAATCTCTCATTTTTAGAGGATGCGGAAACAAAAATTTGGGAAAACTGCCAATTTTTAATATTTATTATTAATAATTGATCACTCAAAATATTGTTTGTTGCTTTCGCTTCCATTTCATGTATATTTTTATGCAAATCAGTTGAATAGTTATGTCAGCAGAGGTCAAACGGTTACCAACTTTGATCGTTGCTTAAAATCTGACAAATGTACATCGCTGTAACTGGCACACATGTGCAATCATTGGGAAGTGAAAAGCTAAATGAGCGTAACATCAGTTACACCGCGTCTGAATAATATAGATTAATAAATAACCACTGAAAATGTTTCTATTAGTATACTATGCAATTTTATGTATACGTATGTTATGTGCAAATCGCTTGAGTAATAAGGTCATCTAAAATCAAATGGTCACATATTTTGGCCGATGCTTAAAATTGTAGAATTTTGCATTACTGCTATTGGCAAAGCGCTACTGAAAGAATATGTTGGTGTTAACACATTGATAATGTGTGATAGATTCCATCTGACAAATCATACGTGCTAATGGTTATTTATTTCATTGGATCGTGTTACTATGACTGTTAAGACAACAATAAGTGTAAAATGCATTTATCTGCACCTGAACATAATGTGAACATATTGTCGTACCTAAATAACCGGGAGCATTAATTGATCACTTATAATGTTTGTATTGCTACCGTTTGCATATTAGACAATATATCTTCTCGCTGTATTCGACCATAACATCATTCAATTAGTCACAGTTACTATCGGAGATGCCAGATGCTGATGCCTCACCTTCATTGCTGCTATCACCGTCAGTGGAACTACCCTGTTACTTTCTCTTTCTAGAAGATCTGTCATCATGTGACAGTGTCTGATGATATCATCCATCCTTACACCATATAGCTCCAGTCCAATCATTAGTTTCCCTTGGTTCAAGGATTCTGGCTTTCAAGGCTGTCTGGCTTTGGTAGATGGACTCTCTTCCAAATACCTACCTAATAGTTCAGCCCGTGTTGTGTTCCAGTGAAAGCAAGGTTTTGTGGGTGGCAGTATGTATAGATTAACGGTTTATTCTGCTTGAAATTTCCACTGATTCATAACACTTCCCCGCCATTTAAATGCTACACCATTTGTTATTGAAATCATCTTGAATATTCGACAACTGGAATCCTCAAACTGGATAAAGAGATTATGTGACTTCGCGAGTGAGATGTTCAATGATTCACCAACAAAATGATGAGCCTCGTGTCTGTGATCAACCATCCAAAAATAATATACCATTATAAAAGTGTGTGAATGATGTCCAAAAAGGCTTCACATGAATTTGGGCAGAAGTATGCTAGAACGACATTTGTCTTCCTCGTGTGTATCTTCACCACATATTCAAAGTCATAAACTACTATTGTGCATGTACCTATTTGAAAATGATAATGAAAGAGCTTGGTGCTCTAGATTCATTGAGGTTGTACCAGACACTCCACTGTTCCAATATATCGATGAGACTTGAAGTTACATAGGAGAGCCGGACAATCTAGAAAGCAATGACTGAAGGTCCTGCAGATTGCTACGCTACAAGTATCATACACAACAGGGGTCGGACGGCCCAATTTAGCATTGTCAACCAGCCTCATTGGCAAAGATGACCACATTATCTGAAGGAGGACATGATAATTTAGTGTCGAATGCTTTGTTATTGCTTTGTGGTGAAAGATTGTCCGATTATTATTCTAAACAGAGAGCACATCTTTCATAGATCTGTGAACATCAGATGGCTGGCTAGATTCTTCTAGTAGCTAAGTGGCTGCAAAACTAATCGTCAATTTCATACAGGTGCATGGCAAATGAAAAGTACTACGTATAACTTTGTAGTATCCTGACCTTTTCCATATGATATGGATGCCTTCACAGGCAGGTTTAAGTGAAAGGTCGCAACACCTCTGTTCAATATGTCCTGAAGACTTTCTAGGTATTGGGGTGCCATGGGCCATCTGACTTCACTTAAATGATTTCATCTACCAAATGTGCAAGGGGACTCCCATAACAATCGCTGTTGTACTTCAAGTCTTCACGATAATGCCAAACTAGTGAACCTGACGAGAAACGTATCAACCCTGCACCAAGAATTTTACTCATGAGCACATTGAGGGTGTATGTATCATGCGGCTGTTTGGAGGAGGGATCATGTATACAGAACACGGGAATGAAAGTGTTTAAACAATTAGAGCCATGTGGTGTGAGTGTAAATACCTCCCACGCTGTGGCAAATAATCTAGAAAAGGAGCATCATAATGTAACAATGTGCAGGAAGACAGTTATGATGATGGTGATAACAATAACGATGATGGAAGCAGCAATGGAGGGGATGAAACAGCATCTGATAGTGAATGTGCCTAATTGAGTAATGCTATGGTAAAATACGGCTGATAGATGTACTGTTAGCTATGTAATGGACAACAACAAAAACATCGTGAGCATTCATGTATTACTTGACGTTATATAGGTGCAATGTTATGTCATTTCATATTTCAGTTCCCCGTATTGGCCATAATTGCATTTTGCAAGTACATTCAATAATGGATATTCTGGTATCGGTTATGGAAATAAGATTTCATGAAATAAATTAACATTAATAAGCTAATAACGCCAAGATATTTCTTTCTAAGTGATTTGTTTATCACAACAATACACAGTAGTCAGGTTTTAAGCAGCAGCTAAAATTAGTGGCCTATTGACCTCTGATCACATAATTATCCAACTGATTTGCATATAACATATATGATATTGCAGAGGACATTAGAAGAGACATTTTGAGTGGTCGTTTATTAATCAACATGATTTAGACGTGAATATTATGTTCATTTAATTTGTCAATTTCCCATAATTGCATTCTTCTGCTATTTTCGACAAGGAGATTCTGTCAGTTGTTATTGTGAACTAAATCTGATTTGCATAAAGCATACAGGAACTGGAAGAGGAAACAAGAAACAATATTTTGAGTGGTTATTTATTAATAATAAATAATAAAGAAATGATAGCTTTCTCAATTTTTGTTTGCCCATCCCCGAAAGTGATAGAGTTTATCTACCATTTTGCGGTTTTGAAATGCCTAGTAAATAGGGATCGTGACAATTTTATAAGCTAATAAGTAAAAAGATCAGGACGGCGATGGATCCTGAATGGTGCGTGGGTGGTTCTCCTGGACCCCAGACTATGTAATTAGATTGTGTACCTCAATGTATTGAAACGAAATCAATCTTAACATATGATGATTGCTTTCTGCATAAATATATACCTTCTAGTTGTCAAATTGAATTATGAATACGAGTCCCTTATTCAACTTCACAACTAACATTTTTTAATTTATTTCTTTTAATACGTTTTCTTTGCCAGGTTGCGGACTGGTACAATGGAGAGTTCACAATGAAGAATGAACGAGTCATGTTGTTTGACAAGTCTGGTCTAGAACTTACAGAGATGCCGAAATCAGTGTGCGGCATCAAGTGTAAATGTGTCAACTTGGACATACCGGAAGAGGTAACTGAGAGCCCATCGGTGATGATCCTCCCTAATGCGGCTAGCCATTCCGGTGTTTTCATTGACCATACTTGGGCAATAGTAATCGTTGTACTAGGCGGATCTGGCATCATTTGCGCCGTGGCTCTTTTTTGTTACATTATGGCTAAGGTGCTTAAGGGTGCTTTGCGTGGAAAGAATGTTGGACTTGGGCTGCTGCTGTTGCTTGCCATTGTATGCGTTTACCTATCCGTGTTGTTCTTCGTGTTCACACCTAGTGAGGTGGTGTGCGGTTTCCGTTACTTCGCGCCTGGTGTGTCTTGTGGATTCTGTTTTAGTGTAATTCTTGTCAAGCTTATGAACCTGCATGAATACAGAAGTATTGGTCCCGGTGGGAATGTCTCTCGTCTGAACAATTTCCTTTATGTGTTCCTCATTTCTGGCATCCAAATTGCAATATCGACGCAGTGGTGGATTCTTAAATCGCCAATGCTGTGCGATAAAACTGTATGCCCCCTATATGCCTGTAACTTCGAGAGGAATAACTTTCTGTTCGGTCTCGTGTACATCATGTTCCTAATACTCCTATGCGGATTTTATTCGATCGGAGTGCGACAAGTTACACGAAATCTGGGGGAAGCGCGCCCAATACTGCTCAGCATGTGGTGCTGTATCGGCATTTGGGTGACGTGGATCGTGGTCGCCTTTGTCACTCCGCGTTATTATTTGGAACTCACCATATGCATTGCCCTTCTCCTCACAGCCTCTGTGCTATTTTCTGTAATATTTATCCCGAAAGTACAGCGAATTGCGAAGTCGACTTATAAATTAACACGGAAATGCTGCCAAGGTAGCGGTAACAACCTGAATGACACCGGCAATTCCACTCCGCATTGTACATTCCAGCCAGCCATGGATTTCTCATTTTTTCGCATGTACTCTTCTACTGGAGATGCAGATGGTGAGCCATCGCTTGAAAATATTTCAAAAAACAATGGCGTTATGACACGCCCCGACCCGCTCTATTAATTTTAATTAGCCTATGTTAGTCCAAGTCACGATTATGATAGCGTAAGATAGATATTCTGTGACATTTATCCTACATCATAAGCTTGGCCATTGGACTTATAAATCCATTCTCAAAGATAATTCCACGCTTGCCATCTATATCGCGCTTATTTAGACACCATTGCTACGAGTTTGACTATTTTGTCCTGAAAAACTTACAGGTAGGCGCTCCTCAAAATGCTGGTGTACCTCTACTCAGAATGCAGGTAAACAAACAAAATCGTCTAGAGTAAAAAATAAAACCGCTCAGGAATTTTCCATTGTACTACTCAAATAGGCTATCTGTACACGCAAGCTAAAAATGCAAAATGACCAATTTTGGTCTGGGAATATCACCAGAATGTTCAATAGAAACAGATGTATCGCTTCAGCGCTTGGGTGAAAACGAACAGGAAGGGAGTAATTTCTATTTGAGATTTACATAGCGAAAGGATGGTAGTTAAAGGATAACTAACCTCATCTCTTGATAGCTATTCAAGTGCTCTAATATGCCACTCATAAACTATGCAGGTAGTTTTAAGCTTTTTATCATGGCGCTAAAGAAAGATATTCAGGCTTTAGTAGCTAAATGTTGCTACATCTGTACAGCCTACGATGGCCGTCATTATTTACTTTTCAACCAATCAGAAAAAGCCTAGCGTGTCTGCCTCGGTGTATACTCTCAGTCGTAGAGACGCTAGCTATAGTTTGGCAAGGTGTTATAAAAGCAATCATACAGGTAAGCTATTGAATATTTTGAAACTAATTTGACTGGAAGTTGTTGCTGCCGTAAGCAGCAACAACTTCCAGTCAAATTAGTTTCAAAATATTCAAAGAGATGAGTATTACATAATAAAGAATGTAATGCATTCGCACTTACAGGACATCACACACTATCGCTTCAGGAGACAAAATGGTGGCGATCACTGTACATTTACGCGATATTACAAAGCAGATAATTGTGATAGTGACCGTAATGTGACAAAATATGAATGATATGGAATCGATATACCATAATCTATCGGTGCAGTTTAACATTTGAGATGAGATTAGCATCACTTTACGAAGAATTGCGGTTTGTATATTTGAGCAAGGGACAGCTCGTTGTTTGGAGTGCAATATTAACCTCTGTAATTAGCCCAATATTGCACTTCGTCACTTATCCGCTGTACTCGTTTATTTATATCTTGCTAATGTAGTGTTTAATTTGCACCTGCGCGATGGCAACGTACCCCTGGGTATAATGCATCTTTCCAGTTTTAGCTATGCCTCACCCATCTCTATCTAAGCTCCACCCACACCACACTCGTGTTGGGATCGGTCGAGCTCTGAACTTCCTGATTATCAATTTCCAGAAAACTATACAGGTAAGTTGTTGAATATTTTGAAACTAATTTGACTGGGTGCTGTTGCCTATGGCAGCAACAGCGCCCGGTTCAATTAGTTTCAAAATATTCGACATCATGTTTATTAAACCATATAGAATCATTTATGACATAATGATTATGACGTCATCCTACACGCCGCTTAGCTGATTATGACGTCATATTTCTTCATATTGATAGATGAATACTCTGGAAAGGTGAATTATCATGCTATAAATGTTGGCTTCATTTTGAATGTACCTGACAATAATACAAAGCCAGTTGTTAAGACATAGAGGTAAAACATTCTTTTTAAATCATTTTTCTCTTTTATCCTCTTTCTGAAACAAACCTTTGCATAAATTGGCTGCAAATTGTCTATGGAATCAGACAACAGACATGGTTTTTTGTAAAGAAATGTGTCTTGCGTTGACATGTTAATCGGAAAAAAAACCATTTCGACTGGGCAGCAGACCTGCATTTTGGGAACATCAAGGGAAATAGTTACATAAACAGCATTTTTGTTTTAACTTGAAGAGAGTTTCAAAATACTGACCAATGCCATATCTTTAGTTGATTTGTTGCGTTTTACGTTACAGTTTTAGCCAAATTGTCGACCAACATTTGGAAGGCCAATTGCATTTCATGTGTAGCATTGTACCGTTAATCCTTTCACGACGAATCCGGCCAAAACCGGCCTCTGTAGTGGTCTTGGGAGATGGCCATTTTCAGGCCAAGCGAAGACTATTTTTGAAAATTTACCACTGAAATGCCTGGCTCGATAACCGATCCAGTCATTTCAATGTTAAATTTTTTTTAATAGTCTTCTCTTAGCCTGCAAATGGTCATTCAATAAGTAGATATTTTAATTTTTTAAACAAATTTAGTCATTAAATGTTTACAGGAAATAACTTAATACTGTATTTTCATTTCAACTCCTATACACTATACACTATAAGTTAATAAATCATCGTCATCATAGTCCAGAACCACTGTTAACATCTATCCGGTGAGCTCCATGCCATTTTAAAAAACCCATTATTTTGAGAGGCACCAATGTGTATAATCTTTGGTAGAATTATAAATTTTATATGAATATTTGAAGCCATGTTCTGTAGGAACAGACTGCACAATGGAGGAATCCGATATGTCACTCACTTATATGACGTCATAGACAAAATATGTCCCTTAGCCGACGTCACAATAAAGTAACATATGTAAGTCACGAAAGTCTGAATTGTCTGTTCTTGGTGAATTTACAAGTTATTGCGCATTCTGTTGAATATTTCTCAACTAACTTGAAAACTACTGCTTCCGTATGCAGTGACAGGCAGGTCCCGGTCCCACTCAACATTCAAATTAACTTCAAAATATCCAAGAAAATATTTCTTATATTGTATGTATGTTTTATATTTGTTTATTAGCATTGAAATTGTTAAAACGTTGATCCCTTTCGGCATCCGGCACTCTGAGTAGCCTAGCATAGATAGATATAATAATATATAATGTGTATATTACTCAACATGAGTTTCGTATCTATTTGATAATTTATATATAACAACAGCGACAATTTAAATACATGCTTGTGTTATAATTAGTATGCATTTTGTTCAGCTTTCATTTTTTATATAGGTCTAGGTTGCTAAGCTTTATATTCTGTAGTTAATATATCTGTACCGTGTTACCTCTTGTAGTTACAGGAGAATACGTTAGTAGTTAGTCTATGTAACATGCCCATATAGGCATACCAATAAAATTATGTATAGATATTACAGCCTTTATTTAATTACTATAATAATAAATTCTATAATATTTGTAGAAAATAAAGTTTTGATCACAAATTAATTGGATATTGCCATTTTACACACGTGGGTGCAGTGCGATGCTCCCTGCAGATGCTATGGGTTGTGCTATTATAATATTGTAGCCATATTACCAGTGTTTGTATCAATCGTTGTTGGTAAATGAAAGGGTTGTAAAATTTTGCAGCCAACATTGTTCTCCTGTTTTGTAATGAGCCTTTCCAGTTTTAGCTTTGCCCCGCCCATCACTATCTAAGCTCCACCCACACCACGATCGTGTTGGTATCGATCGATCTCTGAACTCCATGACTATCAATTTCCAGAAAACAATACAGGTAAGCTGTTGAATAATTTGAGACTAATTTGACTGGGTGCTGTTGCCAGATTAGTTTCAAAATATTCAACAGCATGTTTCTTAAACAGCAAAAACATGCAATTCATACAACGTGCCGGACTATTAAGCATTAAAGACGGGCTTAGTCGAATCATTCATGACGTCATGATTATGACGTAAGCATACACGGCGCGTAGTTGATTATGACGTCATATGATTGAGTGAGGAAATGGATTCATGAATTCAGAAGAAAGGTGGCGAGGCATGCACTGTTTGCTGTAGCATATCAACAATATGTGGTCCGTTTGTTAGCAATATAGAATGTGAGAGTCTGTTGTATATGTTCGCTAGTTTTCATCATCAAATAACTGTTTACGTACACTTATGGACGGCTGTGATGGGGGTGGCCGGGTGCGTGAAACGCGTTATATACCTGCCAGTCTATGTTAAGATTTTCCAGACGTCAACACTAAACTATTTATCCTTCAAATTTCATGAAGGTGTCCCCCAACCACCCCGGTAGTAGTCATACTGAAATATGGGGTGGGGTGGGGTGTGTGGGTGGGGGGGGGGGGGTGTGCGCATAAGTGGCTGGTAATTAAGCGTTCTTAGCCTATTGATATAGATCCCAAGTGTGATAATGATCAGATCTTTATAATGCGTACAAAGAAAATGTATCCCAATATTGATTAAATATATGTGAGAAATATATTTACCGAATCGCTGAATCAAATAATCAGTAGGCCTATTATTTTTCTTGAGAACAACAATGCTGGCCCACGTGGTAGATGTAGCCTATGCATGTTGATCATGCCAGTTGTTGATAGTGTGCAGTTAGAAAACAATGTATATTGAAATAGAGTACATAATTCAGAAAAATTTTAATACAGCTATCTCTACAACTTACAGACGGATTCCGGTCAGTTGTATCAAATTCTCCGCGCATTGCCAGCTTGCTAGCCTAGAACAGGTTTGGTCTCTTTAGACACATTGATTCGGAAGATTTGCCGATGGAAGCGTGGAAAATAATTCAAGATGACCGAAAACATTTCGTCAGTGAAATCATAATTTAGGAGCCCAAAATACATAGGCCTATGTATAGCGATATTCGTAATTAAAATCCATCAAATGATAAAATTCAAACTGGCCACCCAAATTCTAAAATTAGATTGGTCGCTGATGGTCACGTGATTTCATCCATAAACTTAGATTTAACAAATTCGGGTCGCCCTTAGTGTTAATCCTATTTGCAAATTTCCAGCCCAATCTCTTTATTTGTTCGAGATGAGAAATAGTTTTTGTGAAAACGGGATCATCTCAGATGTTCACCAGTGAAATCAACCAACCACGGTCAGTTGGAAACATTTGATTCAACTATTTTTCTAGATGAAGTTTCTTGACGGTTGAAACACAAATTCGCTTAACGGTTTCGAAGACGATGTTTAATCATGTTGTTAAAACATCAGAAAATCTAAAATGGCCGCCACACAAACCGACCAATCAGCTTACTTTGAACAACGTTGGACTCGTGATAGCCAGTGTGTGAATGGGATATGGGATCCCGTAGAAACATGTAATGATGACGCTATTTATGCTTCTACCCGGTGCTGGTGCTGCTTCTATTGGTACTTGTGTCGGCGACGTTGGTCTAGTGGATGTAGCTACTGCTGATTCCCCATAGTTGTTGTAGTGATTGCATTTGTCCGTTGATGTAGCAGTTGTCGTCGTTGATGTATTCGTTGCTCTAGTTATTGATGTCGTCGTCGTCGTCGTCATCCTTGTTATGTTGTTGTTGTTGTTATTATTATTGTTGTTGTTGTTGTTGCTGTTGTTGTTGTTGTTGTTGTTGTTGTTGTTGTTGTCTTTGGAGTTGATGCTGTTTATACTACCACAGTTGACGGCTATGCTGCTGTCGTTGTTGTTCCTCCTGGTGACGCTGTCACAAACGTTATTACGGTAGACACAGCCTGTATCCGAGCGTCTCAACAGCAACTGACGATATTCAGCTGAACGGCAGAAAATACCACGTGAGGTAAAGAGGTGTTAGAGAATTAGAATTATTTTTCGTTTCCTCAAATATTATTAACAATATTTATGGATATTCAGTTTTAGGACATGATAGTCGGTCATTTTAATATGCGTGTTCCTTCGCTGACTATCTTGTGCTTGTAGATACTCTTCTAACACTGGGGAAGACGCTATTATTTGTTACGCTAAATTTTGTTTCCAATCATATTTTATTCTGGAAGAGTACACCAATCTGTATTACTTTTTAATGTGTATTAGTTGCTTATCCACTGCTTTTCATGTATCACCCATACTCTAAGCCGATTCAACCGACATCAACGCCGATACTGAGCCAGACTGTACACTATATGTGTATTTGTTAGAGACGGTCGTCAGCAGTAAGCTCTGAACGCCGTCTCTTAGAACGACATGTGTAAGGTTTCGCATTATTTTGGCGTTGATGTCGTTTGAATTCAGTTAGAGTATTGGTGATATGTCGCAGAAAGCATTGGATATACAACTCCTACACATAAAACGAAATACAGAATATTTATGGATGATTCCAGTTTATCTATCAATCATATGACGTCATAATCAAGTACATGACGTGAAGGATAACGTCATATTCAATTACGTCATGAATGGCGTAACTAAGTTGGTCACGACCGCTTAATTGATGACGGACTAGGCATTGCTGTACGAATTGTATGTCTTTACTATTTCATGATTAACATGGCGTGGCTCCGTCACGAAAATCGTAGTCTGTCACAAAAATGTATGAATTATGTCGTTGACGAATTTACAGTTTAGTAAACATTATATTCAATATTTTGAAACTATTTTGACTGGGAGCTGTTGCTGCCGTATTTTCAAAAAATTCAACAGCTTACATACATGTATAGTTTTCTGGAAAGTGATAGTGAGAGAGTTAGTGATCGATCGATCCAAACACGAAGTGTGGGTGGAGCTTAGCTAGAGATGGCTAAAACTGGATTCCTACATTGTGCCATTAGAGGGTTCGTCATTATTGAAAACAAAACTTTGCTAAAGAACTAGCGTCTTTCCGATTTTAGCAGGATATGTATACGTAGGCATACATGGCAGCCAGCGAAGGTCCAAGCCTGTTAAAATGATGACTGTCGTGTCCTAAAACTGAATATTACTAAATAGTGTCCATGACATCTAAGGAAACGAAAGATAAATCTAATTCTCTAACATCATTTTACCCCACGTGGTAATTTCTACCGTTCGGATGAATACCGCCCCTTGCTAATGAGACGGGCGGATGCAGGGTGCAGTACGCTCTGCTAAACAGTTATGATAGTGACGAATTAAATGTGCATAACCACGCCAAATGCCTGAAAATTAAATTGTTAAAATTGTAGACCTTTAGTGACTTAACTCGTGTGCCTAGATGTAATAAAACGAAATAATTCTTAATATATGATGATTTCATACGTATAAATTAATATAATTTTTTTACTTATGAACTTGAATTAGGGGCACGTGTCTCTAATTCAATTTCACATATTATATGGACTGAATTTAACAAATGTTAAGATTTAATTCGTTTCATTGCGTTCCTGCACATAATTTAAGTCTCTAGAAGAATACCATTTTAACCATTTTATTTTTTACCATTCTGGCGCGATAATGCACCTTTAATAATGATCAACGGACGAATCCACTTTTAGCTATACCCCGCGCATCTTTAGCTAAGCTCCGTCATAATAAATTACGTCACATGTAGGCCGATGTCACAATCAAAATGCGTAATGCATGGCGTATCTAAGTCAGTTGTGAACCATTAAATGTCCGTAAAGTCGTTCAAGTCTACTAATTTTATGTCTACTATTCAATAAACATTCTATTGAATATTTTGAAACTAATTTGACTGGGCGCTGTTGCTGCCATAGAGAGCAACAACACAGTTAAAGTATTTTCACAATATTCAGCAGCTTACCTGTATATATACCTTGATATCGGATCCTGGGCATTCCTGGTTCAAAGTATATAAATTGATCCCAACATGCCCACATTGTGGGCAGAGTTAGCTATAGATGGGCGGGGCATAGCTAGAATGGAGGAATCCCGTTTTAGCTATGCCCCACCCATCTCTAGCTTAGCTCGACCCACTCTGCCCGTGTTGGGATCGATCGATCTGAATCTCAATTTCCAGAAAACTATACCGGTAAGCTGTTGAATATTTTGAAACTAATTCAACTGGGTGCTGTAGCTGCATATGGCAGCAAAGCGCCCAGTCAAGTCATAGTTTCAAAATTTTCATAATGTTCAACAGAATGTTTATTAAATAGCAAGGACATACAATTCGGACAACAACGCTTCGTCCGTCATCAGGTAAGCGTTCGTGGCGAACTTAGTTACATCATTCATGACGTAATTGAGTATGACGTCGACATATACGTCACGTAGTTGATTATGGCGTTATATGATTACTGGATAAACTGTAATCCTCCATTGGCTGTCTGTAGCAAACTCCTTTCTCAAGGGATATAATCGTGTTATAGGCGCAATAGTACTAGCTATCTCCCTTAGGTTTGCTGCTGAAATGAAGACACCATTTCTAAAGTGGGCTTGCTAAGACCCCAAAATGACATAAAACCTCCACACTGTAGTACAAACATGCCCTTTGGCATGACGGTTGTTTATGATCATATATGACATTTAAGATATGGAGACAAGCTGAGTCTGCACTTTTTGACCATCATTTGCATAAATCCAATATGGACGCTACCAGCAGGTAATATCTTGATATATTTAACCATATCTCAAGTTGTTGGCAACGTATTTTAAAGATATATATGCTTTTGACGATGTGGTATCTGAGCAGTGCCCCTGCTGCTGCGAGGTCAAGGCCAGTCCTTACAACAGAGGTCGATGCCATTCTCTACCAATTTTAAGTAAAATTTATAATTTCGTTCACATCCCTGGATGTAGAGAAGATATCGTCACAATCTTATTATCCAGATATATGGTTGTGATGATGGGATATCCATAATAGGCTATCCAATAAGACAGTGACCTTGGTGCTGTGGTGTTAAGCTCAAACCACAATGGCCAATGCCATTTTGACCATTTTGATATTAGGTAAAGTTCTATGACTACGGTTCTGATGACATTAGGATACTTCAAAGAGTATCATATGATAGTGCAAGCATGGAATGTATTAGATTATCGTTTCACTCTAAGACTCTAATAAGTTGATTACTATAGGGCTTTTTTATACATCTCAGACAGATAGGCAGGCCGACCGGTCGACTGACAGACAGACATACAGACCCGATCGCAATACCCTCTTCCCCTTACGGGGCTTGGGGAAAATGTCAAGGTGACCTGAATCAGCGAATGTATGTAGGATAGGAAATAGAAGCAAAGTTAAGAGGTGATATATTGCTTTCTTATTTCAGGGTCCAATGTTACAGTCATCTGCATGGCTACAATGGCTGCTTGTTGTTGCTCTCATACCAAGTATCGCCTGAAATCGTAGAAGCGTCTGTCTGTGCACAGAGCACAGTTTTCCGCCTATCCTTCATTTAATTTTATTTAATACGCCCAGGTCACAAGGTGACTTTTGGGGTCCGTTACGATGTTACATATTGTGGCGGTAGAGAAGTAGATATTATTATTATTATTATTATTATTATTATTATTATTATTATTATTATTATTATTATTATTATTATTATTATTATTACATTATTAATATTAGACTATATTATACAGACGTCGTCGTTGTTGTCATAATCGTCATCGGTGGAGACGGTGATGGTGGTGGGAGTGGTGTTGTTGTTGTTGTTGTTGTTGTTGTTGTTGTTGTTGTTGTTGTTGTTGTTGTTGATGATAATGATGTTGACGACGTTGATGTTGATGTTGTTGTTGATGATGATGTTGACGACGTTGATGTTGATGTTGATGTTGATGCATTTGTCCGTTGCTGTAGCCGTTGTCGTCGTTGATGTATTCGTTGCTCTAGTTATTGATGTCGTCGTCGTCGTCGTCAGTAATGTTAGTGATCAATAGAGTGGCCATTTCTAGCTAAGCTCCGCCCACCTAGGCTCTTACGCGCCTTGGAATCGATTCGAACCTTTGAAATTTGAATTCTGAGAATCTACATTTCAGGGTAACTATATACAGGTAAGCTGTTGAATATTTTAAAACTAATTTGACGAGGTGTTGTTGCTGAATAGGGCAGCAACAGCTCCCAGTCAAATTAGTTTCAATTCAAAATATTCAACAGAATGTTTATTAAACTGTAACTTCATCAAAGACATAATTCGTACACATTCCTGACAGAGCCACGTCACGTTAAAGGTACATCCACAGCAAAATGCGTGAAAATAAGATTGTTTAAATCGTGTACGTTTAGGGGATTAATTTGTATGCATCAATGTCGGGAAGCAAAATAAATCTTAACATATGATGATTTCATTCCATACAAATCATTATATGGTTTTTAATTGCGAAGTTGAATTAAGGACTTTTGTCTAATTCAATTTCACAATTTAAAAACTTATATTAATTTCTACGTAATGAAATCATCATATGTTAAGACTTATTTCGTTCCATTGCATCTAGGCCCCCCCCCCCCCCATTTAAGCTTTTACAAGTATTCAATTTAGACAATTTTATTTTCAAGCATTTTGCTGTGAATGTGTACATTTAAGTGTGACGTCAGCTAACATTTGACGTATTTCATTATGGCGTCTGATACTTGATTAGCAGCTCGGATTCCTCAGTTTTTGGCTAATGTGTTCGTTTATAATATTCACGCACCGTCTTCTTAGCAATTAGCATATTCATTGCGTTAGAAATGAATGCATTGTCCACGAATATAATTATGCGCACCTGGTGAAATTAATTACTTTGTTTGTGACTTTAAACCGACTAGTAGGCCTAATAGTATACTTATGCGACCACAGTATTTTTTTATTATACGGTCGTGTTATTGTTCATATTCAGCAGACCTCGTTAACCCTTTCACTGACAAATCCCTGAAAAGTAAATTATTTACAAAATAAAACTTGTTCTGTTGAATATTTTGAAATAAATTTTACTGGCTGTCGTTGCTGCTTTAGGCAGCAGCGGCTTCCGGTCAAATTAATTTCAAAATATTCAATAGCTTTGCAGTGTGGTTGCTTTGAAAATGAGATATGGGGAATTCGTCTGTGAACTGGTTATTGCGTCGTTGATTTGATTTCTAAATTATTTTATTACCCGGCAAAGATTGATTTAGTACGTCCTATGCATTATTAGAACGCAAATGATACGTGAACGAAGATTAAATATTAACCATTTATTCATTGTTCACATTGTAGAAATTAATTTGCATTTCAGAAAAATAAATATTAATAAGAAACGGTTTAAACCTGCAGCATATATAGTGCGTCATCGTGAGCCAGTCTTTGCTTTGTGCGGTTGAAAGCGTTGCTATGCGCGTGTACGTAAAAACACCCACGCGCCGACGCACGTCATAATCAATTACGTCACATGTAGGCTGACGTCACAATCATGATGACGTATTATAACTCCGTAACGAAGCTTGAAATATCCGTCAAGTATACGAATTATTTGTCTTTGATAAATTTACAATTTCAAAAAAACTTGTTGAATATTTTGAAATTAATTTGACTGGACGCTTGTTTGCCATAGGCAGCAACAGCACCTAGTCAAATTAATTTCAAAATATTTAACAGCTTACCTTGCAATTGGGATTCTGCAGGATTCAAAGTATAGAAATCGATTCAAACACGCATAAAAATTGGGTGGAGCTTAGCTAGAAATGAGCGGGGCATCGATTGAAATGGTTCCCTCCATCGTGAGTAGAACTATAAATATGTTCAAATTCCTGTCAAATGAGGACGTGGAACCTCGTGCTTTTCCAATAACAAATATGTGTATTTAACTTCAGCGGACTGTGTTAAGCGCGTGGGCACTGATAGGGGATGACGGCGCATTCGAATAACGATGAAGTAGATAATAGAATCGTTGTCCTGGTAACACGCGCAGTAAATACATTTATAACTGTGCCCCGCCCTTTTCTAGCTAACGTTTTACACGTGAATTCTCATAGTCTAAATTTCAATGTAAATATAGAGGTAGCATCAGCTCCCAGCTACATTAACATCAAAATATTTAACAGAATGTGTGTATGTTTTACAACTTAATAACCATTCTAATAGGCAGCAACATCACCCAGTCAAATTAGTTTAAAACATTCAACAGCTTACCTGCATGCATATATATTATTCGGGAAATTAAGACTCGAGGAGTTCATGGATCGATAGATCTCAACACGAGCAACACGTGGGCGGGACTTAGCTAGAGATGGGCTAATCATCCATTGAATTACACATTTTCGAAATCTAACTCTATACAAAGTAGTGATGGAATAAGTTCAGAAACTATATTCATCTCTTCTGTATACATTACAAGCGTCTCAAATATAGGCTCAGTTGCATACAAACGAGATTTAACATATGATACCACCCAGATGATTCCTTATATGGAAATATGCAAATTAGAGCTGGTACCCACCCACCCTATTTTCACACGATTCCTGTACCCCTCCATATTTTCACCGTCATGCACCTGTGCCTCCTGTGCAGACACCTGTACCTTCCCGATTTTATCCACTTTCTGCCCCTGAACCCCCTGACCCATCCACCCCATTACCGCCTAGTCCCTTGTTCTAATATCAAGTGCTGTCGTCAACCATGGAACAGATTGGCCTACTCGTGACCACGACCAAGACCTACAGTTTAGGGCTGGCAATGTTGGCCATAAAATGGCCACACTTGACGGAAATGACACGTTTCGTGGAATGGGAATGATAGCTACCATCACTTTCCGTCAACTCCGCAGTAAAGCCATGCCTTGAGGCACCATATCTTCAGAAGATATTAAAGATCAGCATCCGATACTTCAAACCTCAACCGACGGGTTCAACCCCATTGACCTATAGGGAGTTAGTAGATGTTGGAAATATTGATCGAACAGCCACGGTTCATGTTCTATGGAAATCATCATCACTTTTGCTACGTTCTCCAAGGCTTGTCTGGTCAGGTATGATGCAAATGATCCAAGACGCCGATTTTCTAGGAAAATCAGCAATAACTTTTTTTGCCAATAATTGACTTGGATCCCAATGATTTAACATGTCTGTATTCAACCCTACCCTTCGTTTGTGAACAAGCAAAGCAGTATGGGGTAACCCCCAATGGCGACCTTCGACCAACCACTCTGGTGGAAAGCGGTAACCATCATCAATTCCAAACCCACTTGAAGTAACCTGAAATTTGTTGTTCAGACGTTAGGTGGATTCCATATTCAAATGAGCGTCCTTGGCTGCATTTGTCATCTTATGGCTGGGTATGGCCTGGAAGAGCTTTTTGAAAAAGTGTTTGCAAGCAATACAGTGAAGCAGATGCTCACTGGTAAAGCTTTTTCAAGAGAAATCAGAGGGAACTTTTTGGTGAATGCATCCCTGAGCACAGTACTTGTTGCGAATGCATTCAATCTCCCATTGCCATACCAAGAAGATGATCATTCAGAACCACCACATGAGGAAGAACTGGATCAGCAACCATGCCCAGTCAGTGATTTGTCAGCGGCTCGGATTATGTTGGATGGTATCCTTTCTGGAAAGTCCTCCATTGGTACAATTCTTGAATCGAAGGCCCTAGACAACATTCAGGAAACGGTCGAGAATGAGAAACAATCCATAGAAAGCCTTAGAACACCACATCTATGGCTTCAATACATGGATATGGTTGACGCACTGCGGCATTTCATCAAGGCTGAACGTACTGGTAATTGGATGCTTCATCTTCAGACTGTACAAGGCATGTTGACATTTCTTGCTGCAGCTGGGCAAAATCATTATGCCATGTCAGCCTATGTGCATCTCCAGATGATGGACGATCCAAGAGAGCAACACTCCAATGTTTAGAACAGATTGATGAGTGGAAATCACGCCATTAGAAGAAGTGACCGATACTGGGGTGGTCTCTCAACGGATTTAGTCATCGAACAAGTCCTAATGGGGATCGTAAAAACGACAGGAGGTCTTACAAGAGGCAGATGAATTGCAGAGACTGAACGATTAGTCTGTGTTATGCCAATGCCAGCATGTGCGGACATAAATGTTGCCATGCAACAGTTGACTGGTATATCATATTCCACCAGTGAACAGCGCAGGGACATGTCAATGTCCAAGCAGACAACAGATGTCAATGACCCATCTGTGCTCCTTGAAGTATTTAAGGAGTGTGACCCATTTGGATCTGATCCATCTCTGCGAAATATTACGAGCGGAGTAGTGGCAACAAAATCAGTCAATGTTGATACCACAAGACAAGTAGGAAAAGACCATAAAAGGTCCAAATGGGCTACACATTTCATCGCAAGGATCAAGCTGTTACATAAGTTACAAAAACAGACATCACTGTCCATGGAGAGATGGTACATATTCATCCACAATTGCTATATCAGCGATTTGCAGGCTTTGCTGTGAAAGACAAATTTCAAGATCCTGGGTCACTCTTCAAGTATGAACTGTGCACTTATCCTCCAACCCTTTTCGACTCATCATTGCTAACAAGAAAGGCAAACAAGCCAGTGCTGATACAATATGGAACATTGTCCAAAAGAATCATGCGGAATCTTCTAAACAAAGAGAAGATGGGCCAGGGCTTCATTTGCTTGAGCAATCATCTGAGGAGTTGGCAGTTAGCACAGCACATGTCTTGGATGGCGGGATTTGCTACAGCGCGTACCTTGGTCAAATGGACTTGAATTCCAGTGCATTCACCAGCTGTTTGTTGACTATGCATCAACAAAATGTACACACACATGCAACTGTTGTGTTTGACGGCTATGATAATGGCCCATCAATAACGGATGAACTCATCAGAGACCTCAGGGGCAATGATTGGTCCTACAGTGAACTTAGCAAGGCAAACGGTGAACAAGTCTAAGAAGGAAGAATTCCTTGCAACAAAACTAATAAGCAAATGTTTATAAACCTGCTAAGTGAAACGATAACGCAAGCTAGCTGCAGAACAGTTCATGCAAAAGGCGATGCAGATGTGCTCATCGTGCAAACTGCTATTGAGTCTGCAAAATCTGGGATGATATTGACCCTTTAATCCGTCTATGTTATCATGCAGATATGGAATCAAAAGCATTATCATTCACGCCAGAGCCAAAAGACCTCATCAAAAAATCGTTACTGGGACATAAAAAATACCAAAGCAGCTTTAGGCATTGAACTTTGCTCCAAACTGGTGTTTGTTCACGCAAGGCTGGGGTGTGATACAACTTAACATCTCTATGGTATTGGGAAACTTGTGTTTCTAAAGAAGGTCATTGGAAATCCACATTAAAGATGACAAACTCAGACTAACCGAAAGGATATTTTGGACGTTGGTAAGAAAGCTTTGGTCATCATCTACAACGGCTCTGGGGGAAGACACACTGGACAGTCTGTGATACAAACGCTTTTGCGACGTGGTGAAGAGCTCCAAATATGTCGAGCCACAGGGCTTATCAACAACATCTGCAGCTGCTCAATATCACAGCGTGTGTGTGTATTATCAAATTGAAGCTTGGAAAGGTTGTCATGGTGAACTAGATCCGGTGGACTTTTGGTGGAAAATATGTGATGGCTTGCTACTTCCAGTCCTAACGTAACGGTTAAGGAATCAGCACTAAAGAAGCAATTGGAGGTTGTTAGGTGAAGCTGTAAGTCAGGATGCAACACCAACAAATGCACATGCAAAATCGCCTACGAGCGGTCATGGAGGAGGTGGAGCTATCTGTTTCATTTGCACAATTACTATTGACAAACAAATAGGAGATATAGGTTCCAACTGAAAGACGCCAAGTTCCAGAGGGTTTTTTTTACCAACAAATCCTTGGGTATGACACCTTGTCGGATTACTTTTGCGGAGTCATTGCAGTGATACAAGTGTAAATAATTGTTATTTTTTGCAAGGGCAAAAGCAAATCTGTACATATTTCTATGAAGAAGTAAAAAAGAGCATTTGGCATGGACGCTAATGCTTGCAAATGAATCATTGACCTTCAAAACATAGGATTGGAAACTTGTAACCATTTCAACACGAGGTAGCGCAAATCTTTTCGCCGCAAGAACTAGGCTGTTCAACATTTTGAAACCAATTGTAGCTGTTGATGTCAGATTAATTTCAGAACACACAACAGCTTATCCATGTGATTTATTTACAATTGAGAGACTGACTTCTTGGTCGAAAAGGGATAGTATTTCTTAGTCAAGTTCAAGTTCAAGTTCAGGTTTATTTACATCCCAGGTCACATCATGACATATGGGGTTATGCGATGTATAGTAAGTAATTCGTATAGTCGTATCTGTGTTACATTACTTGTACTATTTTGTTCTATTATGAGAAGAGTCGAATGACTATTCTATTTTGTACGTTAACTTCAGGCCGTGTTCTCATACAGCCACTATTTCGGTAAATACCAGGTATATCGGCTAGCGTTCTCATTGAACTGGCCCTTGTACCAGAATAAATACGTCATTATTTCGAAACTTAGGCCGAGGTTCTCATTGGAGAGTTAATCGGGAATAACGCCATACCTCAGTATTGCGCTACGCCGGTTAAGTCTCTAGTGAGAACACCGCTTTAATCCCACAAAATCGGCGGTTTATCTTCCGATATATCGCTTTATGTGAACGCAACCTATTCCCTCAAAATCTGCCAGGTAGCATTACCTTCAGCATTTTCTCTCACTGCCCGCCAGGTGGCGCTACGATCAGCATTTTATCTCGCGCTCCAGTGTCCAGTCCAGGACTATATCTTCCGGCTGTTTGAATGCAAACCGATATATCGGATATATATACATAGTATACGAAATAGTTAAACAGGAGAGAGCCCTAAAGTTTTGTGATCGTCAATGTTATCGATCCATTTCAATTATCTTTGTATTAGGGACCCTGTAAATAACTCGATGTGAAGCATGTATAATGAAGGGAGAAAATGTATCACCACTTAAATTATGTAGGCCCTAGCTCCATGTAGGGAAACTAAACCAATCTTAGGACGTGTTGGCGCTGGAGAGTTAATCGGGAATAACGCTGTACTTCAGTATGGCGTTACGCCGGTTAAGTCTCTAGTGAGAACACGGCCTTAGCATATGATGAATTCATTTCGTATAAATATGTATAATTTCTTTAAGCTATCAAATTGAATTAGAGACATGAGTCCTAGTTCAAATTCACAACTAAAAAAATTATATTAATTTATACGGAATGAAACCATCATATGTTAAGATTGATTTCATTTCATTATAAATAGTTACACAATGGAACTTTCCACCTAATCCGTCCATCATATGAAGTCATAATCAGCTACGTTACGCGTAGAATGACATCATAATGAATGGCGTCATGAATGGCGTAGATAAGTCCGTCATGAACGCATATTTGAAGACGCAACAGCAACAGCAACAGCAACAGCACCCAGTCAAATTAGTTACAAAATATTCAACAGCTTAGCTGCATTTTTCAGGAAATTGATAGTTAGGGCATCCGGGGATCGATCAATTCCAACATGGCGAAGTGTGGGTGGAGCTTAGTTAGAGATGGGCGGGGCATAGCTAAAACTGGAATGATACATTTAAGCCTCTAAAAATATACAATTTTAACAATTTATTTTAAAGCATTTTGGTGTGAATATGCACCTTTAAATGGTGTAGTAAATACCATATCATTATGTTACACTGGCCTCTCCGAAGTATCACAATGCATAGACATGAACCCGAACTATATCTAGAACTGTTTATTCTACTTTACACAGATGACACGATGTTACTAGCAGAATCACCTAAAAACCGAAAAAAGCTCTAAATGGGCTACACAATAGACCTTTCCAGAGTAATGACGTCATATGACGTCATAATCAGCTAAGCGGCGTGTAGGGTGCCGTCATAATCATTACGTCATAAATGATTCTATTAGGCCCGTCTTTAACTCTTAATAGTCCGACACGTTGTACAAATTGTATGTCTCTACTATTTAATAAACATGCTCTTGATATTTTGAAACTAATTTGAATGGACGCTGTTGTTGCTTCCGCTGTGGCAGCAACTGCGCCCAGTCAAATTAGTTCCAAAGTATTCAATAGCTTACCTCTATAGTTTTCAGGAAATTGATAGTCAGATAGTTCAGAGATCGATCGATCCCAACACGAGCGAGGTGTGGGTGGAGCTAAGCTAGAGATGGGCGGGGCATAGCTAAAAATAGAAAGGTTTATTGTTGATACACGTGGAAGCTATATGTTAATGCATCAAAAATAAAAGCAATACTGTTTTCAAGAGGTAAAGTCAGAAAGCTACCCACTCTCACACTTGGCAGCGCGAATGTGGAGACCATACATGATTATATATATATATATATATATATATATATATATATATATATATATATATATATATATATATATATATATATATATATATATATATATATATATATATATATATATATATATATATATATATATATATATATATATATATATATATATATATATATATATATATATATATATATATATATATCTAGGTGTAAAATTTACATATAATGGAAGGGTTACCAGCGCTATAAAGCATTTGTATGACAAGGCATGTAGAGCCATGTTCGCATTAATTATAAAGGCAATAGAGCTCTCCATTTACCTATTGACATTCAGGTAAAGATATTCGAAACAGTGATTACACCTATCACGCTGTATGGTTGTGAAATTTGGGGATATGAAAACATCAGCCTGTCAGCAAATGTACAGATGTGTTTTTATAAAAATGATTTTAGGTGTAGAAAACACCCCACATTGCGCAATGATTTATGGTGAGATATGCCAATATACCTTTTCACTTTATCAACCCACCCTATGACGTCATAATCAACAACGCGGCGTAGAATGACATCATAATGAATGACGCTGATAAGTAAGTCACGAACGCATATTTGAAGACGGACTATGCGGTGTACGAATTATATGTCTTTACTATTTAATACATATTCTGTTGAAACTAATTTGAATGGGCGCTGTTGCTGCCATAAGCAGCAACAGCACCAAGTCAAATTAGTTACACAATATTCAACAGCTTACCTGTATAGTTTTCAGCAAATTGATAGTTGGGGCATTCGGGGATCGATCAATCCCTACACGGCGAAGTGTGGGTGGAGCTTAGATAGTGATGGGCGGGCATAGCTAAAACTAGAACGGTCCAATACCGCTTAATATAAGAGTACATACTAGGGATGTAGCATACTGGGGGAAACTAATCTCTAGCAACGAATCAAATTTCACTTGTATACATGCAAGCAATGGGTTTTAATGGCCCTGGCTACCAGACATAAAAAGACAATTAAACAACGCTGGACTTTCAGACATGGTCTAGCCTCAACCCTGCTAATGTTGATTGGTTAAAATTTATTATAAAATAACAGCCGTCAGACCAGTACAACCAGTAATGGAGAGGCTAAATCATCGATAGCAGCATCATATAGGATTTTTAAAGAAGAATTCAAATTAGAAAATTATTTAATATCACTTCCATCAACTCTATCTAGCACGCTATTAAAATTTAGATCTAGAAGCCATAGACTGCCGGTAGAAATGTCGAGATATGATGGGCAAACGCCAAGAAACAAGCGCATTTGCACTGTATGCCAATCAAATTCACTAGGAGACGAATTCCACTACTTATTTGAGTGCACGTCCATAGCGGCGGAAAGAAACATCTACAGAGATAAGTATTTCAGAGTAAGACCCAACACACTAAAAAATGAAGCAACTTTTCAATGACCAAAAACGCAATAAATTGATAGCGCTGTGTCAATGCACTCCTGTTATTATGAAACGCTTCAATGAGAAAGGGCGATTTAGTTCTTGTGATTGATGAAAAATACTGTTGGTATAATTAATATCAATGGGCCTAACCAGCAACGATAAAGTATTTTATTGAAACAGCTTTAATGTTGCTCTTTCTCATTTCCTTATTAAATCACTGAGTATATGTAATGATGATAATTAAACTATGTTCCCGTATGTGCAGTTCAGGGGAGGGCACCCAACATGGCATAAATGTATATTTCCAGATAGTAGGACATATATTTGTTAAAATATTACATATACACCTGGCTTGGTATACTCCATATAACCAATGACTTGTCAACAGTATTGTTTGTAAATGTGGACAGTAATGTATTAAGCCGTGTTCTCACTAGAGCGTTAATCCTGAATAACGCCATACTGAAGCGGAACGTTATTCCGGATTAACACTCTAGTGAGAACGCCGCCTTAAATCCCTTCCCAATTCTGAGTGATATTGTTACTACTATGACCGCTGTTACTGTTGGTCAGTCATTTTAACTGAAGTCACATAAATTAATTTTATCTCCGTCTTCCGCATTTTCTGCAACTCTCTTGTATAGTGTATGTAGGCCTATAATATTTGCAATAATTTGTATCTAATATTTTTGTATAAATATATTATTAGTAATGGAGGGATCCGATCTGTCACTCAAGTATTTGACATCTTATTCCATTACGTCACGTGTAGGTTGATGTCACAATCACTATAACGTCATCTAACTTCATTATGAACATCAATAAGTCCGTTAAGCTACGAATTGTGTGCCTTTGATAAATATACAATTAAAAACAGCGTTTCGGAGCTATTTTGACAGCAAGCTATTGCAGCAACAGCCCCCAATCATGTTAGTTTCAAGATATTCAACAGCTTGCCTGTACCTTGTATGTATAGTCACCTTGACATTTAGGGTCTGAAAATCAAGATTTCAAGGTTTTGAATCGATTCCACACGAGTAGAGGCTAGACAGAGCTTTGCTATAGAAATGGGAGGGGCATGACTATCAATGGATCCTTCTATTGGATGTTCCACTTATTTGTACTGTGTTTCTAAAACCCATATGTGATCTGAATCAAATTATTATTGTTTATTGCACGACATATTATATTGTATATATTGTATTTCGTATACTTCAAAAGAAGTTAATCGAAAGTAAACTAAGCTAAACTAAAGTTTAATATGTGAATGACTATGGAGCCGACACACATGTAACACCTTTGAGATACGGAACATCTCAGATGAGATCCTGGTTTACATTATTTGTCATATAGCCTGTCGTTATATTACTACAAGTGTCTACTCTACCATCTACTTTTTTAAACATTATATAGAGTGTGGACTAGTGTGCAGGTGGATTTCAGGGCTGAAAGAGTTTTAAAAAATTGCGTTCTTAAAAGTAAAATTAAATTTATAAATTAATGTGTTATGTTATTACGTCCGAAAATAGTTTCGATCCATTTCACTTTTTTAATATCCCCACAACAATGTAGCCGATACAACTTTACGCGACGCCTGATTAAACGCCTATACTAGAAGAGCATTGTCCATTAATAAGGCAAAATATAATAAGTCAATCAGAAATTTGTGTAATTCGACATTGTTTCATATTGGCGCAGACATTCTCCTTGATATCCGTTCCCACCGCTATTGACCAACGAGGAATACGGATATCAAATTCGATTTCGATTCCATACACTGTTGACCAACGGGCGCGCTAGTGTCAGATTTAGTGTTGTCCCCATGGTCGTTCATTAACAGGGAAGCCGATATCGAATTCGATACTGGTCCCTGTGCCGTTGGTCAATAATGTCAAGTTACGTCACTGCTGTAGAATCAACAACTGTTATTAATCCTCGTTCTGATATTTGTTTCGTCGTCCTCGTCGTCTCCCGCGGACCTACTGATGCACACTGTGAGGTGGTGTCAATACAAGCACTCATAATCCGTGTGAAGTGGTTGTTTGTATATCGTTGTTTAGGCCGTGGTTTGGCTGATGTGGATTTTGTCTTGCCCAAACGTGATACACGTTTGAGCACGAAGTGGTGATATTATTGACAAATAAACCTGCTTAGACCATTTAGTGTCAAGTGGTATTTGGTGTATTCTGGTCATTTCATACCGCCGGTAAGAAGGACAGATCGACGGGTCACTCTACACTTTTAGAAATTATTCACGCTTTTAACTCTCTAGACAAACACCAAATCCTTCGTGTCTCGCGAGATCTCCTTCGATAAGAGGTCGAGAAAATAATCCCGTGTGTATTGAGCAGCCATTGGCGTAGTGATTTCCACCAGAATATGGTGGTAAAGAGAATTTAAACTTAAAAGGACACGAGAGCTACTCTCTTCTTACCAGACAATAATATTTCACGTAAAACCAGATGATATAAAGCCTATAGTAGTCTTTATGACAAACAGTTATCAGAAACATAGTCCCTCTTAATTCGTCGCAAAATTCAAATCGGTCGCACACAAAATGCAGAATTTGCTGACGTTGCGTAGATACTAATATATCACACGAACCACTGGATGGATCGAGTCGATTTTAATGTCTGTAACAAGCTATTGATACAGATGTTAAGATGATACCAAAATGCGATCCACCTTGTAGCCTTCAGTCCAAGTCCAAGTGGAGTCTGTGTAACAGTCTAGTCGTTGTGATGACGTAATAAGATGGCAGGTGATTACATTAGGGGCGTATTCTCGAATGAAGCTACGCCTCTATGTTCAGATTGATGCTAAATATGTTAAATTATTCACGACGCAAGATGAAAGCTATTCATTCTGACCGTGAAGTATTTGCCATAACTGGACTCTGTGAGGTCTGCACTAAGTGCTAAAATCTGACAACACTGATATTCTGCGAATAAGTTCAAAGTTCACTTCATTACACTCAGGCCCCTCAAGGGCATATGAGGAATAGACCTTTCCAGTTTTTGCTATACCTCGCCCATCTCTAGCTAAGCTCCACCCATACATTTCCCGTGCTGGGATCAATCGAGTTCTGAACCTCCTGACCATCAATTTCCAGAAAACTATACAGGTAGGCTGTTGAATATTTTGAAACTAATTTTACAAGGTACTGTTGGCAGCAACATCGCCCAGTCAAACTAGTTTCAAAATATTTAACAGCACGTTTATTAAATAACAAAGACATACAATTCGTACAACGTGTCGGACTATTAAGCGTTTAAGACGGACTAAATCGGGTCATTTATGCTGTAATTGATTATGATGTCATCCTCCACGTCTCGTAGTTGATTATGACGTCATATGATGGATGGATAAACCGGAAATGTCCATTGTGAAACTAATCTGAAAGTAAATTAGTGTTTCCCAATTTATCGAGGGTTAGTAGCTAAAATTACAACAGCGTGGTCCGATCTATCACACAAGTACACGACAGCATGATCAAATACGTCACGTGGTAGCTGACATCATAATTAAAATGGCGTAGCTCAGTCATGAAAGGTCCGTCTGGAACGTGTGCGAATGGAGGAATCCAGTTTTAGCTATGCCCCGCTCATCTCTAGCTAAGCTCCACCCACACGTCGCTCGTGTTAAGATCGATCGAATCCGAGACTCCCTGACTATCAATTTACAGAAAACTATACAAGTAAGCTGTTAAATATTTTAAAACTAAGTTGACTGGGTGCTGTTGAAACAGTGCCCAGTCAACTTAGTTTTCAATATATTCAACAGAATGTTTATTAAATGGTAAAGACGTACAATTCGTACAACGGTGTCGGACTATTAAGCGTTAAAGACTAAATCGACTCATTTATGCTATATTAAGTATGACGTCATCCTACACGACTTATTTGATTGTGACATCATATGGCGTCAGATGATGGATGCATAAATTCTAAAGGTCCATTATCAACACAATCCTGTTAAGGGTACTGTTGTTTGACTATATATCCTATACTTCTCGTATGTGCAGAGGTAGGAGTCAAACGTAGAGTCTACTACCTGGATGCGGGAGTTGTGCGCTGGACGCCTGGCTACTGCATACGTAGGCCTACGTGCTTGCGAACGCGCGTGTGTGATATTATTAGTTACCAATTTTCCACACATAATGAGCGTGTGTCGCGTGAGTGCTCATGTAATCGTGAGATAATTTCATTCTAAAATCGTGCGACAAATTTAACCCTTTTATTGCTTAGCCTCACACCTCTCTTAAAGCGCGATTGGTGTCTATTGACGTGCTGTAATTAATGAATCCATTTCCTCACTCAATCACATGACGTCTTAATCAACTAAGTCGCGTGTAGGATGACGCCATAATCATTACATCATAAATAACTCGATTTAGTCCGTCTTAAACGCTTAATCGTCCGACATGTACGAATTGTATGCCTTTACCATTTAATAAACATTCTATTGAATATATTTTGAAACTAATTTGACTGGGCGCTGTTGCTGCCAAATTTTAGTAGAGGCAAGTCGTTGTATTGTAATGGATTTTTCTAATATTGTCTATATTATGTACATATTTATGTCTCAAAATGTATGAATTTTCTTCTCAGCCCATCGAAGTTATAAAAGATTCCAAGAAGAATCCCGGACCCTCCGAGGGGTGGAAGCAAACACCCCATATTGGGCCCATCCCAATGGGACAACCTCTACAGAAATGCTTAGATCAGACGCTGGTTTATTGTGTTATCTTAGCTCCAAAACTGGAACATTAAATACCAAATAACCATAAATAATTTTAATAAATATATTAAAATGTTCTTATGTTTAATATTTTAAACTTAATACGTGTCAGTGAATTTTATCACAAAATTCATTGACACGTAGCGGGTATAAAATAACTTTATGCAGCCTATTACCTAGAGTTGTCATGTTATACTAATGCGAATCCGTGATATGGATTGGAACTCGCGCGATCAAATCATGCCTGGGAATACCAGTAACTCATTAATGGATACATTTAGGCAAGAAAATCAAAATGTTTGCTAATTGAATGCCTATTTGCATGCCACGAGAAGATTATTTTTTGACAATTTACCACTGGAATTAGTGGCTCGAACCGAGCCAGTCATTCCAGTGGTAAATTGTCAAAAATACTCATCTCTTGGCATGCAAATGTGCATTCCCCAAGATCACTGTATATGCCGATTTGAGCTAGCTTCCCCGTGAAAAGGTTAAATAATGCGCTATGTGTCTATTTTAACCATTTCACACACACCACACCCCCACCCTCACCCCCCCCCCCCACGAACTATAGTATCTCAATTTCAAGACAGCTATACAGGGAAGCTTTCGAATATCTTGAAAGTAATTCGTATTAACCCTGTTACTGCCACAGCTCGCTGTCAAATTAATTACAAAATATTCAACAGAACATTCTTTACATCATAAGGACTTTGTGGTTTCTGGTCGGTAAGGGTGGCTGTGTTAAGTAGACATATTCTGCAATGCAGTAATAACGTGTACATTTATATTCTGTACCAGTAATGCCTGGCGTAGGCCTACGTATAACGACTAGTTGTTCAACTAGGTGCCAACCGGTTGTATATGAGCTCGCGTATAAGGACTGTTTGTCCAACTTGTTGCACCAACAACAGTTCTATTATGAGAGCATGTATATAACGACTATCAAGCTACATTTCGTGTAACTCCATAATTCAACCAGCGGAAGTTACATATAATTTGCAACCAGTCGCCAACTTGTCTTTTTCGGCGTACATTAAACGACTGAACACCTCGGAACAACGCAATACAACTCCCTACAACTATATAGGCCTAAAACTAGTCTACAACTGGGGATGCCACCGTGCTCGGGACACACCTAACGTCACCAACCCCACCCCACCCAACCCCACTCACCACCCGACCCCAAATCCACCCATCCCACTCCAACCCCACGCACATTGACAGGCTAAACAGAAACATGTTTTATTAAAATTAAAAGTTTTTAAATTTTGAAGGCCTGCTACATTTGCAAGTAGAATCTAGTTATATGTACGCCATAGAGCCAGGTTAAGAAATTTTATTTGATTAATAAGATTAAAGCGAGCTTTAACCAGAATCAAATAACGTTGATTAAAGCATTATCTTGTTATAAGCTATGCACCTGAGGAATCAGTTTCTCGCTATACCCCGCCCATTTCTAGCTAAGCACCGCCCATTTCCGGCTAAGCACCGCCCATTTCTAGCTAAGCACCGCCCATTTCTAGCTAAGCACCGCCTATTTCCAGCTAAGCACCGCCCACGTGTTACTCTTGTTTGGATCGATCGAACCCTGAATTTCCAGAATCCCACTATCATGGTATCAACCTACCATAAGCTGCAGGTAAGCTGTTGAATATTTTGAAACTAATTTGACTGGGTGCGGTTGCTGCATATGACAGTAACAGCATCCAATCAAATTAATTTCAAAATATTCATCAGAATGTTTATTAAATAGTAAATCCATCAAAGACACTTCAATCGTACACTTGACGGACTATTTCAGCTTCATGACGGAGTATATCTGTCAATTATGTTTGTGACGTTAGTCTACGTGTGAAGCAATAGATTATGACATCAATTATTTGAGTAACAGATTGGATTCATCCATTTAAACTGGTTTTAGGGGCTGTTAGTAGAGAAATCCTTTTCTAGCTATGCCCCGCCCATTTCCCCGCTCAGCTCCACCCACTTTGCATGCCTATTTGAATCGATTCAGAATCCCAATTTCAAGTAAATATCCAGGTAATCTGTTGGATATTTTGAAAGTAATTTTGCTGGGGCTGTTGATGTCTATGGAAGCAACCGTTACAAGTAAAATTAGTTTCAAGATATTCAACATAATGTCAATTTACCAAAGACATACGATTCATACACATTCGTGGCAGGCGTTTCGATTTTCGTGACAGAGCTACGCCATTTTGATTGCGATGTTAGATAGCATGTGACGTATTTGAGTATGACGTCAGATACTTGAGTGGCAGATCGTAACCCCACCCACCCTCACCCCCATTTGTATTCCTAGTTGCCTAACCCTTTCATGTCGAAGCCGCCCAAAACCAGCCTCTGCAGTGGTCTTGAGGAATGCCCATTTGCAAGCCAAAGGAAGACAATTAATGAGAATTTATCACTGGAATTCCAGTGATAAATTCTAAAAAAACCAGTTTTCTCTTGGACTGCAAATGGGCATGCACTAAAATAATATCTTGATTTTCTTGACAAAATTTAACCATTAAAGGGTTAATTAATGTGCGAATTTTATAAACCTCCGTAAAGATTTCGTAACATCTTGATCAATATACCGCAGCTTTAACCACGCGATGTCACGATGACATGGTATAATTATCAAAGAACCTATCTATTTCAACCTAACTTGACCGCTAATTAACCTCGTAATGAATTGAAGCATTAGCCAGCGTAGACATTGAACGTAATTGGCTAAAGTAACACGATCTCACAGCTTCGCATTTAGACTAGCTGTACGTCATTCTTGAGTTTTACACCTAAATAGGCCTGATTAATTTTCGTTATTTAGTTTTATTTAAATAGTCCATATGTTTTCATATGCTTATTATATTTACTTATTTACTTGTCTGTTTATTTGCCATGTCCCTATGTTGGTTTCTTGCTATAAATTATCTATCTGTCGGTCGGTCGGTCGGTCAGTCGGTCAGTCGGTCAGTCGGTCAGTCGGTCAGTCGGTCAGTCGGTCAGTCGGTCGGTCGGTCGGTCGGTCGGTCGGTCGGTCGGTCGGTCGGTCAGTCGGTCATCGGTCTGTCGGTCATCGGTCAGTCGGTCGGTCGGTCTGGTCGGTCGGTCATCGGTCGGTCATCGGTCGGTCATCGGTCGGTCAGTCGGTCGGTCGGTCGGGTTGGTCGGTCATCGGTCGGTCGGTCGGTCAGTCGGTCGGTCGGTCGGTCGGTCGGTCGGTCGGTCGGTCGGTCGGTCGGTCGGTCGGTCGGTCGGTCGGTCGGTCGGTCGGTCGGTCGGTCGGTCGGTCGGTCGGTCATCGGTCGGTCGGTCGGTCGGTCGGTCGGTCATCGGTCGGTCGGTCGGTCATCGGTCGGTCGGTCGGTCGGTCGGTCGGTCGGTCGGTCGGTCGGTCGGTCGGTCGGTCGGTCGGTCGGTCGGTCGGTCGGTCGGTCGGTCGGTCGGTCGGTCGGTCGGTCGGTCGGTCGGTCGGTCGGTCGGTCGGTCGGTCGGTCGGTCGGTCGGTCGGTCGGTCGGTCGGTCGGTCGGTCGGTCGGTCGTTCGGTCGGTCGTTTGGTCGTTCGGTCGGTCGGTCGGTCAGTCGGTCGGTCAGTCGGTCGGGTCGGTCAGTCATCGGTCGGTCGGTCGGTTGGTCGGTCGGTCGGTCGGTCGGTCGGTCGGTCGGTCGGTCGGTCGGTCGGTCGGTCGGTCAGTCATCGGTCGGTCGGTCGGTCGGTCGGCCTATCTATCTATCTATCTATCTATCTTTCTACCTATCTTGCTACCTACCTAGCTACCTACCACCTACTCACCCGCCCACCCATCCATCCTTGCTAATCTATATTTTTACCACAAATCGTTTGACGACCGCACCAACAAGCACATACACGCATACGTACAGGGATAGTCATTACTTACACATGCTTGTGCGTGGCCGCGTGTGGGACTGCGCGCGCACGTACGTACCTACATCTGCATATCCATATATGGACCCGTGAAATTGAAAGTCATTCTGTCTCTTATCAGCTTTCAGATCGATGTATTGTCTCTTAACAATGACCTATCGTATGTCTTTTGAATCTATACCTTGATGATAACCGATGACTTGGAAGACCTTTGGTCAGGATCGACGTGCGCGGTGGAGAAGATGATGAAGTAGAACGATTGTAATGACGCTTGCTAAAGACACACCTTTCTGTCACAAAGTCCCAGAAGCTCTAGTCAATATGGGCCGACTAGAGAGATGATAGAGCACGTTAGGCCTACAGTATTTACTGTACAGATCGGAAATAATTTACAACGTTTCCAAAACAAAGTAAAACGTACTGTTGAATATTTTGAACCTAATTTGATAGGAAGCCATTGCTGCTTTATCTTTTCTAATACAATTTTGTTCAAAATAGCCTATTCAACAGAACATTTCTTACATCGTGTTCGAAATTATGCTAAATAGCGTGGTTTTTTATTTGTTTTGGAAACACGTTAACTTATTTCTGAGCTTTACTGTGGGCTGGTTACAGGGTCTATCAAAAGGTTCTATTTTCGTTTTCGGATTTCGTGTAGAATTCAGTCCCCAAATACTCGCACTAGTAGGCTTTCACCGACGATACTGTTAAGGAATTTTACAACTAAGCTATCGTTGCTAAAAATACAAACAGGAATTCGGCGGACTTAAAAGTCTCGCCTGTCTCCTGTTTGTCGCAGTGGCATTGACCTTTGACCTAGTGACTTCCGTGTTATCATGCTGCTTGCTAACATTATAGGTAACCATGTATTCAAGTTTAGTTCCAATAGGATTAACCAATCCTGAAATATAAATGATTTGCTGAATGGAAAAAACTTACGGTTGAAAAAGAAGAAGTGAAATAGCAATATTTGAATGGCCATGACCGTTGACCTGGTGACCTCCATGTCACCATCCTATATCATCATGGTATAAGCAACAATGTACCCAAGTTGTGTTCCATTAGGGTTAAGCAATCCCAAAATATAACATGATAAGATTTGTACGCCTAAAAACGTAACATTGAAAAGTAACAACGCTTTGTAGCGGTCAGAATGGCCGTGACCTTTGACGTTGTGAATTCAGTGTCAGCATGCTGCTTCTTAACATCATAGGTAACAATGTATCCAAGTTTTGTTCCAATAGAATTCACCGATCCTGAAAGACAAGCCAAGGAAATTTTGCTAAGCGCAAAAACTTAACATTAAAAAAACAGAGTTTTGTATCAAGGGCACAGTGACCTTGACCTTTGACATTGTGACCTCAATATCATCATTTTGCTTCCTAACAGTATTGGCAACCACATAGTCAGGTTTAGTTGCAATATGATTAATTGATCATGAAATATAAGCTGAGTAGTTTTGCTAAACGCAAAAACCTAACATTGTTGACGCCATCGTCGCCGTCGGAAAAGTGACACAGAAGCGTTCTGCTTCGATTGCGGGACAAAAACCGTTATCAATGGCTGTATTCGACTGGGACTTGTCCGTAGTTGCCAAAATGTTCTCTACGCAAACGTACCAGTCGAATGAAAAACCCCTAGCAGTGTGGAAGGTGCAGAAACCTACTAAATCACCTATATCTTACTATCTTGACAATAGAATGCACCTTTCAGCGTTGCTTTTAGACATCGTGAATGCTGAATAATAGTAGAATTCAGCTCCTAGGTCCAGCATTTTCATAATTTGCATCACGTGACATAGTTCACGAAACTTGCCATAGGGCTACGTTTTAGCTCCGGCTTGTTTCGTGCTTTATTTTTTTTTCCGGGAAATACCAGTCGAATAAAAAATATACTCTATGGAGCGAATATACTCTAACTTTTCGCCCGGTCGAATACAGCCATTGAACGCACATTTTATTTTTTTTGTCTGTTGCTATATAGTAGTATTCTTTTAATTTAACAATAGGCCTACCGGTACTGGTTGCAAGACTCCTTGGGCGCTGGCGCTGCTTGCACATCGCATTAATGTATTTGGGTGGATATATTTAATTGGCTGGTAGTTCAAGGGGGTGGGTTGTGTTGGGTTGGGTGGGGTGCAATGCGGTCGATGGGTGGGTCGATGGGTTGGTGGGTGGGCGGGTGGGTGGGTGGGTCAGTCGGTCAGTCAGTCCGTCTATTGTTTGATTTATGATCGATAATGTACTTGAGAGTATTGTGAGAGACATGGTATTAGCCCACGTGATAAATACTATAGTTTTACTGAATATAAACGTGGATTCATGGCTGGGCGATATACAGCTACGCTATATACAAAATCGCAGGCAATCTACTGAACTGCCTCAGATCTTTTTAACAAATAGCGAATAGATGGTTGTGGTAAACGACGCCCTTTCCTCATGGGCATCTGTTTTGAGTGGAGTTCCACTGGGCAGTGCACTTGGTCCAGTACTGTTCACTATTTGTATCAATGACCTACCATCTGTGATTGAATCCGACATTTCTTTATTTGCGGATGATGCAAAAGCCTACCGAACCATAACACGTGCAGATGATTGTACAGAACTGCAACAAGACGTGAACTCACTGCAGAATTGAGAGAATTGGTCAGAAACATGGCATGTCAAATTTAATCCCTTTAATATTTCATATCAAATGACAGATAAAGTGTAAATTCTAAAATTAAAGGACGAAAACATAATTAATGGCGTAGTCTGCCGATAGACACCGAACTAGCTTTTGAGAGTCATATAGGGACAATAACTTCCAAACCTAAGCAAATGACAGACATAAATAGTGGACATTCCAATATATAGGTTAGGTAGGTAAGGACCTGTTTATGAAACTACACCCAACGCTAATTCGCTCCCACCTATAGCATGGTGCATCTGTATGATAACCAAAAACATGGAAACAAGCAGAAAAACTTAGTAAAATTCAAAGAAGAACTACACAAATTTTACCCAAATTAAAAATTCTAAATAACCAGGAAAGATTGTAAAAAGTCAAAATTACTCAGTCTAGTATGCAGACGAATAAGACGGGGGTCATTTACATGTACGTGTATAACATGTAGAGGCCTACTGTGAACTCTAGCAAACTTTTAGCTGACCGTACCGGAGAACGAACTACAGGACATACAAGGACGTTATTAACCCATTTTGTGTCAACAGAGCCTCAAAGCGCTTAAAATGCTACATTTATCAATTAACACTGCCATCTGTTAAGATTTTAAAAAGAAAATTCAAATATTTGCCCAGTGAATGACCATTTGATGGCCAAGAGAACTATTTTTTGTACATTTATCACTGGATTTTAGGACAATAATTTTTAAAGAGTTGGTCTTTTGACCGACTTGGCGATTATATAGTTAACCGTCTAGTAAATCTAAATTTGTGCTTAGTCGATGTCCATTTACAGGTCAAGAGAAGACTATTTTTGAAAATTTACGACTGGAATGACTGGCTCGGTAACCGAGCCAGTCATTTCAGATGAAAAATTTTCAAAAATAGATTTCTCTTGGCCTGCAAATAACAGACTTCAAGACTACATGCAGAGACGGTGTTACCATTAAAACGACAAGGTTATACAAGAGTGGTTAAGACCAAGAGTAAATAAATAGGCCTACATCTGTCAGAGAAAGATTTTTCTCAAATCGTTTCATTGATTGGTGGAACTCCATAACGCCAGAAGTTATTGATGCTCCATCTCGAAATACCTTCAGAGCAAGGCTCGATAAACGATTTATTCAACACCCTGTAGGCCGCTATACTATAATTATCGAGCATTAGACAAACCATACAATCAAAAATAACTATCAGATATATTTAGCCCACACCAAATTTATTCTCAATTTAAACCTAGCTGATAATAGGATACAATGTACCGCAACGCTGTAACAAGTACAGATTTTCAATTATGATTAGTTATATTCACCGACAGAGCAGTCGTTGTAAGCTTAATGCTAAATTTGTACCAACAACTTTATCTTGAAATGTATAGGCACATGTTAAACTGTATTATTCTGTACAACCACCTGATAGCATAATAGGAGTTGGTGGCAGAAACACATATTGAAGAGTTTGGATCTTCGGGTGGTTTCTTAACTGATGATATTTCCTACTACGTCAATGGTAAGATTATGATGTTGAAAGGTTGCTGCGACAACCTCTTACCAAAGAAGCAGTAGAAGGATGATAGTCGGCTCGCCTCGTCGCTGATGAGGTGCGACAATATTTCTTTGTGACTATCGGGCCTATCTGACGATGAGAAGATTCCTGGCTTCGGTAGAGTGTTTCTCTCCACTCTAGAGTCCTTACTTTAATGAAACAAAACCAAACTCGTGCCTTGCGTTGGCAAGATGATAATTTTAATAACGATGCTAATCTAACTGTACAACTTGAATATAATACTTTGATCTTCGGTACTTGACTAGTACTGACTTAAGGTCTACTCTAAACTAACGTAGCACCGGCGATGTCTACGGAACCCTGGTGTTGGATTGATTGATTTTACTAACTGTAAAGTGCTACCTATATAGTCTTCAGCATCTCTGAGGATCTATACATATTACGATTTATAGATATATACATATCGTAATATTTATTCTTTGTTCTGATGATTCCTCTAGGTAGGTTATAAGCACATCTTGATTGGTCCGGATAATCATTCCGCCAATCAACTTCTGCTTATTCCCTCCTAGCTTCTACCTAGTAATGGTTGGTCGTCCTGACCAATCGAGGATCACTTCATTACGATTTTCACTTTGAAATCTGTTCTTCCTAATTCTCTGTCACAGAGTTTGATCGACGCTCATTGATCATGACGTCATTCTGACCAATCACACACTGGGCTTCTCTTCTATGGAGCTGCTGTCTCACATAGATAAAGCAGTGTTGGCTGGTTCTGATTTGATACGATCTGTCAGCTAACTAACAACATTATGGAATGTGTTGTTGTTGCATGCCATTGTATGAGTGACATATAGTTGATATACAAATTTCGATTATGTTATTCATTCCTACAGGACGCTACAATGTCTATGTCCTGTCCATTGCCTATCGTGAATAAGCATGTAGGATACTAGAGTTAATAGGCACATGAGCTGTATGATTTCATTGCCAGCTGGTGTTGTTCTATTCTTGTACGAGAATCAGAATGCCTATCGTCATCAACTAAAGTCCGTTTGTCACGTACGATTCCATCAATCCTTATCCATTGATTAATTCCTAAACTACTGATCCAAACGACTGCTGAATATTAGAAAAGTGTGTGCCGATTGCACAGCAACAACTTTTCTCTCAACTATTTCCAGATACACATCAGCTCAGAACCGTGTAACTTATTTTAACCAATTCGATTCTTTAAACTTTGATGATGAATATATCATCCAACAATCCTGACCAGTTTCGCCGAAACTGTGCATCACCAAGCTCTGGCTGATGTCAGCAAGTACCGTATAATATTTAACTAAATAATATTACATCAGTCACTCGGTCCATTAGCTCACCTGGTATTTTCAAATATGAATTTCATTTAGGACTTACTCGTAAATATAAGATATCCAGCGGGGTCATGACTTCCCACCAGACAATCCCATATCTACAATATGATGACGGTGTTATTGAATGCTGTTGCTGTCGTGGGTCTCATAACACTTTATTGAAGAACTCTAGGCTAATTTGCTTGAACAACCACAATCATCCTCTAGTCAAATCTGTATTGACCTACACACAATTCTTGCCGTTCACTCAACCGAGTAACTCTCACCTCTGCAACAATAGTTTTAGCTATGCTCCGCCCATCTTTATCTAAGCCAGACCCATACCTCGCTCGTGTTGGGACCGATCTCTGAACTCACTGACAATCAATTTCCAGAAATTTATATACTTATATAGGTAAGCTGTTAAATACTTTGAAACTAATTTGACTTGGCGCTGTTGCTGCCTATGGCAACAGTGTCCAGTCAAATTAATTGCAAAATATTCAACAGAATATTTATTAAATGGTAAAGACATACAGTTCGTACAACGTGTCGGACTATTAAGCGTTAAAGACATACTATAACGAGGTATTCATGACGTCATGATTATGACGTCACCCCACACATGACGTAGTTGATTATGACCTCGTATTACGTTATATGATGGATGGATAAACTTGGAAAGGTCAACTGTTTAATAGATCAAGCTGCATTATGCATTCAAAATATAAAGCTGCTTGAACAGAATTGCAGGTTTTTGTTAAAGGAGGTTGGTGACAAATTTGGAGGTCTTTTATCCACTCCATGCCCTTGTATTGGGAGATTTTTAATCGACTGCGCGATAACAGAATGCGCTAGCATTCGTAGCCGTCGTTGACTTTCGATTAGTCTTTAAGGATAGTCGCGTCACATGATGAGCTATTTCCAGTTGCAACTATCTTGGGTCAGGTGAATGGCCTTTTAGTTGATCACTCCACTGTTCAGCGGGCCGTAGAGAGTGAGAGGTCGTCAATCTGGTTAGCGGGACGTCCAGCCGAGTTGGCTATTTTTTGCCAGTTGTCACGGAAGCTGGCAGTACTTATGGTGTACTCCCGGGTTCGTACTTGTATTCACACCACGACCGTTGAATTGCACTCTGCTATCAGATAAAGTAATCAATCCTCAGAAGATAGTGTCAGGAGAAGTCTATTCACGCGGCATCAAACAAGGCTTCTTCTCCAGCTGGGATATGTGTCTATAATCGTTGTATCCGAGAATGAACCTGTATTATGTTGTACGAATCTGCTATGTGAGTGAACAATCCTATAAATCCTAGGAGGCTGGTGGTTGCTGTGCGATTTGAGGTCGCAGCAGCCGTGAGAGAAAGAAGAGGCTGGTTTTGAATTTGTTCCTTGTCAGTAATTTAGTCATTGGTGCAATTGGTACTGGTTATCTGTGGTCCTCCTGTGCTGCGGAGAAGTAGACGAATCTAGTGGAGGAGTACCCTTGCAGACTGTATGCGCATAAGTCACTGTTGAGCTTTAGCCTGGGTGCGTGTATTTATGCCCTAGTGCTCTTTTCGCCATTTAATTACTATTTGTCGCCATTAGAGAGAGAGAGAGAGAGAGAGAGAGGGAGAGAGAGAGAGAAAGAGAGAGAGAGAGAGAGAGAGAGAGAGAGAGAGAGAGAGAGAGGAGAGAGGGAGGGGGAGGGAGGGAGGGAGGGAGGGAGGGAGGGAGGGAGGGAGGGAGAGAGAGAGAGAGAGCTCCCTTCGCCTTCAAAAAGTGCGTGGGAGGCCTTATACTAACCGTGGTGCAAAGGTCACAACATTTTCTGGAGTGGCGAAACTCAGATAGGCCGTCTACACACCTCTCGTTCAGGGCACTAATTGGAAACAGCAGGAAGCGGCGGAGCGACACATATTTGACGTAAATGGGCAAGAAACGTGTGCAGATTCAGGACACTGCAACAAATAGATTCAATGGTTGAAGTCGTGGAATATTACGTCGATGTCCTAAGCTTAGTGAGGCCCCATTAAACATTGAGTGGATTGCCTAAATAAGTAAATAAGATTCCAACTGTACAGTTGTAAAATCTGCTACACAGCGAGGAACAGGAAACTAACTATACCTGTTATTTATAGCTAGTTTCCTGTGCCTTTCTTGGTGGCAGCTACAACTGGCTAGTCTGTTTGGAACTTAATGACTCGGAGGCAATCAATCAGTAATTTACCTAACTATTTATACTACACCCGCCCTGATTGCTAACAGGTACTGTAGCTCGCGGGGGTATGCACTGGTCCGTTCCTATCCATCGCGCTGCCTAGCTGCGGATCTCGGGGTTGTGGATCCCGTATCACGTCTCTCTGGAAGGTACAAAAACTGGCCTCTAGAGCCGGTGGAACACTGATGTTCCAATTGGGCCGTGTGACCATTGCCGCCGAGATTGAACCACACATGCCATCCCAACTATTTGTGTCACCGGTATGCCTATCCATACTAATTTAGAGATATGGAATAAAGAATAATTAAACAATGAGAAATTGAATATACCATGCAAACAGTTTTATGAATTTGACAGTAAATGAGCACAGTAATACACAACGTAGAGCCATCCGGTTTTCTTTCCACATGGTTTCGCCGGAGGTACCACAGAGTCAACAGAGGTATCCCCGCAAGTGAGAGTTTCTGCAACGAAGTCACTAGATAGTTTATTATAAACTAATATACCCCTAACACACTCACACGCACGCACGCACGCACGCACGCACGCATGCACGCACGCACGCACGCACGCACACACGCACGCACGCACGCACGCACGCACGCACGCACGCACGCACAAAAACAATATTGTTGTTGCGAGAGGAAAGTGCCTCGCGTGGGCCTCCATCACAGGAAAATGCCTTCAACGCCGAAGCGGAGGAAAAGAGCTGGCAAAAAGGGCTACTCTTTTGTTCAACAGAAAATGCTAAGTGCTGAAAATCCTAGTGAAGCTACTGTTAAGTTGTTGTACGCTGGTTTACTTGAAGATGGAACGAACGATTTCCAAAGAATTTCCAGGTCACCGTCTTATGTAGTTCCAAAGTTACTGCATTGGTAGTTGCTGCTTTATTTATGCAGGCCTTCTGCTACATCCTAACCTACCAATTGGTTGTTAGTAATGGCAACAAGCTTTGGCCGCAATTGGCAGGGTTTACTACCTAACTTTTAGATACGTTTATCCATTGGGCACAGATGCCCGGCTTCCCTACGGTTGCCCCACATAGCATCTATCCCCAAGCATAGCATGCGTACATGTCACAGAACAAAGCTCCGAATCAAATAACAATCTGGCTACCCGGCTCCGCAACCACATATAACATCACTAGACAGGTTTTCACAGTTCACACAAGCACAGTTAACTACTGAGCTGTCATTGTGGTCGGGATGGAGAGACGGATACCCATCGCGAGCGTCCTTCCTGTAAGGGCATAGCAGGCCCTAAGGCCTCACCCAGACACTACAACGAATTGGATGGAGATCCGCGTCTCGTCCGTCACCACGTGCTATGGAGCTAACATGACCTGTCATTAGGTTTATTTTCCATGATGCCCAGTGATGCACTACAGGTCGGTATTACAACATATAAATTAATATTATTATCATTTCGCAATGCTTCCAACCTTGGCGGGGGATCTACCTGGTAAAATATCCGAAGACACAAGGGAGACGTGTATGTAAATCGGCACTTTAACTATCAGCGCTCAGAAACCTCCGATAGTTTTCCATGGTCGGATCCGGTCAACGTGTCGATTGGGATTCCAGACAATTAATAAGCCATACGGCTGGTGGATCGTGGAAAGAGACAAATACTCAATAAATATACGAGGCCCTATAGGTAACAGGCCAATTTTACACAACCTTGCTGGTGCGTGGGGCTACATTACCACAACAACCGGAAAAGAGGCGTACACTATGCGTCCCTAACGGAGAAACTGTCCCTGACCACTTTAAACCTATCCTATCGAGCTGAATAGCCAGGTTTAGTCGGTAACATGTCAGGCTCAAACATTTAGAGCATGATCAGCAACCCCAGTGTAAAATTGATGCTGGCGGGAATCTTGATACGGATATAAATGTTGCTGTATAGTATTTCCTAGCATACTGTGGTCTAGAGTTTTTATAAATAAACAACACATATTAACTAGATGGCTACTTGCCATATACACAACTAACCAATAGACAATTTGACGAATACAATGATTATAAAGTATCACAGGTCATTGGAACCTTCGGTGCAACTAGTTGAAAGCACCCACAGTAAAGGAGGATAATATTCACAATAACAGAAATCATAAAGATGCGGTCCTAAGACCAGTAAGGCACCTATTAGTCATCAGTACCATTATGCGGAAATAATAATTAATTGTTCAATAGTATAGCTACTTGAGTACCTAATAGTCATCGGTATGGAACAAGTTCACGAGTTACTGAAATTGAGGTGCTAATATATGAGTAGCACGCGATGGCACGATCTCTAAAGCTGGAAAGATTTCCGCAGGAAGACATCCGCAGGCAGGTATCCACAGGCAGGTCTCTGCAAGCAGGTCTCCGGAAGCTGACTCCTCCAGGCAGGTTGGATATGGCACATTCTCTGGACAGATAATGGAATGGTTCAAGAGACGTCCATTAGATAGTCATTTCACTCATACAGAATAGAAATGGTTTATTGTAAAGTTTCCGTCAGGCGACGGTAATATGCAAGTTGAGAGCAACCCATTAACAGGGAGGGCTGCTTATATAATGTATGCATGTACAATAACTGGCATATGGTGCAGGGTACGTCGCATAGCTATTGCAGTGCACCAGGCAAAGTTCACCCAGACTGGTTGAAAAATTAATTATTACACACACGACATGTAGTGCGAAGTTGAAGTCCACTTTTCAGCATGGTTGGCAGATCCAGCGAGTCATCGACCAGGAATCACCATCAGCTCTACATTCTGTAGAAATACATCTGGGCCCGCACAGCCCTCCGATGGAAAGACTCCCTTATAAAGGTCGGGATGCGGGAGATTATTACTTTAAGTTAGTTTATTACCCCTGTATGGCCGTCTTGGGGTGTACAAAAACTGTGGAAGCAGAGGACTACTTACCACCACGGATGAACTGAAATTCGATTGGCACCAGATGATGTAGGTATCACCGTAGGTAAGCAGTTACACACGTCTATCCAGATGGGTCAGTCGTCTTGCGCGGGCCGGCTTCGACGCCGGTGATGCTCCTGATTCTCGATTATTCATCCCTTTTATACTACTCATGACGTCAGAGCTAGGTGCCTCAGCCAATCAGTGGCCGAGCAGTAGCCAATCAGCGTGCAGACAGAAGCGGTGACGTGGCGATTACGTACACAGCACATTCCTTATTTATTTATACATACACGCTATTAAGACGTCAAAAGAAATATTTTGAAGATAATTTAGGGGGACTTTCGACGATCACTCAATAATTTAAACGGTACTAAAATCCTCGATTTATTCTGGTCTTGATTCGTACCAAGAACAACGAGGATGATGCAGTTAAAGTTATTGACGGGTGCCTACTCGGTACACTATAAGCATGCAGTCGCTTCCAACTCCGAGACGTGTTGTCAGGGAAGCTCTGATGTGCGCGCATGCGCATCATGTGGTCTAACGGACGTAAACATTTTTAACGCACACTCCCTCTTAGGGCCTATATACACGTACTATCCTACCCAAGGGGGGGGGGGCATGCTTGGAGCGAATCCGGAATGGCCATTCCGTACCCAGCTTAGCTGGAACAGCGGGTACCCGTCAGGTCGATCCGTGCTACAGTACCTCATAATTTACAGTGTGTTGTTCAATAGTAAGGATAATTAATTACGTTGGAAGCTCGTTCATACCTTATTCGGAGCAAAAGTTACAATGTTTCCAATAGCACTATAGTGCATGGGACATAAAGTGTAGACAGGGTCGTTGATCAAGCAGCACGTTTTTGCATCGCTGGATCAGCGTTCATTCGGATAGGAACATGGGCAGTGTATCATGAGTGAGAGGAGTCGAATGATTCAGGGGTGATTAGCGACTGAAGCTGGCTGCTATACGCCAAGTGCTGTAAGTAATCGGCCATATTATTGGTCTAAGAGCAGTAGCTGCTTTCAAGCATCTTCCCTAGCTACTTACGACAACTGAGCATGAGAAGCAGAAGAATAGTATCTGACACGTCTTGTATGGTTTCTTAATGGTGGCAGAGGAAAGTGGCTAACTGTGTTTGTTGTCTGCAAGTACGTATAATTGTTGATCACGGTTAGAGCAGAGATGAGTGCGTGAAAAGCAGTAGAAAAATGAAGCAGTCAAATTTAGCAGTTATAAAGGAGAAAATGCAGTAGTTATATCTTAGGCTGCATAAAATACTATATGGGAAAATATAACTATACAATATAAGCAGTAACTAATTAACAGTCATAAACTGGCAAGAGCAAGAGGCGGTCTGAAGCAGCGAATAAGGCCGGAGAAGCAAATAAGCTTTTGAGTCCACGAACAAAAGTTCCAGATGAAACCGTTCCAGGGGTTAATGGTAGAAGTCCTAGAAACTGGTTGCTATCAAAAGAGCAAGCAAACGGTCAGTTCAGGAAACTCACAAAGCGAAAACTGGGATAACAATTCGGAATACGGCGTCAGATGTAAGTAAGCATTCCTTTACTGGAATTTAGTAGAAGCGCTGCTTCCAGCGGTAAACAGAAGAGCCCAGAGAAATAGCTTTAAATGAGAAGCTAGTTTATTTCTTTAAATTTCATTTAGACGATTTAGTTACGTTCGCGCTGCGGAGGGCTTCACAATTCAATCGCTGTCTAGCCAACATTCAAAGCCATTCACGTTCACGCTATCACATGCTGCAAGGAACACGGCGTGTACTACCCAACAGTATGTGAACATAGACGTGAGCAGGATAGGTCACTTGGTTAGTCAGCTACAGCTCGGCTTCAGACTTTGGTTTCCACCGCCCCTTCCCTTCTGAGGAATGCTGCGTTTTCACTGCCTAATATACTAGCTAAGAAGGGTGACATCATGGTGTCCAACCTATTAGAACGGCGCGTAAGGTCTAATGTCATTATGTGGCAGCTCCATAGCCTAACATGGAAGGAAAACTTCTGTTGTGCATATATACGCAGCATCGTTAGTATGGCAGTTCTATAAATGAGGATAACTTTGCGAGTTCTAAACGGGGTTTCGTAATTTCAATGGATTTGTGCTGCTGGCTCCAAGTTTGAAGTCGTTCCGAGTATATTTATGTAGAATAATTCGCAGACAGCTATTCAGACAACTATTCAAAAATCGCCCCTGCTGGTGGAATCTAATGACGTAATAGGATAGGTCAGCCGCCTTGTGTCGTATATCATGTGCCATAAAGTCCCTCGTTCCGTTATTAGTTATAGAAAATGCTGTTTACCTATAATCCAGAAATAACGCCTACTCCCTTCAAATAGCAAACTACTAACTGCGAACTGCTGTCTAACTTATCTCACGTGTAGCGGGATGCTGTTGACCAGAGCCAATGACTGACACGGCCGCAATAGAATGCTACGGCATGCAGCTTTCTTTTCCCTCCCATTAGGCGCACCGGCTGCACAACATTCAAGGAGTGGTTTTCTCTATATATGGTCAATATGGTACCCATACTGTCATTCATAATCGTTCCTCCTGTTCAAAAGTCACACACAAAGCAAAGAGAAGCCAGTAGTCCTACCCATAGGTGAAGCTTACTGGGGAGTCCAGCTTGAAAATAATTCTCTTTAGTTTTACATTAGCACATACCCACCATTGTAGCCAACGCTGTGTTGTTATAGGTCAAGAGTATTTATGTGAATCATTGGATCTCTCTCTCTATCTCTCTCTCTTCCTCCCTCCCTCCCTCCCTCCCTCCCCTCCCTCCCTGGCTTAGATAAACTTATTTAGTAGGTTTTAACTCTTGGCCTATGAAACCCAAGAATCCCTTGTTTCCTGGTTCAAAGACCCCAAATTCTTATATAACTACAAAACTGCTACAATACAAATAACTCTGAACTTTTTGCTTACTTCATTATATCTCTCACCTCTCAGCCTAACATGAACTGAATTAGTGGCAAAGCTGTGGTACTAGGTTGTCTATTACCGATACCAAGCAAAACAAGATTTTGTCAGGGATATGGTTGTAGTGACTCACTCCAGTAACAGCTATTGCATTGCCTTCATTCTGGTAGGACCCACAGTCCTGCAACTGCTCTGATGAAGGTCGCAGGTCATACAGTAATGCTTGTGACGAGTCCAATCAGGTTGGTCCAACTTACATGTATCTTATTAGATATAGTCATCGTTACCAGTACAAACGAGCTCGATAACAGCTTCTGTAAAGAACCAATCATACCGTTCCTGACCACATGATTCCGACTTATAACTATGTGGTAACCGCTACTATACTAGAATCTTACGGCCTTAGCAGCGAGTGAGACTCTAGAATCAGATTCACACACTGTTATCCAATATGCCATAATATCCGTATCGCGAAGCAGTAATGACTGATAATACTTTACTAAAGCCATCATCCTAAATCCAAAATAAATCGGATATGCACGTGCGATAGGTCTACATTGTCAGAACCACAAGGATGATTATGTGATTATGCCGACCTAAGCATTCTCTGAGAAGAGCATATATTTGTTTAATCTTAATCAATATAGCTTATTATACCTAATGGAGTGTTCCATTTTAGCCATGCCCCGCCCATCTCTCGCTAAGCTCCACCCACACCTCGCTCGTGTTGGGATCGATCGATCTCTGAACTCTCTGATTATCAATTTCCACAAAACTATATAGATAAGCTATTGAATATTTTGGAACTAATTTGACTGGCCGTCCAGTCAAATTAGTTTCAAAATATTCAATAGCATGTTTATTAAATAGTAGAGACATACAATTCGTACAACGTGTCGGACTCTTAAGAGTTAAAGACGGGCCAAAGGGAATCATTTATGACGTAATGATTATGACGTCATCCTACACGCCACTTAGCTGATTATGACGTCATATGACGTCATATGACGTCAGAGTAATAGATGTATACTCTGGAAAGGTATATTAAGAACATACCACCAAGGGAGACGAATCACAGAACCGATCCGAAAACATTCCCTTTTATGAATGATTCACGAGCCGACTCCCTTGTGACATCATAATTCTTAGCCACTTGCTCTAAGTCCCTAGTCTGTACTGATACCAGAGAATCCCCAGTGTGTGACAATATATTTAGCCATTTGTTTTTACATCTACTATTGAAACGGAATATAAATACTGGAGTTTTCGGGATTACGAGGTTTAGCCTAATGACGATTAAACGTAGGCGAGTAGACTTTGTCAGGCGATCGAAGTATTGAATTACTGATCTCCAGAGAGCATCCTTGATAACTATATCAAATAACACACCGTGCTTTTTTCCATCAGAACAACGTGGAAAGAGGGTATTGCATTTGTTTCTGCCTGCATGCATCCCAGCAGGCTCACCCACATATCACGCACGTACACACACCCCTTCCCTCCCACCACCTCATCCCCAAACACGCACGCACGCACGCACGCATGAACGCACGCACGCACGCACGCACGCACGCACGCACGCACGCACGCACGCACGCACGCACGCACGCACGCACGCACGCACGCACGCACACTTACCTACTCACCCGCCTGCCTGCCCGTCTGTCCGGAGCTGTACCTCAGAAACTAATTATACAAATCGGGTTTAAATTTTAGCACATGAAAGGGTGTTACCGTAAAAGAGGATTTCGTGATATTGTCGTGATCTTGATTAAAGAAATATGAATATGATCGGATCAAATTTGGAAGATATGGGTATCTCGAAAACTACCGGCCTAGTTTGTCTCAAGTTTTAAGACAAGTGCGGTGGCTATCATACATTAGATTCATCGAGCTTGGTCTTGATCCGAATAATTTAAAAAATACGGAAATCCATAATTTAAAGATGTGACAGAAAGGGACGGGGATGTTCATTCGAGTTCTCAATAACCCACTTTCAATGGAGATAGTATGAAATATGCTGAATAATCTGGAAATAATTTGAATAAAACCTTTTTTTGCTTGCGAAAAAACCCCGGAGACATACAATGTTAAGCTGTAAATATTGGATAATTTTTATCTCCTCGTTTTTACCTGTGAGTATTACTTAAAGAGATAATTACCAGATTAAGACGCGTCTGATCAGTAAAATCAATCAATCAATAAGTGATTTATCTATCAATCGTCAGAGTAGATAATTTAAAGTTAGTCTGTAGATCAATCGATTAATGAAAGGAGAGGCAGTCGTAGTTCAAGGGTTATAGTGGCGACCATTTGGCATATTCCCTACTAGGTTACACACGTTTTAATTAGATTCACCAACCCTTATCACACTGTTGTCAAAAAATGTGTCGGCGCAATCGTCATGGTCAAATAGAATGAAAAGGATGGCGAATGCCTACATAGTGGAAACAACTCTTCCGGCATAATCCGAGAGTGCTCTGACTCTCGACGGGTCAAGTGACAGATATTCGGATATACCTGACGACTCTACCCGCCGGGCCTATCCAAATATCTATCACAAGGCCGGTTGATATCTGACATCAATCTTTTCCAAAACGAACACCAGTCATCATATGAAAGTCAATCTGATTATGGAATCTGACCCTTCAGTTGGCGACCCGTTAACTCTACAATAGTCCATGGCCTGATTAGTGTGACCCGCTGTTGAAATTGTAACGAGAGCAAATATTCCTATGTTTAGCTGGGTGGGGAGGGGTGTCGCACTACGCTTCAGCCTTTTATACCTAAGCGAATAACTAGAGTTTATTAGGTTGTTAATTCGTCCTGTTCGATGGTGACAGCGAGTTTATAGTACAAGTCAATCTATAGTATGACCCGTCGTATTTATCGCACATGATTTTAAATAATTCATGAATCCATTTCCTCACTCAATCGTATGACGTCATAATGAACTACGTGACGTGTATGCTGACGTCATAATTATGGCGTCATGGATGATTCCTTTAGCACTTTAAAATAGTCCGACATCTTGGACGAATTGTATGTTTTTGCTATTTAAGAAACATGCTGTTGAATATTTTGAAACTATTATGACTATGGCAGCAACAGCGACCAGTCAAATTAGTTTCAAAATATTTAACGGCTTACCTGTATAGTTTTCTGGAAACTGATAGTCAGGGAGTTCAGCGATCGATCGATCCCAACACGAGACATATGAGTTAATATATATCAAAGAAATGTGACAGGTCAATATAAAAATAGGCGAAGCGACGATGCAACTGATTGCAGCATATATATATTTAATACCATGAGAGTAAATCGTCCTATTCAACAGCACCGTCGTCAGGAAAATCTTAATCTTTGAAAACAGGGTCTATTTCATAAAACGTTTGCTGTAACAAAGCCGCTCATTTGAGTTGCCACGGAAATTATAGGAAGTTTGATTAAATCCACCACAAAGATCTCGTGTTTCAACTCACATGTCTCAACTGGATTGCAACATAAGCAAATTCTCAAATTTGGAGATTGATGTGTAAATGGTTCCATTAAGACATAATACGGTCGTATTAACATTGCACTCATTGAATTACAACGCAATTAGAATCCATGCTAATTATAGAGTATCTGGACTAGCCCTATGCACTGGCCACACCACTGAACTGCTTAGAAGACCACTCGCCTTAAGGCACATACAATGTTGACGCATTGTGGCAGACGTTCGCCAGTCAACCTGTCCTAAATTACCACTGGCGTTTGGCTATAAAAGCTGTATACAATAACCAACGGGCTGTATTAGGAAACCACCTTTTTAGTGACCAGTTTTTGATAGATCTTTCGGTGTCCGATAGAGACATGTTTAGCTGTATATCTTGATGCATATTTGTGTGGATTATTCAGCCAGGGTCGAACTTAAGGCAGTGCAACAAGTGTATTTGCACAAGGCCCCCCACCCCACCCCACCCCACCCCACCCCCCCCCCCGCCCAAATTTCCAGAGGCCCTAAAAGTGACACCAAATTCTTTTTGTCTTAATTTCTGCGGCCTCTACGTAACTTCAAGTGGCTCGCATAGATGCCGCACCTATAGTTCAGCTCATAAATTGCCAATGTGTCTCCAAAAGAAAACTATTTTAAACACGATGTAAAAATGTTCTGTTGAATTCTTTAACATAATTGCCTTAGGCAGCAATATTTTCTAATCCAATTATGTTCAAAATATTCAACAGTATTCTTGATTATGTGTTTGAAATAAATTAAGCTATTTCTGAGCTGTACTGTATAAGACTGATGTGACCAAATTCAACAGCCGTCTGAACTCACACACACACACACACACGCACGCACGCACGCACGCACGCACGCACGCACGCACGCACGTACGCACGCACGCACGCACGCACGCACCATCCATACCGAGCAGTACTACGGTTTTAAATGAACCCAAGCTTTCTCGCTATCCTAATGGCAGTTCCGAGGTCCCCACGGTAAAAATTCCAGAAACTTTGAGTCCTAATATCGGCCCTGTATTCAGCGCGATGGTGTGATGATGGTCACGTCTACATGTGATTGTTGCCCTCAGGTCAAGATCTCGCTAAACAGTCTCAGTCTGTTTCAAACATGTTGGTGTTGACAACTCTCAGATGCGCCGCAACTCAATGTTGTCAGATGAGCATCGATTGTAATAAATATTGTAATCGGAAACCGGTGTCCAAGGCCTGGATAAAATAGTTTCCGTCAACGTACCAGACCCCGGGTTGTACCAGCCGATGATGACATATTTCAAGATGGCGGGATACGACACATATATTCCTTTGACTTTACAATAGCACCGTTTCGGTTTCTCTTGATTATATGCTAATTAATTACACCGATGAAAACTGACCTTTGCGCTGAGAAAAACATCACGCATGAAATTTTAGGAGTCCTTTGGACCCGAAGACATATATCTCGTGGTTGCCGTATTGTATTACAGTATTACGTACAGTTAATTTAATATTTTACTTTAAAATACAATTACCATTGCCCAGTAAAGCATCTGTGTCAACGAATTATAAGGTTAGGTGAATATATACCGCCCTGTGCTGTTACATTTATTTGCAGAACACATGTTAATAATGACCAGGTATATTCTTAACCTTATGTGTCACGTCCATACATCATCAAAATCATCATCATCATCATCATATCTCTCTCTCTCTCCCTCCCTCCCCCCCTCCCTCCCTCCCTCCCCCATGGCATTCGTAATGCCAATGCGTAGAAGTAATTTCTGTTTGAGATCCAAAGGTCAGATATCTACTGCACATTTTCTACAGAGAATGCATTACGATGGCCCTGCGCACTACATCCACTAAAAAGCACCAGACCATCCAGCCTGTATTTGTACACTGGTGCAAATTGCTTCCGCTCAGAGCACATCCTCAGATCTCACCACCAATGACACAGTGAGCTTCTCAATACCACTTGTTTTAATTCTTCTATCCAGAGCACTGTATCAAGTGATTTATTCAGGCCACAGAATTTAGGTACCTTATTCGCTGTGTATGCACCTGGCTTTCAAGTCCACTTTCACGTGAGACTTCTGTACTGATCTCAAATCCCACTTCAGGTTGACGAAGTCACTTACTTGCGGGCACTTGCCTACCCCCTTCTCTGAAAAAAGAGGAAAGTTGGATCTTTTATCTTCTGGCACAACCTGTATCCCTACTTCGTGTCTGGTAGCAAATTGTATTGCCTTCATAGCAGCACATTCCTTCTCGGATTGTAGTTAGACATACTGCGGGAATATGTCTCAGTGTTCAGGCCATAGCACATACTCAATATTTCTAATCTTGAACCATGTCATATATTTTCATAATGTATGAAGAAGGCGGCATGTCATAAACACTCTTCAGCATGAGCTTATTTGCAAGTGTAGGCTTCTCCCTCCATAAGTCATCGCATGTAATTTGACTGTGGTCTGACCGCTTCCCACCCCATCCACGTTCCTTTCTTACCAATTTTTATTGTTCTGACAATTTTGATAAGACTGTGATCTTCCTCTTCAGTGTTATCATCTTCTCTCTCTCCCTCACTCCCCCCCTCCCTCCCTCCCTCACTACCTGATCTCTCTCTCTCTCTCTCTCTCTCTCTCTCTCTCTCTCTCTCTCTCTCTCTCTCTCTCTCTCTCTCTCTCTCTCCCTCCCTCCCTCCCTGGGGTTCAACTAGTGGAAGTCTTGGAGTACTATGCACCCAAGGTTTATGTTTGAACTCCAAAATCAAAGACCAAGGAAGGCATGGAATTCCTGTTTGGGGCTATTATCACGTAAACAATTATTTTAAGGAAATAACATGTATGTTGACCATTATAAACATCAATGTATCCTGTTTGGACTCCAAAAACTGTTATCCAGGAAATCCCATGCTTCTTTTGCTTCGAAATTAGCGCGTGAGGAAGAACCATGCAAATCATGCTGGAAAGTTGATATTCATAGAATCATATATTTTACATACATAAACAATGTACACAAGACATACGCATAGAAATGAACGTTTGGATCGGTTAGGGTGAGCAGAGTGAACAATGTGTATAATTAAAACATACAGAGGAAGTGTGATCTTGCAGCATTGTAGGCTCAGTCACATCTTAAGTGGTCATGAGAAAAACAATACGCAAGAGAAACTAGACTGAGCTCGAGGGAGTCGTTGACTCGCACCTTTCTGGCATACAGCTAGTGACCAAGTGACCTAGACAGGTGGACTTTTGACCTCAACATCTACCGAATGGCAGTGCTTCAAAATATAAACTTATATGCTGAAATGTGTATTTATCCCTTCCTATATTCTGGAATTATGGCAAAACCAGCGCTTCTGGCAGCACTTAGTGACAATGTGACATACATATATGGCATTTTGACCGTAAACTCTAGCCATTTCTACGCATTCATATTATCAATATATGGTCCAACTTAAGTAGTTCTACCTACTTGAAGTCATGAGTTATACTCTAGATAGCCAGATACACATGCTTATACATGGGCGGCGGAAAACTGGGGCCTGGGGGCTGCAGCCAGACCATTTTACTGAGTATGGGGGCATGGGCTGTGCTTCATTAAAATGGTCTTGTACTGTAAAAAAATATAGGTGCTTTTTTATTCATCAGAACGCAGGAAACGGCTTCTCAGAGCATATAATTTACACAATTTTCTTGGGGATCTCGGCCCCTCATATTATTTAAAGTAACCCTCTAAACCCTGACTTAAGTGGGCCTATCCATGTGCACCTCAAACCGGACCCTCAATATCACGATCAATTCGTAGTGAAATATAAAACATCTATAAAGGGAAAGCGGAATCTAATTTTCCTATATACTTTTTTATTACTCAGAATGCAGGAAATGGCTTCTCAGGTCATCTCCTTTTCAACATTTTCTGGTGGAGGTCCCCCAGACTCTAGAGTCAACCCCCACCCCCATTTTTAAAAACCTTCCGCCGCCCCTGACACAGATAGAAGATTGCGCGTAGCTCACGCGGGCCTTCGTGGCGGTATTAGTAAATACCTGACAAACGCAGACTTGTGTTTAATTTCATGTAAGAATTTCTTATAATATGCAGCATTTAACTTGGATTAAAACCAAATCCACATAAATAGTCACTGGCTGTTATTACAATGCCTAGAGCAGATTCCCAAACTTCCAGAAAGTATGTTCATGTTCCTTTGTGTCTACTTACCCCTTTAACATGCATATCCGCCAAAAACGGTTTCTGCAGTGGTCTTGAGAAATGTCCATTTGCAGAGCAAAGTAAGACTATTTTCGAAAATTTACCACTGGAATGACTGGCTCGATAAATTTTCAAAAATAGTCCCTTGGTCTGAAAATGGACATTTTCTATGAGAAAATTGAAATTTTCTTGAACAAATTATCGGGTTAAAGGGTTAATGCACATAGTCTAGTGGCTTGCTTTCATCACAAAATTCCCACGGGATTGTAGTATATTTCACGTCGCATGATGCTGGACTACATCCAATATTCATTTATTTCATGAAATGTTGTTACTATGACACCTGACAGAATACCTATTTTTGAAAATAATGAAAATGCAATTATGGAATACTGAAGAATGAAATGAAAATCTATATAACATAGCGTAATGGATAACCGCTCAAAACATTCCTTCTAGCAGGTTTCATATATGTTATATGCAAATCAGTTGAACGGTTAGATCAACAGAGGTCTAACATCTGCGCATAGTTGTAATGGTCAATGCGCTATTAAAGGAATACCTTTGTGTTAACATCTTGAAACGTGAGTGATCGACATCAGCTGACAAATCTAAAGGGCCAATGTTCACTTATTTCATAAGATATTTCTTTGACAGCTGACAGGATGTCCATTTTTGGAAATAGCATACGAATACATGCTTAAGATACTGGAAAACTAAATAAACATAGCATCACATCTACATAACCTAAAGTAATGAATGACCAGTCAAAACGTTCCTTATTGTAGTCTCTACAATTACCTGTACGTTATGTGCCAGATCAGGTGAGTAATTAGGTCAGAAGATGTCAATATGTCACGACTTTTGGCCGCTACTTAAAATCCTGCAGCTGTGCATTACGTTTGACAAAATCATATAAAAGTTAAGGATAGGCACAATCTGAAAAATCAAGGGGACAATATTCATTTATTGTATGGAATGGTGTTACTACTGGCAATTTGGTAATTTGTTCATTTTGTGCGAAAGCTTGTCAAAAATGTATAAAGTTAGTCTTCAACGGTATCATCTTTGGAATCCTCTTATCATTATCTTCTTCTACTTCTACTGCTACTTTTGCTACTGCTGCTGCTGCTACTACTACTACTACTCCTACTACTACTACTACTACTACTACTACTACTACTACTACTACTACTACTACTACTACTACTACTACTACTACTTTTTTCTTCTTTTTTTGGAAAATCTGACGCTGACGCAGTCGGACAAACTTCACGGAGGAACTCCTTTAAAAAGGCTTGCAAACCCCCAGAAAAAAACCTGGTGAACTAGTAAGCCTGATTAATATTACACCAAAACAAAAGATAAATAATCAGTATTTATACAATCTATAAATACATATGGCTTAAATAGTATAGATACAAAACAATAGGCTGATAAAGATCCGATAGCAAAACAAAACTTAACAAAGGCATTACTATTCAACCCAGGTGTAGTAGTAGACCCGTGTGGCGAGTGCAACTATTCAATAAATGAAAAGTGACTCATCAATCAATGACAAATAAGTCAATCATTGACGCCAGTGGGCTGATTCTTTAAAGATCAGCGGGCGTAGTAGCATTTGGGTAGCATAACATATATAGTCAGCAGGAAAATTACAGAAAAATAGATGGAAATAGATGGTGCTCTTGTTTACATTTTTGATTTACTTTGTTGAAAGGTTTTGTAAATTAACCAGGAACAAATACCACTATAAAACCCTGTGCAAGTTTCTAAAATTACCCGGGACGATTTTATAATTCAGATGGCAACTTACTTTATCGACTGATTATTAAATTACCCCAGTCTGTGTATTTGTTTACATGAATTATTAAACATAATAATATCAAAGTGCAGACCAAAATGAATTACAGGCCACAGATTAATTAAAAGACACAGATAAATCAGCTGTAGTAATTAAATGATTTAAGCTAGTGCAGGCTCGTTTATTTTTACAGTTCCCAACTCTATTGAAACTATGTTTGTTTTGCACCATATTTCCTTGAATACTTTTTCTTTACCATGCTGCTTTAATCCAAAATATTCGCAAGGAATATGATTCAGCAGCAATGAACGAAATATTGCCTTTATTGCTCTATTGTGATTGCCGATAGATGGATTTTTCGTCTGTGCACACCGATGTTTCCAAATGGCCCAAACACCTATGGTTAGCATTGTTATTAAAATAGTCCTGTCAGACTTTATGATATTTACACCACTTGATCCAAATTCTCTAAATAAGACTACATGCATTTCTAGAACAATAGACTTCGCTCCAAAATGTGCCAAGATTTGGCTGATATAGTCCCAAAATTGTGACGATATTGGACATTCCGCAAATAAGTGCTCGATTGTTTCCTCGGCGTTTTAGGCATATGTAACACCTATCAGAAGTCGTAATATTGCACGTGTATGTCAAGAGTCCCACCCATAGCCGTCGATGTAGTAATCGCCACAATAAATCACGAGCCATATTTGGTATGTATGGAGAATGTAAGATTTTCCATACATTGTTCCAACTGGATGGTTTATAGCTTGAGTCATCCCATCTCCTAATTGCTATGGGAGGTGTTACTTGTTTTCGTCTCATAATGTGGTACCATTCCTTGGATCTCATCTTGTATTTTAACATCTCATCATCAATAACTAATGCAGGTTGTGGTGTCAAACTATTATTATTTACATTTGGCAGACGACACCATTCAATCGGTACAGCATGTTTTATTTTATTTAGCAACCGCTGGACATCTATATGCCTCATATGTGGTTTTTCTAGATACTTCTTGCATTGAAATCCATCCACGTGTTTGAGGTTGTATCATATCAGATAAATGTTGAATGCCGTATTTTTCAAAGGACGGTAGATAAAGTACTGCATTGTTATAACATATATTACTATTGCCCCACAATTGCTGTTCTAGTACTTCCTTCCAGCACGTAGGTGGAGGCATGTATCTGTCAAATATTTCTAACTCCTTAACTTGATCTTTAAACACATCTGGTATCATTTGGCTTTTCAGAGGTGGCTTCTTTGAGGTAAAAACATGCTCCGCCAGAAATGGTTCTACAATCTCTCCATGAGAGCTCGTGAAACGCATGACCACGTCTCATATGATGTAATAAGATCATTCAAGAATTTTAACCTTAAAGAAACACATTTAACTTTAATATCAATTCCTCCTTCTAACTTAGCATTATTTAGAACATGATGGGAAACTAAATGATTCTTTTCTTCCCATATGAATGACAATATCAACTCATTAACCTCCTTTTCTACATGTTTTGGCATGTGTACAACAGATGCTGTATACCATTGCCCAGATAATACCAAGTTGTTGACAACAAACACTCTACCAAAAATTGAAAGGCGACGATGCTTCCAGTTTGCTAATATTCTCTTAAGCTTAGATACTCGTTCATTCCAATTTTGTGTTGTATTCGGTTTCCTGCTAAAATAGATGCCTAAAATCTTAATGGTATCATTAGACCAATTGATTTCAAGTGGCTGGTCATTCCGCTCTTTCCATGGCCCCAAAAATAATCCTTTGGATTTTCCTTTATTGATTTTCAAACCAGATGCATTTTGGAACTTTTCTAGTACGTGGTTTAAAATTGCAAAATCATTGTTTGAACTAGCAAACACAGTTGTGTCATCAGCATATTGTGACAGCTTAAGTGGTCTTTCTATGCCACGAATACATATGCCTTGAAAGTTATTATTTTGCCTCAATGCTATGCCAAGAGATTCCATCACAATAACAAATAATAATGGCGATAGGGAACACCCCTGTCTAACACCACGTTCTCAGACAATTTCTCTGGATAATTGAATGTTCACTAAATAGCTACAATTAAAAAGATAATCTCATTCCACATGGTCAAATGCCTTTTCGTTGTCCAAGGCAATCACAGCTGAAGGGATGCTATCCTTCTCAACCAATTGTATACGGTCTCTTATTAACATGGTATTGGTTAAAATTGTCCTCCTAGGTACAGCACATGTCTTCTCTGTTCCAATGATTTCTCCTAAAACACTACCTAGTTTCAATGTTAGTGCTCTGGATATTATTTTGTAGTCTACACATAGTAGAGAAATTGGTCTTTAATTCTGAATCAGACGTCTGTCATTTCGTTTATATATTAGCCTTACGTATGCCCTAGCCATAGTTGGTTGTAAATGGCCTTTCTAAAAAATCTCAGTGGCTAATTCTTCCATTATTGGACCTACAAGGTGCCAAAATGTTTGGTAAAATTCAACTGGAAGGCCATCACACCCCGGTGATTTTTCTAGTTTCATATCTTTAAGGGATTTAGTTAAATCTTCTAGTGTTAAGGGTTGATCACAAAATTCCCTGCCTGTGTCTGGCACCTTTTTGTCTATATTTGCTAACAAATCCAATTTTGCATCTTCATCAATTCCCTCTGACTTGTACAATGACTCATAGCAATTGCATACAACAGTACTCATTTCATTGTTGGTAAAGACGGTTGAACCATCCAGCATGTTTAATGAGCACATCACCGTATCTATTGCCCATGCTTTTTCTAACGTGCAAAAACATCGGGTTGGCTTTTCCCCTTCTGCGTGCATCTGGGCTCTTGTTCTAATTTTTGCACCCTCAAACTCATATTGTTCTATATCTCTTATTTTACTTTTAATTTTAACCAGTAATTCATAATAATTATCTTCACCATTATTTACTTTAGCATTAATTTTCATCAGTGATCGATGAAGTGTTTTCTTGCGTTTGCATATTTCCCGTGCTTTTCTAATAGCATACTTTCGGGAAACATACTTTAAATCCAGTATTACATCCTCCTACCATTGCAATGTGCTCTTATAATTATGATGCTTTCTTATTAATCCAATGTTGCCAACAACTCTCTATATTATTCTTATAAAATTCTTCTCCCAACAGTGTTGTGTTTAATTTCCAAAACCCAACCCCTTTTGTTACCCAATCAGCATTGGCAAAGGTTACACAAACCATGTTATGATCTGAGAATGCGACTGGCTTAATATTAACATCTCTCCAGTACCCAGTCAACAAACTATTCACATAAATTCTGTCGATCCTTGAACCAACTTTACCATCTGCCGAAAACCATGTAAGATCTTTACCATGAGGTGTTGATATTCTATAGGTGTCAACTAAATTTTCATTATCACATATTTCTTTTAAGCGTCTATGTGATGTATCAGTATAAGTTGAAGTTGCATTCCTGTCATTTTCTTTGTCTACGACAAAATTAAAGTCACCGCCCATTGTTAGGTTTTCAGTGATGTTATCTAGTGCTGGTGTAGACATCTCATTAAAAAAATTACGACGTAGTTGATGAGATGCAGGTGCATATATACACAGCATCGTGAAACGTGTTTGTTGTATATCTAGCGTGACTCTCACCCAGCGTCCATTTGCACCTGATACTGAAGAGATTATATTTATATAGGCTGAACAACGAGGGAGTATAACAATTGATACGCCTGCACTATTATCTTGAGATAACGAATAGAATATTCTGGATCCAGAAATCTTTTCTAAATTATCGTATGATTATGACTTCTGAATTTTTTGTTTCCTGTATCAAAGCAATGTCAATCTGCTCATTTTTCAGAGTGTCTAGTAAGTGACGTTGCTTTATGTCACTATTTAAGCCTCTACAATTGAGTGTGCAAATTAGCATAAAAAGTAATAAAATGATGTGTATAACCGCCATTATTAAGCTAACTAGATTTTGTTTTCTTCGACCCCCTCTTAGACCATTTACCTATTTTACTCGCAAACGCTGCACTACTTAGCTCAACTTTTTCCAAATGCTTATATTTTAATATATCTGAATCATGATGCAGATGCCTATATTTAACCCCTTTTGCCGTCACATATGGAACTAACACCTCTCCTGTCTCTGACGTGTACATGACCATTTCATCGGGTGATTTAGAACTCTGTGTTTGAATGGATATATCGGATTCAGCGACTGACATATTATCGTCTTCTATATCATTTTTCTGATTCAGAACTCTCTCCATCTTTCTGTCGCTTTGTTCCACTCAATCGATCCGAGACACCAATTACTTTCCCTAAATTATTTAAATCGTTTAGATTGAGTGTACTCAGTGGAAAATCAAAGTTAGTTTCAGTATCTTGCGACCTGAATTTTACTTGTCCTAAATTAAAACTCTCTTCCAGAGGGTATTGATCATCATCTTCAACTTGTGTGGAATTAGCCTCCCTGACATCAGACTTGGATTGACTTGTTACTGGAGTAAGACTTAGCCCCTCATCTAGAACCTCTATATCATCGCCTGCTACTACAGCGATTGGATTCTTAGTTTTTTCACCATACTTCTCATTAATATGGACTTCAACTACAATCTCAGAAACTACCGGTTCTATGACATTTTCTTTAGCAACGTGCTTCCCATTAACATGGATTTCAGCTACAATCTCAGCAGCTACCGGTTCTGTGACATTCTCTTTAGAGACAACTTGCTCTGCACTTTTATCAGTACCCTTTTTGACATATTTGTTCTGCGGGCATTGCCACTTAAAATGATCAGATAATCAACAAACTAGACATTTGTTTTTGTTAGGGCAATCTGTTGCAAGATGTTCTGTGCTTAAGCAGATTCTACACTCTTTGATTTGCCCCCTATACCATAATGGCAAGATAAATCGACCATCTATCGTGACCTTACTTGGGAGAGGTTGTTCTACCTTTTCGAACTAAATTCTTCTGATGCCATTTTCTAAGGTTCGATCAAATGGATAGGTCTCGTGTTCTACTTTGTCCACTTTGCCATACTTGATCAATTCATTGATAACCAGTTCATCTGGGATCTCTAATGGAACCTTCATCTTGAATAATAGACGATCAGAATCTATTTCCTCCACATTACACACCTCACCCTTCATGACAAGGACCTCGTCGAGCAACTTTTCCTTCACACTTTCATTAACTACGGTGACATTCCATACAGATTTGGAAACGTTAATGAGACCGTGAAGGACCCGTGGCCCTGCCCCAACTACATCCTTTTAGCCATGATACACCTCAATTGCCGAAACACCCCAAGCCTTTGTCGTGATTTTTAGACTCAGGGTACGCTTATAGGAGGTTGCCATGGTGTTTTAATAAAAGAGGAAACCCATACTACTACAATATATAAGGGGTATTACAAATATATAATACCAAGACGTCAGGGAAAGAGCTAAACACTAAATAAATAGTGTCCCCTTTTGAAACCCTGACACCTACCAACAAATATACGAATAGATAGTACAGTCGTATATTTGTTAGTTTGAACCACTTTCTAAGTGGTTCACTAACACCTAACCAATTAAAGTGGTTTCCTAATGCATACTAACATATTACAGACATATATTTGTTAGTCTGTTCGAGTTGACCGGGGACAGCCAACTGACTATAAAGATTTATATAATCAAAGTATTAGGCTTGTGCTTACAAATGACAAAGGAATCAAATCCACTCACTCAAGCGATCTTGCCAAAATATAATGCGCTAGCCAACGAACTATAGAAATAGCATACTGGGGCGGGGAGAAAGTATTGCATTGACCACAGTAAGAGGAGGCCTATTAAATGGCGGAAACCGCCAGCTAAGAGGAGTGCCTTTAGAAAATGGAGACACAAAATGCGCTCCAACCAAGACAAGAATTTACAAACTAAACATAAATTTTGAAAGGAAATACTAATACTAAATATATGTATAAAATTTATCTACAAAATCGCGCTAGAAACTAGCAAATTCGGGCAGCAATTGCAGAGCTAAATAAACGCGTGCGTTCACTTCGACTACTACTACTACTACTACTACTACTACTACTACTACTACTACTACCGCCGCCGCCGCCGCCGCCGCCGCTGCCACTACTACTACTACTACTACTTTTTTCTTTTTTTTTGAAAATTCGACGCCATTGAGCCGATTCATGACTGGCAGGCTAAGTAGATCATATGTAGTTTAACGTAGCAGACCGTATAGTAGTAGGGCCAAATGGCGAGTGCAGCTCGCCAACAAGTGGCGAGGTGACTCGTCAATAAGTAACAAAAAGTCACTCATTGACGCCAGTTAGCCGATTATTAAATACCCAACGGACGTAGTAGCCTTTATATAATATAATGCACAAAGCAAACGTATACAAACTATGACTACTTAGATGGCGTTCTGGGTTCACATTCTAAATTTACTTCATTGTAGGTTTTTGCAAATTACCTTGGAACAAATACACCTACAGTAAATATTTACAACAGGAAGCTAATTGTTAACTTGAAAATCGGATCACCTCCAGAATATTGACATAATGCTCATTTGATATTTAAATATTCTGATCCCAAGGTTAGGATATTCGTCAAGATTAGAGTCTCCTAAGGCATTACAATTTTAAAATAAAGGCAATTAAATTAAATTAAAATAGCATTTATCAATATATAGCAAGCAGCGAGTGTGCTAGCTTATACAAGTTCTGCTTCCGATATTTTAAGATATCCGTATTCAATTGATACTAGGCCAGTTTTGCACCATACGTCTTTAAATCTACTTTCTCTCCCATGTTCTACTAGCCTGTAAAATTCACAATGAATGCAGTTTATCAACAATGATCGAAATATAGCTTGTATGGCTCTCTGATGGTTGTTGCCGGTTTTATCTCTGGCCTCTGAACACCGATGCTTCCAGATGTCCCACACTCCTACAGATAACAGGGTTATTAACAATTCTTTCTCCTTGCTATTAATGATTCGTCCGATAGTTGAGCAATCTTTGAACAAAGTTGTTTCAGCCACTAAATTCACATATTTGGTTCCAAATTTAGCAAGGAGCATATTGATATATACCAAAAGCCTGTAGTTACGCGACACAGAGTAAATAGATGGTCTATCGTTTCCTCCTCAGTATTACATAATAAGCACCGGTCTGTACTTGATATTTTACACATATAAGTAAGATGACCGACCCATAGACTTCGATGGAGTAATCGCCATGCCAGGTCCCGTGCATTTCCTGGTAGACAAGGTAGATATATTGCTTTCCAGGCATTTTTCCAGTTCTTTGGCGTGCATCCTAAATTGTTCCAATGCCTAACCACAATAGGAGTCTGGCTCCGACTTTGCATTAGAATTCTATACCAGTCTCTAGATGCCATGTTGTATTTTTTATTTTCTGACATAAATACTAATGTTGGTTGCAAAGTATCAATGTTGCCACCTGCTTTCGGCAATTTGACCCATACAGCAGGTATTGCATTCTTTATTCTAACAAATAAGCGCTGAGCATCAATATGTCTCATTGATGTTATTCTTGCTACATCTTGCATCGCAATCCATCTACGAGATTTCGGATTTACCAAGTCACGTAAATATTGAATACCATTTTTGGGCATAGAGGGCAAATATAATACATCATCATTATCACGAATCAACTCGTTGCCCCAAAGACGTTGCTCTAAGGCATCTTCCCAACAATTGGGTTGTGGCATTGATCGTGTAAATATTTTTAAGGCTTCGAGCTGTTCTTTATATACATTTGGAATCTTTTGATGATTAGGTGGCAATTTATTGCACATAAATAAACATTCTACTGGAAATTGGTCAACGTACCTTTGGAGAAGTGCCCTTGAAACACTTGACCAAGATGAGTTTGAAGTAAGTAACTTATTCAAGAATTTCAATTTTAAAGAAGCACACTTTGCTGAAACATTAACCAAATCCAGGCCTCCGGCATGCTTTTCATTGGTGAGGATTGACTATGATACTAAATGGGCTTTGTCCTCCCATAAGAAGGACAAAAGTAACGTGTTGATCTTTGACTCTACTGATTTGGGCATATGAACTACAGAAGCGGTATACCACAGTCCAGATAAAATTAAATTATTAAGGACAAATGTCCTGCCAAAGACAGTTAGGCGACGTCGTTTCCAATTTAGTAATGCGCACTTTAGCTTGGATATCCTTTCTTCCCAGTTTAGTAATACATTTTGTTCTCTACTAAAGTAAATACCCAAAGATTTTATGACATCATTTGAGCAGTTAATATCCATCACATTATCAGTTCTGCCCTTCCAATCGCCCAAAAACAATCCCTTAGATTTATCTTTATTGACTTTAAGTCCTGATGCCTTTTGAAAATCTGTTAATACTCCATTTAAAATTCTAAAATCCGTATTTTTACCCGCAAACACAGTCGTATCATCTGCATATTGAGAAACCTTTAGTGGCCTTTCTACGCCACGTATACATATTCCTTGAAAGTCATTGCGTGGCCTCAATGTGGCCCCCAACGATTCCATAGCTATGACGAATAGAAGCGGGGACAGTGAGCAACCCTGTCTGACACCTCGATCCAACACTACAGGTTTGGATAGCTGATTGTTAACTAAATAGCAACTTGTTATATCAGTATATAAAATATTGACCCATTTAATAAATCTTGAACCAAAGCCAATATGGTCTAAAGACTTAAACAAGAAATCCCATTCTAATCTGTCAAACGCCTTCTCGTTATCAAGTGCTATTATTGCTGCTGGGATACAATCCTTTTCAACTAATTGAATAAGGTCCCGTATAAGCAAAGTGTTGTTTAATATTGATCTTCCTGGCACAGAGCAGGTTTGATCATCATGAATGACTTCGCCTAGGACTGCGCCAAGTTTTAATGTTAGTGCCCGAGTAATAATCTTATAATCTACACAGAGTAGAGAGATTGGTCTATAATTCTGTATTTTATTTCTGTCACCCCTCTTGGCGCCATCAAACTGATATTGCTCTATTTCATTTAGTCTACCTTTTAATTTAACTAATAGTTCGTAATAATTATATTCCTATCATTAATTTTCTTATTAATTTTACACAACGACCTCTGAAGCGCCTTTTTACGCTTTCGTATTTCACGTGCTTTCCTAATGGAATACTGCCTTGAAATATATTTCAGGTCTGATTTAGCATCTTCCCACCAGTCTTTTATACATTCATACGAACCTCTTCTTTCATCCCAATGCCTCCAACAACTTTCCACACATTTGCCGTAGCAACTTTCTCGTAGCAATGCTACATTAAGTTTCCAAAATCCATCTCCTCGTTTGACCCAGTCAGCATTGTCTAATGTGATGGAAAACATATTGTGATCAGAGAAAGTTACTGGTTTTATGTTAGTTTTACACATGTAACCTTTCAATGAACGTTCTACATAGATCCTGTCTAACCTTGAAGCTAACCTTCCATCGGTTGAAAACCAAGTAAATTCCTGGCTTTCTGGATTTTCAATCCGATAAGTGTCTAACAAGCTTTTATTTTCACAAATGTGTTTCAAAATATTATGCGATGTGTCATTAAAATTAGACCTAGAGTTTCTGTCTTTAGCCTCGGCTAATATGCAATTAAAGTCACCGCCCATAATTAGGTTTTCAGGCGTTCTGTCTTGAATTATTGTGGAAACATCATTTAGAAATTCACGGCGCAATTGATGAGAGATAGGTGCATAAAGGCACATCAAATTTAAACTTGTGTTTAGTACATCAATTGATACACAAGTCCATCGTCCATTTGGATCTGATGACGACGATATAACGTCAACATAGTTGAGACAGTGGGGCAGGAGAATGGCCACTCCCGCACTATTATCTTGTGATAAAGAAAAAAAAATCTGCCCATTTGAAATATCTTTGAGAGATTCATACACTTCAGCTTTTTGGATTTTGGTCTCTTGTAGAAAAGCAATATCAACTCTCTCATTTGCTAATTCTTCAAGCAAGTGGCGCTGCTTGAATTTGGTATTTAATCCTCTGCAATTGATGGTGCAGATAATCATAATTTGTAAAATGATGTTTACAACCGCCATCATTAGATTAACTAGATTTGGGTTTTTAGCTCGTTTCTTAGACCATTTACCTAATTTTCCTGCGAATTCAATATTTCCTAGTTCTACCACAGACAAATATTCATATTTGGAAATATCAGAATCATGGCGCAGTAGACGATATTTCACGCCTCTCGCCGTTACATATGGCACTAACACTTCACCCCCTTCTGATCGGTACATTACCATTTCATCTTTCATCTGTGAACTCTGTGTTTGAATGGACACATCTGATTCTGCAACTGACATTGTATCATCATCCATATCATTTACTTCAATCTCAGATTCTGAGCTATTGTCTTCTTTATGACGCTTATTGCTACTTAAGTAACATTTGGCAGGAGCATCATTTACCATATCTTCAAGCTGACTTAAATCAAGTGGGCTTAGCGGAAAATCGACTGAACTTTCTGTCTTCTGAGTCCTAAACTTATCCTGTCCTAATTTTAATTCATCTTCTAAGGAATTGAAAACTGGCTCTTCTGTAAGATCATCATTTTCCTGCGTGTCTTTTACAGCAACGTTTGGCTCCACTGCATTTTGAGTATTTTCTTGACTTAAGGTTATACCCTCCTCTAATACATGAATTTCATCAACTGTAGTTACTTTAACAGGATTTGATGATTTGTTTGTGTCATTTACAGTGGCATGAACCAAAACAACAGCTTCCGTAGCGGTTGCTTCAGAGGCATTTGACTCAGTTGCATCCTTTAATGGGCGATTATCTCCTGATACTGAGGGCTTGTTTTGATTTTTTGGACAGCGCCATTTAAAATGGTCAACTGAACCACAGAGCAAACATTTGTTTCGATTGGGACAATCTGTTGCCAAATGGTCAGTACTTAGGCAGATCCGGCATTCTTTAATTTGCCCTCTATACCATAAGGGCAGGACAAAGCTGCCATCAAGCGTCAATCTGCTTGGTAAAGGGCTATCCACTTTTATCAAACCAAATACGTCTTACACCGTTTTCTAGCGTTCTGTCAAAGGGATACGTTTCCCGTTCAATCTTTTGCACTTTGCCATACTTCTTGAGTTCACTCATGATTCTGTCATCTGGAATTTCTAGTGGAACTTTCATCTTCACTAGCAACCTATCTGACTCGATTTCCTCTACGTTACAAACTTCACCTTTTACAATAAGAACATCTTCCAGAAGCTTTTCCTTGACCCCCTCATTTGACACTGTTACATTCCATACAGTTTTAGTAACATTGATAAGCCCCTGCAAAGTAGCAGGTCCCGCGCCAACGACGTCTTTTAACCCATGATACACGTCGATAGCCGTGACACCCCACCCCTTAGTTGTTATTTTAAGGCTTAGGGTACGCTTATAGGTTGCCATGGTGGTTTATCAAAGGAGGAACCCCATACTACTACAATATATAATAAATATATACTTATATAACACCAGGACGTCAGGGAAAGAGCTAAACACTAAATAAATAGTGTCCCCTTTTGAAACCCTGACGTCTACCAACAAATATACGAATAGAGAGTACAGTCGTATATTTGTTAGTTTGAACCACTTTCTAAGTGGTTCACTAACACCTAGCCGATTAAAGCATACTAACAAATATATGAATAGATAGTACAGTCATATATTTGTTAGTCTGTTCGAGTTGACCGAGGACAGCCAACTGACTATAAGGATTTATATAGTTAAAGAACTATGCTTGTGCTTACAAATGACAAAGGAATTAAATCTACTCACTCAAGCGATCTTGCCAAATATAATGCGCTAGCCTACGAACTATAGAAATAGCAGACAACTAAAACTACCACTACCACTACTACTACTACTACTACTACTACTACTACTACTACTACTACTACTACTACTACTACTACTACTACTACTACCACTACCACTACTACTACTACTACTACTACTACTACTACTACTACTACTACTACTACTGCTACTACCACCGCTACTATTACTACTACTACTACTACTACTACTACTACTACTACTACTACTACTACTACTACTACTACTACTACTACTACTACTACTACTACTACTACTACTACTACTACTACTTACACAGCAACGTGAGACGTGTTTGTTGTATATCTAGCGTGACTCTCACCCAGCGACCATTTGCACCTGATACTGAAGAGATAATATTTACATAGGCTGAACATCGAGGGAGTATAACAATTGCTACGCCTGCACTATTATCTTGAGATAACGAATAAAATATTCTGGATCCAGAAATCTTTTCTAAATTATCGTATAATTCTGACTTCTGAATTTTTGTTTCCTGTATCAAAGCAATGTCAATCTGCTCATTTTTAAGAGTCTCTAGTAAGTGACGTTGCTTTATGTCACTATTTAAGCCTCTACAATTGAGTGTGCAAATTAGCATAAAAGGTAATAAAATGCTGTGTAAAACCGCCATTATTAAGCTAACTAGATTTTGTTTTTTTCGACCCTCTCTTAGACCATTTACCTATTTTACTCACAAACGCTGCATTACTTAGCTCAACTTTTTCCAAATGCTTATATTTTAATATATCTGAATCATGACGCAGATGCCTATATTTAACACCCTTTGCTGTCACATATGGAACTAACACCTCTCCTGCCTCTGACCTGTACATGACCATTTCATCAGGTGATTTAGAACTCTGTGTTTGAATGGATATATCAGATTCAGCGACTGACATATTATCGTCTTCTATATCACTTTCCTCTATTTCTGATTCAGAACTCTCTCCATCTTTCTGTCGCTTTGTTCCACTCAATCGATCCGAGACACCAATTACTTTCTCTATATTATTTAAATCGTCTAGATTGAGTGTACTCAGTGGAAAATCAAAGTTAGTTTCAGTATCTTGCGACCTGAATTTTACTTGTCCTAAATTAAAACTCTCTTCCAGAGGGTATTTATCATCATCTTCAACTTGTGTGGAACTAGCCTCTCTCTCATCAAACTTGGATTGACTTGTTACTGGAGTAAGACTTAGCCCCTCATCTAGAACCTCTATTTCATCGCCTGCAACTACAGCGATTGGATTCTTAGTTTTTTCCCCATGCTTCTCATTAACATGGACTTTAGCTACAATCTCAGCAACTACTGGTTCGATGACATTTTCCTTAGCAACGTGCTTCCCATTAGTATGGATTTCAGCTACAATCTCAGAAGCTACCGGTTCTATGACATTCTCTTTAGAGACAACTTGCTCTGCACTTTTATCAGCACCCTTTTTGACATATTTGTTCTGCGGGCATCGCCACTTAAAATGATCAGATGATCCACAAACTAGACATTTGTTTTTGTTAGGGCAATCTGTTGCAAGATGTTCTGTGCTTAAGCAGATTCTACACTCCTTGATTTGCCCCCTGTACCATAATGGCAAGATAAATCGACCATCTATGGTGACCTTGCTTGGGAGAGGTTGTTCTACCTTTTCAAACCAAATTCTTCTGATGCCATTTTCTAAGGTTCGATCAAATGGATAGGTCTCGTGTTCTACTTTGTCCACTTTGCCATACTTGGTCAATTCAATGATAACCCGTTCATCTGGGATCTCTAATGGAACCTTCATCTTGACTAATAGACGATCAGAATCTATTTCCTCCACATTACACACCTCACCCTTCACGACAAGGACCTCGTCAAGCAACTTTTCCTTCACACTTTCATTAACTACGGTGACATTCCATACAGATTTGGAAACATTAACAAGACCTTGAAGGACCCGTGGCCCTGCCCCAACTACATCCTTCAACCCATGATACACCTCAATTGCCGAAACACCCCACGCCTTTGTCGTGATTTTAAGACTCAGGGTACGCTTATATGAGGTGGCCATGGTGTTTTATAAAAAGCAGTACCCCATACTACTACAATATATAATACAAATATATAACACCAAGACGTCGGGGAAAGAGCTAAACACTAAATAAATAGTGTCCCCTTTTGAAACCCTGACGTCTACCAACAAGTATACGAATAGAGAGTACAGTCGTATACTTGTTAGTTTGAACCACTTTCTAAGTGGTTCACTAACACCTAGCCGATTAAAGTATGCTAACAAATATATGATTAAATAGTCAAGTCATATATTTGTTAGTCTGTTCGAGTTGACCGGGGACAGCCAACTGACTATAAGGATTTATATAGTTAAAGAACTAGGCTTGTGCTTACAAATGACAAAGGAATTAAATCCACTCACTCAAGCGATCTTGCCAAATATAATGCGCTAGCCTACGAACTATAGAAATAGCAGACTGGCGCAGCGAGAAATGTATTGCATTGACCACAGTAAGAGGAGCCCTATTAAATGGCGGAAACCGCCAGCTAAGAGGAATGCCTTGAGAAAATGGAGACACAAAATGCGCTCCAACCAAGACAAGAATTTACAAATTAAATATAAAGTTTGAAAGGAAATACTAATACGAAATATATGTATAAAATTTATCTACAAAATCGCGCTAGAAACTAGCAAATTCGGGCAGCAATTGCAGAGCTAAATAAACGCGTGCGTTCACTTCGACTACTACTACTACTACTACTACTACTACTACTACTACTACTACTACTACAACTAAAACTACCACTACCACTACTACTGCTACTACTACTACTACTACTACTACTACTACTACTTTTTTTTTCGTTTTTTTGGTAACGCGATCAAAGGATCGTGTGGAAAGCCTTTCTACCCAAAAATATTTAATGACAAAGAACACTAAAAAGTAGGGAAATTAATTAACACACAGTATACGTCAGTATTATGTAGAAATAAATTCTATAAATTTAAATATATATTTATAAACATTATATAAATCATATCATTGCATAGCTATAAAGGCAATGAAACGGTGCTCATACAATGAAATTAATATGGACCACTTAATTTATGTTTATTACAAAATACCCTGATGCAATTGCCGTACACACATGAATCTCCAAAACTGTTTCAAAGATTACCATAGTATGAATATTTTGCCTACTGTAAATACATGATTAGACTAAATTACAAACCATAGAATGAAAAAGCCACGTCAATTTCCTTTGAATGGACGTTTTGAAAATTACCCCAGAGCAAATGATACTAAAAAATAAACATTCCTGTAGACCGTGTGGTTGACTATAAACATTATTTGAATTACTAATCATGATATTTTTAAGGTTAATTTTGTGGCCAATTTGATGGGAAGCTGTTGCTATCATGCAGCAACAGCATCCACACACTCAAATACTAAAATAAACAACACAAAATCTAGTGAAAAACATGTTTCCTAGCAAGAAATCCGTTGAATATTGTGAACGTAACTGAACTGGAAGGTATTGCTGTCTTATTTTCCAATCCAGTCCAATCACGCCCAAAACATTTTGTCTTGAAAAGATTTTAAGGAACTACTAAGCTGCATTGAATCTGCAAATTTGTCTTTTTCCATTTTTCCATTACATATTTCAACTTTACACGATCTTCAAAATAACTAATAGGCCAGAATCAATGGAAACCATCTCGCCTCTACACCACTTGACTTTAAATCGATGGAGGCTATTTCCTTTCAGTGATGCATGGTATTCACATTGTAGACAATATGCAAGCGAGAAATCAAAAATATTTTGTAATTTCGTAAAGTGGAGGTGCTAGGATCGTCAAGTACATCGTAGGCTCTAGAGCAACGGTATTTTCAAATGCTCCAGTTGCCTAAACTGAGGCAAAATAATGCGATTTTTAACATCATTATTTACATTATATCCAGAAAGGTCGTGAAACAGTATTTCGGGAGTTGCAATTTGGAACTGCGATGCATCAAACTTAATTAAAACACGTTTGATGTATGTCCAAAACTGAGCAATAACAGGGCAATCCACAAATAAATGGACGAGTGTTTCCTCTGCTGTTAAACACCTCACTCTCAGTAATTCCTACTTTCTTGAGGAGAGAGCTTACCCATAGCCTTCTATGGATTAATCGCCAAACAACATCTCTGTCTCTATTAGGGATATGTGAGGAATGAATATTGCACCACACATCATTCCAATTTACCGGGAAATAAGTGGAATTTTCCCAAGCAGCAATTGCCTTTGGAATAGCCGGATTTTGTAGCTTTAACATGTGGTACCAATACTTGCATCTTACAGAACATGTGAAAATTCTATCCCCATATTTTAGCAAGAGTTTTGGTGTTTCAACAGTCATAGATGCTTTGGGTAAGCGAAACCACTCCCTAGGAATGGCTACCTGCAACCGCTTTAAAAGGCGTTGTGCATCGATTGGTCGAAGCTTGGTTGTCTGCACTATCTCATGTAGGGATTTCCATTCATGCGTGGTTGCACTAACAAGATCAGAGACATATTTTACTCCATGTATAGCTAATGAGAAATAGTATAGAACCCCACCATTATGTAGTATTCTATCATTTCCCCAAAGTTGTTGATTTAGTGCATGTTCCCAGTATAATGGCGAGTCTTCCATTTTCACAAAACCATCTAATGCTTTTTTAACCTCCAGATATGGACTAGGAATGCGTGTGTAATTTGGTGGTGGTTTAGAAGACCAAAAACACGACTTTGCTGAAAAGGGTTCCACATATCTTTCAATGAGGCATCGAGATATCTGTGCCCATTGATTGTCACTATGGAGCAAATCATTAAAAAAATTCAATCGCAATGAAATACTTTTATTCCTGATGTCTGGAATAGCTAGACCTCCTTGAAGTGTATCGTTTGTACATATTCTTTGTGAGACAAGATGTGTATTTCCTTCCCACAAAAAGTCAAACACAATTCTATTAATCTCTTGTTCAATATGTTTTAGCATATGCACCGCAGAGGACATATGCCATATCTGTGACAAGGTTAAACTATTTAAAACTAAAGCTCATCCAAAAATTGTCAGGTGTCTATGACGCCACATTGTAATTGTCTTCTTCAGTTTGGCAATCACCTCTGTACAATTTCGAGAACCAAAGTCTTTTTTTACTAAAGTGGATTCCTAGGATTTTGATTGAATTGCTTGTTCAAGTGATATCCATTGGCTGGTCAGTTCTTGTTTTCCAAGGACCCAAAAATAAGCCAACAGATTTGTCTTTATTTATTTTGAGACCAGATGATGTTTGGAAGTTTTGTAAGATGACATTCAATCTATCAAAATCATGATCATGTCCTACAAAGACAGTGGTGTCGTCACAATATTGAGACACCTTAACAGGCTTCTCTATGCCCTGTACGCTCAGACCTTAAAAGTGGATATCTTGTCTTAATGTTGCACCCAGGGATTCCATGGCTATCACAAATAAGAGTCGTGACAGAGAACAACCCTGACGAACACCACGCTCTAATGTTACAGGTTGACCAACGTAATTATTTACAATACATCTGCTGGAAATATTTCTATATAATAGTCAACTGGGTACAAATTAATTAATAATTAACGTACCGCAGGATAATTTATAAAAATTAAATCGCCAAGACATTATACTGTGCTCAGTGGAGCGATAATGCAACCTACAAAGTTGAAGTGGTTCAAGTTTCTATCTTCGAGTTTTTACATCTACAATATCACACAAATTTCCATGTTTAGCAAAGGAAGTGTAATATAAAACTCTGCCATCATATAGAATATGATCATTCCCCCACAGGTACTGGCTGGAGGCATGCTCCCAGAAAAGAGGTGAATCTTCTTTGCGAATAACCTTATCTAAAGCAGCTTTAATATCCAAAAATACTGATGGAATCCGTGTGTAATTCGGTGGAGGTTTAGAAGACCAGAAAAAGGATTTAGCTGAAAATGGCTCAATATACCTTTCTATAAGACATCTAGATACATTTGCCCACTAACTATCTGAATGAAGTAAAGCATCTAATAATTTCAGCCTTAACGAGACGCATTTAATTCTTATGTTCGAGATGGCAAGACCACCATCAAGCTTATTATTAGTACAGACACATTGTGAGACAAGGTGCGTTTTACCGTCCCACAAATAATCAAATATCATCTTGGTGATTTCTTTTTCAACATGTTTAGGCATATTAACAACTGCAGCAACATACCAACGTTGTGACAAAATCAAATTATTGATCACTATCGCCCGGCCAAAAATAGTCAGACGTCGATGTTTCCACTGGGTAATTTTCTTGCTCATTTTGGAAAATAGGTTTGTCCAATTAATCGAATCAAGGTTTGCTCGACTGAAATGAATGCCTAAAATCCGTATTATGTCAGTGGACCAATTGATGCCTGATGGCTTATCATTTCGATCTTTCCATGAACCCAAAAACAAACCAACTGATTTTTCTTTATTAATTTTGAGCCCTGACGCTTTTTAGAAATTCTCCAAAATAAGATGTAAGCGATTAAAATCACTATTTTGGCCAACAAAAATGGTCGTATCATCGGAATATTGTAATAATTTCACTGGTGTCATAAGACCACGAATGCACAGTCCATGATAATTTACATCTTCTCTTGTTGCCGCTCCCAAGGTTTCCATACAGATTACAAATAAAAGTGCTGACAGTGAGCAACCTTGTCGAACCCCTCGCTTTAAGACAACTGGCTGGCATATAAAATTGTTCACAATGTATCTACTAGTAATGCCATTGTACAATATTTGGATCCATTTAATAAAATTGGGCCCAAAGCCGATATGATTTAATGACATTAACAGAAACTTCCACTCCAAACGATCGAAACTCTTTTCATTATCTAATGCCACAATGGCACCTGGAATGTTATCCTGTTCAACTAACTGAATCAGATCTCTAATGAGCGCAGTGTTGGTTAATATTGATCTACCCGGTACTGAACATGTCTGAACAGGATTAATAACGTCACCCAGCACCTGACCTAGTTTTAGTGAAAGATCTCTAGAAATAATCTTGTAATCAACTCCAAGGAGAGAAATTGGCCTATAATTCCGTATGCCACTCCGGTCACCCTTTTTAAAGAGCAGACATACAGGTGCTTGAGACATTGTAAAAGGAAGTTTTCTTTGATGGAAAATTCCTTTAACAATCTCAAAGAATTTTGGACCAATAAGATGCCAGAATGTAACGTAAAACTCAACAGGCAGCCCATTTCCCCCTGGTGATTTTCCATTCTTCATTGTTTTGAGCGATTTAGTTAGGTCCTCTAAGGTTAAATATTCATTACAAATATCAACCGACGGAGGAGGCAATGTTTCCTTAATATTAGCAAGTAATTCAGCTGCCAACTCTTCATCAATTTCTTCAGACTTATATACATTTTCATAAGATGTCTGTACAGTTTCTAGTAGATCTTTATTTGAATTAACAATGTGCCCATTTATTCTAAGGGCCCTAATTATCTTTTCCCACCTCTAAACTTTTCTAGCCCACAAAAATATTTTGTCGGTTTTTCACCTTCAGAATAAAATTGGGCCCTTGATCTTACTTTTGCGCCCTCTGCTCTGTACAGTTCTATTTGTGATAATTTTAACCTGGTCTCCTCCAAGACCTCAGTCAAATGAATATCGCCGCTTGAAACTTTACGAAACAGTAGGGTTTGTTGACGAATCAACCTTCTCTCCTCTTTGCGCACTTTCCTTGCTTTTTTAATAGAATATTGCCTTGATATATTAGCAAACCCTAGTTTAACATCTTCCCACCAAGAAATCAACCTTTCGAATTCTGATGTGTTGTGGAGCTTAAACGCCAGAAACTTTCAATACATCGATGGTATTCAAAATCATTCAGCAAGGAAATATTAAGTTTCCAAAAACCTGGACCACGTGTAACCCATTCTGCATTATCTAGCACAGTGGAAACTAGGCAATGATCAGAAAAAGATACGGGATATATACCAGTATCCGAAATTAACCCTTTTAGCCCCCTCTGTACGTAAATACGGTCTAACCGAGAGGCTGTTGACCATTTGCTGTTACCCTTGTATATTCACAACATTCAGGGTTTAATACTCTATAGCTATCCAAAAGATGCTCACTGTCACATATTTCCTGTAAACGCCGATGAGACGTATCAGAGTATATTGATAGCGAACGCCTATCCTTCTCTGGATTTAAAACACAATTAAAATCTCGGCCAATAATACAATTTTCTGATCTATCATGAATTAATGGGCGAAGAGCTGAATAAAATGCACCTCGTTGAGAATGGGATACCGGGGCATAAATAGACATCAAATTTAGTGTTGAACCGAACATTTCAACAGTCACCACGACCCATCTGCCATTACTATCAGCTTCCGTTGAAATGATATTTAATAAACTCAAACACCTGGGTAAAAACAAGATCGCCACTCCTGTATTTAAATCAGTGGCATTGGAATATAATATTTCACCCTTAGAGAGTTGTTTGAAGTCTTCTAGTACTTTAACATTATGGAACCTAGTTTCCTGAAGCATGACGATATCAGCTTTTAAATCAGATAATTTCTCTAGCAACATGTTGTAGATATGGGATTGTCTTGTGGGAAGTCATGACCCCGCTGGATATCTTATATTTAGGAGTAAGTCCTAAGTGAAATTTATAATTTGAAAATACCAGTTGAGCTACTGGACCGGTTGACTGTGTATCTTATTATTTAGTTTATTATTATACAGTAACTAGTTGACATCAGCTGATGCTGATGCTATACGGATGATAGGCGAATATAGCACGATCAGGATTGTTGGATGAAGTTTTATCATCAAAATTGGAATAGTCGAATTGATTAGAATAAGTCCCACGGTTCTGAGTTGATGTGTATCTGGAAATAGTTTAGATGAAAGTTGTTGCTGTTCAGTCGGCACACACTTTTATAATATTCAGCAGTCGTTTGGATCGATAGTTTAGAAAATAATCGATGTATAAGAATCACTGGAATCGGACGTGACAAAGTGACGTAGTTGATGACGCTAGGCATTCTGATTCTCACACGAGAATAGAACAACATCAGCTGGCAATGAGATCATACAGCTCACGTGCCTATTAACTCTAGCATCCTACAGGCGTATCCATCAATAGGCAATGGACAGGACATGGACATTGTAACGTCCTGTAGGAATGAATAACATAATCGAAATTTGTATATCAACTATATGTCACTCATACAATGGCATGCAACAACAACACATTCCGTAGTGTTGTTAGTTAGCTGACAGATCGCTTCAAATCAGAACCAGCTACCACTGCTTTGTCTATGTGAGGCATCATATCCATAGAAGAATAGCACAGAGTTTGATCGGTCAGAATGACGTCACAATCAATGAGCGTCGATCAAACTCTGTAGCAAAGAATTAAACAGAATAGGTTTTATATCCAACAACGAAATGAAAGGATAGTTGATTGGCCAGAACGACCATCATGTATTAGATAGGAACTTCTAGGAGGGAATAAGCAGACGTTGATTGGTGGACTGATTGTCCGGGCCAATCAAGCTGTGCTTATAACATACCTAGAAGAATCATCAGAACAAGATCTAAATATCTCAATATGTATAGATCTAAATATCTCGATATGTATAGATCCTCAGAGATTCTGAGGGATATAAAAGAAGCACTTTCAGTTAGAGAAAGGGAATCAATCCAACATCAGGGTTCACGTAGCACATCGCTGGTGCTACGTTCGTGGCTAGTATAGAGTAGCATAGATACTTGATTTGTACCAGCCAGGTACTAATTGTCTTTGAGCGATTTATGCTCCAAATTACTTTATCAGTTTTGTACAGTTAATTCTAGGATTTCTAGCTTTAATAAAATTTATCCTCTTACAAAAGTAAGACACTAGTTTGGTCATCATTAGCTTGAGACTCCAGAGTTGGAAGAAACATCCAATCCGAACCAGTAGATCTTCAGAGTCAGATAGGCCCGACAGTCTCTAATAAATATCGTCATAATTCATCTTCTCGACGAGGCGAGCCGACTGTCAGTATCCTGCTTCAACATCGGTAAGAGGTTGTCGCAGCAACCGCTAACAACATAATCTTGCCGTTGGCGAAGTGGAATCATCATCTAGGAAACCATTCACCAAGTCATACCCGGAGATCCAAAATCTTCAATGTGTTGCTTAAATCCATCATTCAAATAACAGCAATTGAGTGAGCAAATTATCATTATGATTAAAAATCTATAAATAATACCCATAGTACAAGCGGGCATTGATGCAGCGATGACCAGTTCATAGTCACATTATACATACATGCTGCCAGCGTCCAAGTAGATGGTATCAGTCCTTTGCTGCCCTTGGCTGCAATACCGCTTTCACAACAGCTTTCTTCTCACCGTAGCTGGGACTGTTGCTTGGTTGTCTCTCCCTTGCTCCGAGTTTCGCCAGCTGATCTGCTGCTTCATTGCCCGCTGAACCACTCGTTTCCCGTTGGCTACCTCTTGGAGTTTTCTCTTAGATAGTTTGCCTGATGCAATGGTTTGCAGCTTATCATTATCAACAGACTAACATGGCAATAGCACAACGTACATTCCACTTGAATGGTATGATTATCAATAAATACATATTTATTACTGTATATGCTCACGAATTTCAACGAAAAGACTTTGATATCTCAGCTATATGATCATGATGGATACCTGTGTTTCAGAAAGTGTACAGTTTGTATGTTAATTGATTTTCTGCAATGATGGTAGCTAAATTCTCCCAAAAGAGTTCACTTTTAATAGTCATAAGGGTACCCCTTTATGCTTTTCTAACATGTCTGGGAGTGAAATAAATAATTTTCCAAGCGCATTCTATTTCATTTTATTTGTGCGTGCATGCGTGTGGAGAGAGCTTTACTAGGCTAGAGGACATTGCTAATAAAGTGAATAAACGCATGTATTATCACCATAGGACTTTGAATTTAAGACTATTAACAATAAATTCCCCGTACTAAAGTCTCACCGCAAACAAACTGGAAAACTGTTGAATATTTTCAAATTAATATGACTGGAAGCCATTGCTGCCTTGGGGAATATGGTTTCCAGTCATATTAATCTTAAAATATTCAACAGAATATGTTATATATCGTAAAGAATTTACTTTTAGGGATCTGAAGTTGAAATGGCTAACACATATGGACTAAGCGCTTTACCTGCACGGCGGTGATATTAATTGTACTAGCTAATTTCAAATATTATATAATTTCGATATGATATTATATGACCCGGCTGGCTTAGGAGATAATTGCGGATTACAGTTTCCCAGTCAATCATATAAAGTCATAATCAACTACGCAACGTGTAGGCTGGCGTCATAATCAATTACGTCATGAATGACTCGATTTAGTCTGTCAGGTTGTACGAATTGTATGTCCTTACTATTTAATAATCATGCCGTTGAATATTTTGAAACTAATTTGACTGGGCGGTGTTGCACCCAGTCAAATTTGTTTCAAAATATTCAAAAACCTACCTTATAATTTTCTGGAAATTGATAGTCATGGAGTTCACGGATCGATCGATCGCAACGCAAGCGAAGTGTGGGTGGAACTTAGCCAAAGATGAGCGGGTCATCGCTAAAACTGGATTACTCCATTTGATAAGAGATTGTTGATGCCTATGACGCCAGAAAACTGTAATGAATCTTTAAGCAGCTATCCTGGCTACAGAATAGAGAGATCCATCTCTAGCTATGCCCCGCCCATTTCTCGCCAAGCTACGCCTACTTTGTACGCGTGTTGGAATCGATTTGAAACCTTGAAACATTAATCCCAGCATCTAATTTTCAGGTATTTGTTGAATATGTAGAGACTAATTCGACATATGGCAGCAACAGCTCTCAGTCCAATTAGTTTCAAAATATTTAATAGAACATTTACTAAGTTGGAAATTCACCAAACACATACAATTTTGGTGATGGACCTTTACCACTTTCGTGATGAAGCTACATCATTTTTTTTTCGTGGCGTCAGAAAACACGTAACATTTGATTATGACGTCAGATTACTTGAGCGACAGATCGGATCCCTCTATAGTGATACTAGTTTGGTATCAGTGGGCACAGAAAGTTTGCAATAGATAAACACATGCGGGTAAGACAACACCCTTTATAGCGGGGCTTACTGGGCCAATGCTGGCCCGATAACGGGCCGATACATTCAGTATCGGCACGGTATCGGCCCCAGCATTGGTCCAGTAAGTTGCGTTATCAGGGGCGATGGTAAAACTAACCGTATTTATGTGATATGTGAAATAAGAACAGAAGCATTGTTGTAAATGTATTATATTATGTAACGCCATAAAGAATGAAAGAATGAAAATCTGAATATTTGGAAAAATAATGATGATATTTCATTTTTTATTTAATGAATCAATATATATATATGGGTGTATTAGTTTTACCTTTGAACTTCAGTAACTGAAAGTGAGTAAATTATATTCTACTATTGGCCGATACTGGCTCAATCTTAGAGCAATGTGATAAATACCGCACACGAGCGATTTGATAACAAGGCCTACCAAGGATTAAATCGTTCGTGTGCGGTGGTATATAGAGCGAACAATTCCTAGTTATATCCCGCCCATTTTTAGCCGAGCTCCGCTCACGTTTTGCGGGTGTTGGGATCGATTAATATACATTGAACCCTGAATTCGCATAAACCCATTTAAGGTAATTATACACGTGAACCGTTGCCTGGCAGCACCAGCGCCCAGTCAACTTAGTTTCAAAATATTTAACAGAATGGTCATTAAATAGTAAATCCACAAAAGGCATAAAATTCGTCCACTTGACAGACTATTTCAGCTTTATGACGGAGTACTCTCGGTCAATTATGATTGTGACGTCAATCTAAGTGTGTCGTAATTGATTATGACGTCATATACTTGAGTGACAAGTAGGATTTATCCATTAGTAAATGGATATTACACATAGATTTGTACTGTCCAGTGTGCGTGCCACATGCCCATATGGTAAAAAGCACACAAGAAAGCATAGACAAACATATCTCTTAACCATTGAACCCAATAGAATAAATGCGAAAAATAATTTACGGTTTAATAAATATTCTGTTGAATATTCTCTTAACTAATTTGGCTATGGCAGAAACAGGCTCCAGTCAAATGAGTTCCAAAATATTAAACTCCTGGGAGTCAAATAGTTAAAAACCAATAAAACGTGCCCTTAAGTGTGGCGCGTGTGACAACTGGTTTCGAACCGTATTTTGTGACCGCTTTCTGATGTTCTAAAAGATGGACGCAACAGACGAGGTCGACTGTACCATTAAGTATTCATGACACAGTAAATGTTAAAGCGTTCTTTAGCCGTCTGACTGCTGAGTTTTTGCAGACGACATATTCCAAGGGTTATATCTCTGCACCTGCTAAATATTTTTAAAACAATTTTACTGAAAGTTGTTGGTGACTAAGCCACCTACAACTTTCAGTCAAATTGTTTTAAAAATATTCATGAATTTAAGAGATTTTGCTCATTGAATTTATTGTCTGGTGGCTTTGGACAGAGAGACAGTTAAAAATTTACTTTCTACTTCCGTGTTCACGTCTGCGTGCAATAACTAGCTATCACAGAATAGATCACGGTTAGGGTAGTATCTACAGATGTGAAGACATCTCGTATCGGCAACTGCGTGAACCATTAAATCGCGGCAACGCTTATTAGAGCTCGTATCCTCTGTACGTAGCTTTCAGGTTAATCGGCAGAAATTCTTTAGGACGTGTTGTCTTCCGACCATCCGTCCTAAAGAACTATTCTGATTTAGCCCCAAAAGCAACCAACCCGTATGCACTGGGATTACTATATATCAATGTTACAGCGAATTGTATCAAATTGTACCTTAACTAACATAGCACTTTATTTTTCTAACAATTAGCACCACTACCGTATAATCATCGTCACAGTTATCGTCTTAATTATCGTTTGTCGTTATCCTTGGCTATCTGACAAAACCAGTTTATCGAAGGATAACGCGGTCTCTACAATCGGAGCTTCCATTCATGAGAATGAATGCTCTGTAAATGAGACAATGAAATGTCACAATGTGTTCAACATTTACCATTCCGTGCCAAGTTTGTCCATGCTAACTCACTCATCATACAACGCGAAGAAATCCTAACACGACTCTAATAACGTGGCTTAGTTGGCCGGCATTAGACCAATAGAGGGTCGTATTGGCCCGGTATTTGGCCCGGTATTAGCCGAGTACTAGCCCCGTAACCTGTGTTCTCACGGAACACCTCACGCGACAAGATAGTTACTCTTTCCTAGCGCGACGACACAAACGCAGTTATAAATTAGCACTACTATCCGCAACACCACGAACTCTGTTGACCTCCACTGAAGCTTTTGCAGAAAACGCCTCCTCCGTGACAATCCATTTGTCGAAAATGAATTCCATCGGACTTCTGTTCGCTCACACATCGCACATATTCGACTCTTCCCGAGTCTTCCATGAGGCGTTCTGCTGCTCCGCTAGTCATCTCTTCCGGTGCACCTTCAGGTGTTTTGAGAGATGATCGGAACGAGAGAAGCGCTTCTCACAGATGCTGCATTTGTATGGCTTGATTCCGGAGTGAGAACGTTTGTGTCGTGCCAGTTCATCCGACCGTGAAAATCGCCAGCCACACCCGGGCCAAGTGCATTCAAATGGCTTCTCACCTTGATGAAGAAAAACATAAAAGATTTTTAGTATTCAGGTAGTCTGTGGCCTAATTATTATTATTATTATTATTATTATTATTATTATTATTATTATTATTATTATTATTTTTATTATTATTAAAAGACAATATCCTTGTGTTCGTGTGGTGGGGTGGCAAGAGCGGTGGTTCTTTTTGACACAGGCTGAATGACTACCAGCATTTTATCGGCTCGAAAAGTATTTCCTATTACCTACTTGCACTAAGGGAGTAACCGCCTGAGTGCAATAAATGGGTCTGATCTGTAGCATCACGAATACAGCGTCATAATCAAAATACGTTATTTGTTAGCTGACGTCACAATCAAATGTCTTTGGCGAATTTACATTTTAATACACCTTTAGGCAGCAACAGCTCCCAGTCAAATTAGTTTCGAAATAATCAACGGAGTATCTAATTAAATATTCTACATAGCCATAAATAGGGAACGCAAGTGGGTAGAATCACCACATTTGGTACATCCATTCATTGTCACGGGTGGCTATAAATTCTATGAGTTTGAGTACAACGCATTAAATATCTAGCTTACACGGTGACGAATTGCATAACAGAACAAACATTTTTGAAGTTAGAAGCACCAGCGTTAGCACACGCCTTCATATTACGACTGTTTATTATTTCTTTGAGATTGAGATGAACGGATCAACTATCTATGTCGCGAGGGTCACTAAGTGCATTGTCAGGACAGAAGGCAAAAGTGTGAGTCAGCATCTCTATCTGGTGCGTTCTAGATCATACTTAATTCCATGCAATAAATAGCCTACATGCATAGTCAGTAAACAGTGGTGTTACGTAATAGTGTAATAATTGTAATCAAATCTTACGAAGAGGATAGGAAAATAGGATACTAATGATGGCTTGGAACATGCGTCCTTAAGAGATTTACTGACATACGCTGACAAATATTGAGCTAACCCAAAGTTACAACACACTTCCTAATCAATAACTCTCACCGATCAAAATGACACATTGTTTATAACGTATGGGATATTCTGCAGAGTGTTTTGGAATTAATTTGACTTATAAATCGTTCTGTCTATGGCAGCAACTGGTCCCAGTCAAAGTAGTTTCTAAATATTTTACAGATTTCCTGAGTAGTTTCAATCGTTAAAGAGTGAAAAATCATCACACATATTTATAGGCAATGCCTGAAACTTGAAACGATATGTTTGTGACTGAGAATGTGATCAAACACAGAACACTCGCTATTCGAGGATATAAATGTCATATGTCAAATGATCCTGGACTTGCCCACATCGTGGATGGATCTCTAACCACGTTTAACGTTTACCCTTCAAATGTCAAGAACGTGAACACGCTGCTGGGCGGAAATATTGAAATATATATATCTAGCCGCAATAGGTTAGTGTAACATTGTTTTCAAGATGTACATGAGTTAACCCATGCTTGGAAAGTTGATAGGACACGATTCAATTCAATTTAAAGCAAACATAGGATATTAAATAGCAGGCCTACAGAGAAATTCCCACAACTATCTTTATAATCCTGTAGTTCCAAGACAATTCCAGCTGGTTATTGTTTTCTTGTTGAACCTGATTGCTCTTTTATTTGTGGCTCGCAACTGGTGTCTAAATCTGTATGTCGGTCTGTCTGTACCACTAGCGAAATATAGGGATCCATTTCTAGCTATGCCCCTCCCATTTGTAGCTAAGCTCCGCCCACGTTTTACGCGTGCTAGGATCAATATATATATTTATATACTTTGACCTCTGGATTAACAGAATCCCGATTTCAAGGTGACTATATAGGGGAGAGCGGGGTGAAATGGGACAGGAGTAGTGGGACGCTGTTGTTTAAGTGCAGAGTTATTAGCTAATCAAATTCATTGTTACATCCTTATGCGGGTACAGTCCACTTCCTTTCGCAGGTCACATGTTAACTTCATGGCTTTACTCTGGTAATATTTATGAACAAAAACGTCTTTTGTCGGTTGGAATTTATTTGTTCCTGCATGAAATATGTTCTTTTCTGTTGCTGATGTTGTTGGCTGACTATACATATTTCTTAGCAGCAGAACACGCGGGTAGAGTTACCTACATCGTACCCAAGCTGTTCAGCGAAATGGCACCCAAATGTCATACAAAAAGGCCATCGGGGAGCAGATAGCTAACATCTAAAAACAACAACCGAACTAGGTATACTGATGAACCTATAGTACGACTGCGCATCTATCACAGTAGCCAAAGTGAAGCCCGCAGATCTTGCTATTCAACAAGCAGACTCCGTGGCAAATGAAATCACTGCCACGGATGACTATTATAAAATGTTTCGGCCAGCTCGATCACTGAGAGTTATTGACTACACACCACCACTCATTGTGCAAAATTTTGAAGGACACTTTATCGGGACTGACCAGGGCAAAGCCGACGCATTTCGAGAATTGTTCAAGGAACAGTTCACTGACCAGGATGATGAGACCTTGCATCCGTTTCCAGGAGACCCCAGGCCATTACTAGCACCAATTAAAACAGCAGATATAACTGAAACTGCCTGAAAGCCCTGAAAAGATGGACGTGCATCCGAACCTGATGGCCTAAGCAATGACCCATTTAACTCGCAAGTGACATTATCTCAAAACTGATCACGCGCCTAATCAATTCATCCTTTATGCACCACCTTTCCACCGATGATGTATATAAAGGCACACGTATCACGCAACCTAAGCCAATAGGCTAGCCGATGTGGACTTCATAGATGCGGAAAGGAAACCTCTTGGCGAACTACTCTCTACAGCTGCAAGCAAACTAAAAAAATGGGAATCTCTTTATGAATGACTCGAAAACAGAGTTCGCCCACAAATACCTATCGAAAAAGCATGCAACTAAAGACAATGACGATCCACTTTGTGACGCGGAACCATGTAGGAAAATTAAAATTCTTGGCCGACTGCTCTGCGGTACTGCTGACATTTCTGCACGCTGCGTCATGGGGGAAAATCGCTTTCCAGGCCTTCTGGAAACTATGGAATCGTAGATCAAAAGATGCCCTTGACAAAAGGACTACGTTCATACAATGCAACCTGCGTATCCTTGATGCTGTGTAACTGTAACAGCTGGCATCTCCAAAGGCAACTCTAGACAAACTTTTTGCCTGCCACCGCAAACACCTAGGCACCATCAATGGACACCGATTACCAGACAGCATAATTTCCAATGATGCACTATGTAATACATCGCCGGTGTCCGTAAAAGTCGCCCAACAAAGATCGTCCATGTTTGGCCATGTTCTAAGGATGCCAGAAGACACATCAGCACAGCGAGCTTTGGAATTCGCGATACTGGGTGCAAGCAAACATAATACAGGAGAGGACGTCATAGCATAAATCTGTTATGGGTCCTGCGAGGTGACCTCAAGAAAACAGGATTCGGTACACTTGGATCAAGAATGGACCTGCGGAAGCCAGGGATTCTGGCTGAGGACAAGACACTGCGAAGAAGGACTGATTGCAGCTGTAGGATGTTTCTACTACTATAGCCGCAGGATTCAGTAATCATACATATACAGACAAGCTGTTGAATATATTTTTTTTAAATGGTCCGTCTGGGCACTGTTGCTGCTTATGGCAGCAACAGCACCCAGTCAAATTAGTTTCAAAATATTCAACAGACTTTTTATTAAATAACAAAGACAGACAATTTGTACTACTGACGGACTTTTAAACAGTTCACGACGGCCTACGTCATTCATTACGCATTTTGATTGCGCCATCAGCCTACATGTGACGTAACTGATTATGACATCATATACAGATATGATTCATCAATTGTTACAGCGATTCAAAGTTACTGTCAAAACATTCTTGTGCCATAAAAGTTCAGGTTTATACTCGCAATTGTGATTATTAAATTAAGGATCATTACACTACTGCCGTTTAGTGATTCATTCATATCCCCCGCGTACCATCACTACCAGTATCTGTGACATATTCTGGACTATCACTATTTGATCTGAATATCGATAACTGGCGAAGCCCTTAATTAACCTCTATAGCGACTATATATCACTTTATTATATCTATCAAGATCTAACAATCTATTTGTTGTACAATGTAGTGAATTGTATAGCAACGATAACGTGGATGATTCGATCTGCGTGCAAGGCTGAACTTAAGACTGTGCATGAAGTACAATTTGCACAGGGCCCACAATTTTCCAGGGTCCCAAAAGGTGACACAAAAATTATTCTTGTCAACTTTTGGAGCCCATGCATAACGTCACGCTACCCGCATAGATGCCACACCTACACTACTGATGCTGCCAAATCCCGCAGCCCTTCGAGCGTATGGGTCACCAGCGGCATTATGGTTGAAACGTGGTTGTAGGTTACTCTCGATCTTTCTGAGGGACCCGGGTAATAATTTCAGAAACCATACCTCTTGAGTCCTAACTTTGGCCCTGGCTATATACATATCTAGGTCTTGAATTTCGTTTCCACCCTTTTTACGTACACACGTGTGCGTTCACTGCACGCACATACACTCGCACGCGGAACTACATAACGCGATGCGCACGAAAGATTGCTGGTATGTCGGTCTGTAGAATATCACAGTTGAGTCTTAATGCTTTAAACCCGAAATTTCCAGAATATCGGTTTCAAGGTAAATTTATACAGATACGCTGTTGACTATTCTCAGGCCATTTTACCAGCTACCTGTTTCTACCATAGGCCACTATTCTTCAGCTGCCAGTCAAATCAACATATTCAACTAAATAGATCTTACATTGTAAATGTGTTTTCCTATTTGTCGTTCCGGGCCCAAAGTGTTAGCCTCGGCGATGTCATCTAGTTAGTTCTTGGTATGGAAGATTTAGGAAGAATGGGCTTAGCAACAAGAAAGTTGGTAGGCTTATTTCCCAACAAAAGAGCATAGAAAATAATAGTGGCTCAACAGGTATGAGTTTTTGTGCGATTATTGCCATGCACATGTTCGTAACGCATACAATCTATCAAGTATAGTCATGCCAGTATTCTTGCAACGCAACCTTAAGATCTATTTAGATCTAATTACCTTTATATGTGCGTGCGTGCGTTCCTGCGTGCGTGCGTGCATATGTAAGTGCGTGCGTGCTTGCGTTTATGCGTTTCGCAATGGCAAAGGAGGGTGATGCACGGGTAAATGACGAGAACCCAAGTGGGCAAGCCGGCTTCTGATCGAGCGGTGATACAAGAGTCCAGATTGGCTGCTATAGAGAAAGCGCATGAGTTCCAACGTGTATCTATGCTGCATTGGTCATACCAAGGCGTTTGACTGCGTAGTTCACGATACGGTGTGGAACATTATGTTACGGATGGGCTTTCCTTGGCATTTGACATCACAGCTTCAATCACTGTATCCCACTCAGGGGGTGGGGGAACTAAAGAATAAAAGTCTGGATCTTCTGGTGGGTTGTCCATTTGGGAAAGGGGCCAGACAAGGATGTATCCTCAGAGCAGTACTGTTTATATAGTTAGAGGAAATCATATGGATGGCTCTAGATGGCTTTGAAGGCGAGCTTCAGATTGATGACATCACGCTGGACAATCTGATGTATGCGGATGATACCGTTCTCATCACTACCAATCAGCAACAACGTAATGATATATTAGAAAGTGTGTGATAGGAAAGCAGGACATGCAGTCTGTGGCTAAGTGCTAAGAAGACAAATATCATTGGCTTAAATGAAAATTCAGCCATACGTGTAAATAAAACGCTATATAGAGATTGTTTAATTTCGATGTCTCGTATATTTATGGTGGCTGTCCTGATGGCATTGAAATCAGAGACTTTTGGCAATATCACGCACAACTAGAACTATTAAATAGATGGATCAATGAGAGTTACAACACGCATAGAGTTGTATGGTGTTTTCCCCTCCGGTGGTATTGCTTACCAGATTGGCAGCAACAGCGTCTAGTCAAATTAGTTTCAAAATTTTCAACAGAATGTTTATTAAATACTAAATCCACCAAAGACATACAATTCGTACAGTTGACGAACTATTCCAGCTTCATGACGGAATATGTCTTTCGATTATGTTTCTGACGTCAACCTGCATATGACGTAGTTGATCATGACGTCATATACTTGATCGACAGATCCGGTTCATCCATTCATCTACAAGTCAGATCTTTCGTCTTCCTGAGTTACTATAGTTGAATTCGTCTCTTGTGTGATCTTCTTTTTCTGGGTCTAACCTTTGCAACGCAGAATCACTCGGCAGCCTGGGTACAATCCGTTCAGCGTCCACGACTCTGGTTTATCTATTATAATTATGCGAATGTCACATGGCGCTGTATTTCAACTGTACGTAATTGAAACATGCAGAAACCACATACTTTTAGTACTTTTCTTAATGAAGTATAGAGATCATTCTTTCTTTGAGACCCATAGATGTAATTAATCTGGTGTAAATAGTCTGACAGTCAATGCAAGCCTATGTTGGTGTTTAATGAATGAGGAAGGATAATTTTGACAGCATCAAGTCTCCTACATTGGTGGCAGGTTTCGTTCAGTCTGTTCGACTGATAGAGCCTGTAACACCCATTACGTGTGCCTTTCATTAATAAAAGCACATGCTTTGATGGGTAGGACACTTTCTTAGAATACCAACAGAAACAATGCGGATAACCAAGGTGAACATAAAATGCAGCCCACCATACAGGTTATAGAAATTCAGGAAGGCATACACCAATATAGCGAGTAGGACAGGAACAGTGACAGACACACCGTAGGAGATGGGACTTTCGTGGTTGTGAGGTACAAGAAGCAGCTAATGACAATGTATGTTAGGAGAAGTGTCTTTATTATGTCCTAAGCGAGGTAATTGAAAGTAAGTAAAATATGTCTGTAATAGCTTCGATCGAGTTGACAAAGCAAGGGCTACTAAGAACATCACAAAGTTTGAAGAGCGAGTGGAATGTTAAGAGCTAGAATGCACTCAAAGCAGATACTGACTCACGCCTTCACGTTCTGTCTTGGCAATGCAATTAGTGACACGCCCACCACGCCAGTGACCTAGATAGCACATCCTCAAACTCAAACTAATCATAGAGTGGCGTAATATGAAGGCGTGTGATAAATCTGGTGATTCGACCTTATTGCATTCCAGAGTTATGGCACACGTGTGTATTCTGGTATGTACTTCTTATTTAATTTAAACATATTTTTATTGTTCAAGAGACAATACGGATTGAGTCACAAGTTGTCTCCAACTTAGTTACGACTCGCTCCGAATACTATACAATAGATTACAATAATGACGAAAATGTGCAGTTTATAAGAACTTATACCAAAATGAAAATAAGATTTAAATGAGAATTAATAAAATAATTACGATAAGATTTTGAATTGTGTTCATATATGTGTGCATATGCATGTACTTTTTAAAGCGTCTTTGTGTTTTTACCTGCTTTTAGTAGTTAAGTAGTAGTCTGTGGCATTGTTGTGATCCGTGCGTGAATATGTATGTAGATGTGCAGCTGTTGGCGTGTTTAAAACAATAAAGTATTTGTGGTAATATCTACTAAGTATTCGCGTGTGTTATGCATTTGTGCGTGCCTGCATTCGTGCCTTCATTCGTTCGTGCGCGGGTGCGTGCGTGCGTGTGTGAGTATATTTCGCAATTTAAGCAGTTTCACGCACGCTTACCTGTTGATCTGTTCTGTTCCAGTGTGAGTGCGTGCGTGCGTGCGTGCGTGCGTGCGTGCGTGCGTGCGTGCGTGCGTGCGTGCGTGCGTGCGTGCGTGCGTGAGTGCGTGCGTGCGTGCGTATGTGCGTGCCTGCGTGCGTGCGTGCTCACATCAACCTCCTCTTAAAGGTACATATTCACACCAAAATTCCCCAAGACAAGACTAAAGGAATTTAGCGCTTATAGCGGCCTAAGTCGTGCGCCCAGATGCAATGAAACGAAACAGATCCCAAATTATGACGCGTTCATAAAGCATAAGTCTATATAATTTAGTCCCCAATTCAATTTCACAACAAAAAACAAAAAAACAAACACATTATTTCATTTGAAACGAAAGCATCAAATGTCAAGACCCATCGCGCCCCACCACATCTAGACACACAATCCATGCCTCCAAAAGCTTACCACCCCAACAATTCCATCTCCTAGAATCCTGGTGCGAGCATACACCTCGAAGTTTTCCTAGCTTTGATCAAACCTTTTGGTACTGCGAATATATTCATGGACATTTTGAAATATAAATATATTCTGGTTATTTTTGCACTTCTTGACACCGTGACCTAAATATGTGATGCTTTGTCCTGAAAATCATCAAGGTTAACCACATATATGAATGAATGTGCCAAATTTGGTGATTATACACACATGCATTCCGGATTTATGACTAAAACGTGTATTCGGGATGTGCTTAGTGACCGCGTGATCTGGATATTTGGCCGTTTGACCTCAAACTCATTTTCCCTAGCCATCTACAATATGAATCGATATGCCAAATTTGGTAATTCTAACTTCTTGGACTCCAGACAGAAAGAAAAATTTAAGAAGTATAATTGAAATCAATGATTTTTTCGTACACTATTCACTAAGGAATCTTAACTCTTACAACTCTGATGTCAAAACTTTAATTTTCAAATTAAATTAAAAGATGAACCGGTATTCATTTTTTAAACGAATTTGGTGGAAGACGTTTCTGTCATAGACAGCAACATCGTCCTTCAAAATTCTTTTAAAATGTACACCAGGTTTTTTTATACTGATACAATAAAATGATAGAATGCTGCCATCAGTGTGGTAAGGGTTAAATGGTATCGGCATAAGTTATTAAATCTAGCGTCCAAATCCTACAGAGCACCACTATGCGACAGTCGTCACTTGGCTAAACTGCATTCGCAGCCTACATAATTATTATAGCATCGATTAGCCTTGTCTAGATCTGCTTGCAAAACCAAGTGATGGAACCCGACATAGGTCCACGCATAGGACCTTATAGCAGTACCTACCATAGATATCATATATACTGGCTAGATTGCTCATGACCCTCTCAAAAGCGGCATTTCAGAGTTCAGTATTCTTTCACCGGACATCTAGTCTCCAAAACAATAAGTTTTGTTACTCTGATAAAAATATATACATTTGCGTCTGTTCAATTTCTCTTCAAATTTTCAACATATAATTTAGTCATTATTGAAGGCTATATATGCAACTGATCGTCTGCGTCAGACAGTCACAGTGAATGCCCGGTCGCGTGCGATTGCGATTTACTGAATTCGCGTCACCAACTGTTGCAACAACTAGCCCATAGTGAGGGTATGCGCATGCGCCCTATAGCCAGTATTAAATACGATATCTCTGGTGCCTACATCGAAATTGAGAACTGGACAAGGGAATGGCTACCAAATAGCAATATCGTACAGTTACTGTCCAAAATATATTAAGTAAGATGCCGATTCTCTTGGGATTCGGGGCCTTAAGTATGACAAATACTAGTGTTTATAGAATAAAAGGCCAGTACTGATATTACTATAGTTGTTAAATCTGATTATTGGCATAGGCCTACAGGCACATCATTATGGAGAGAGCGGGTTTGTGTACGTGAGTGTGCGTACGAACACAAGTGCGTGTGTGCATACCTGCGTGCGTGTACGTGCGAGTGTACGTGCGTGTGTGCGTTTATGAGCGCGTGTGGTGTGCGTGCGTGCGTGCGTGCGTCCAATCAATACTTCTAAGCAGACCGTTTCAGACGTATGCCACTTGTCGCTACTAATCGCCGCTAATGCAAGTCATTATCATCATAGGAAGAGCTCTAAGATAGTGGTTCTTTAAGCTAAGTGGTATTTTAATCATCTGTCTTAAACCACCGGCATCAAGGCCCCCACAATGGCAGATGATATTCCGAACAAGCTTGAGTGTATTATTTGAAATATTGGATCATTATTCTTCATGTACGGGCATAAGCATAGTAACGTATTATTGTATATAGTATGCACCGTCACACCTACACATAGGCATGCACTCACGCACACGTGTACGCACGCACATGCGCGTGCGCGCACACACGCAAGCACGCACGCACACACACACACACACACACACACACACACACACACACACACACACACACACACACACTAGCACCCAGCCAGTCATGTAACGGATATAAAGCTTCCTCTACTGAAATTGAAAGACAACGAATGCATCCCTAATTCACATTTCCAGAGTGCCCATCTATCATATGACGTCATATGACGTCATAATCAGCTAAGCGGCGTGTATGATGACGGCATAATCATTACGTCGTAAATTATTGCATTTGGCCCGTTCTTATCTCTTAATAGTCCGACACGTTGCACAAATTGTATGTCTCTACTATTTAATAAACAAGCTGTTGAATATTTTTTAAACTAATTTGACTGGACGCTGTTGCTGCCATAGGCAGCAACAGCGTCCAGTCAAATTAGTTCCAAAATATTCAATAGCTTACCTGTATAGTTTTCTGGAAATTGATAGTCGGGGAGTTCAGAGATCGATCGATCCCAACACGAACGAGGTGTGGGTGGGATTTGCTAAAGATGGACGGGGCATAGCTAAAAATGGGAAGTTCCATGCTGTATTAACCATTAGCACACTGATATCAGAATGTTGTATTTCATGATACGGAAGGGGCAGAGACGCATATAGAAGGTATTTGTTGCTGTGAGCTGTTGCTGTCAAAAACCGCAACTGCTTTCAGAAACATTATTTCCAAAATGTGCACGAGTATTTCCTTTACTAATTCAGAAAAGAGTAAAATTTTACCATTAGAGTGATGTAAGTCTAAACTGAAAACTCACCTGTGTGACGTCTGAGATGTGCCTTAAGATGTGAACTCTTGCTGTATATCTTGCTGCAACCTGCATATGTGCAATGGTAACTCTTCTCTTCCACGACCTTATCCTTGGTACCGGTTCCACCACCGCGAGGTGCACCTGGTTTTCCAGTACGAAATCTCACGGCGTCCATTATCCGTCTATTTGCTTCTGGATCCTGAAGCAGGCTTCTACACGTCCCAGTTCCCGAGGACAATAAATTTGGCGAGATACAGTCGGTAGTGCAGAGCCCCGGTGATTGAGATGGTAGAACGCTGAACCCGTTACTGGCTGTGCTTCCTGGAGGGAGTAATTGAAATTGCTGATATAGCTGTTGATGATTATGATTATGTCTGTTTCGTTGTAAGATTGTAGATATATCTGGTAGTTTGATGGGCGCTGATGAATGCGAAGACGATAGCAATGCAATGGACGATGTCATATTGGATGGTGTAGATGAATCGACGTCTGGCGGCAGCTTGGCGAGGGTGTAGCGTGGAACTTCTGCATACGACCCAGAGTCGGTAGCGGGATATTGCGAGACGGAATACTGGTGTTGGCAATTTTGAGCGTGTTCATTGTTATACTTATGGAGAGACCGCGGTACCAAAGATGGAGCCGGGTCCGCATTGCCCTCTGTACTCTGTTGTAAATTTGTAACATCATGTAGCAAATTTTGTAGACCAACTCCAAGAACAATAAATTCATCGTCCAAATCACTCTGAAATACCTCATCACAACTGCCAAACTTAATATCGCTTAAGTTAATAGCATCACAACTCTCAGCACTTGTGGATTTATTGTTTTCTCCAGGAGAACTGTAACAATGGTCTTGAGGTGACCGCGGTGGGGGCTTACCATGCAGTTGCCCATCCTGTTGCGTCTGCTGTTGTATGATCGGGTGTGCATGGCGGTCTCCGCCATTTGGTGATGGTAACGTCCCTGACAAACCTTCCTCCGATGCAAAATGATCGATTGAATCCACAAGACCTTGCGAAAACAAATATTCCCAATATAGTTCATCATCCATTCCGTCGCTTGACCAAACACTGCCTGGACTTCCACTTCGATGTTCATCCAAACTGGAATCGCTTTCCTCACCTGCTGAATTCAGCCGTTGAAGGGTAAACTGCTCTCGTTCTAAACTCGAACATAGAGGAAGGAAATCCTCCATCGTAGCTCTACTGAAAAACATGTTGGCTGCAGTCACCCGGGGCGCTGAAAAGGCCCCTAATGATGATCTACCGGCTGGAACAGAGACTGGGATTGAGCAAGTCTCTAGGGAGACACGTATGTCATATCTGATTTCTTTGTCCACACCTGCGCATAGCGATGCGTTGTGCGCGCGATACCTATTGTAAACGGATATATCTGAAATCACAGGCTCGTAATTAGGTCCATCAAGTGTATCTGGTTCTAGTATTGACGATAACGAATCTGACTGATTAAAACACGAATTCAACAATCCAGGACGATTGAAGTTCTCACGACTAACGAAATTAAGCGAGCGTTGATGATGATGGCTGTGTATGCCGTCGTTATTGCATAATTGATCACACGACAATTGCTCTTGTTGGTGATGATGATGATGAAGATGATGATGGTGATGAGGCGACGACGGACTGACCGTTGAAAGACACATACAGGACATGTTTATGCAAAGTTAGACCTTCGCACTTCGCGCGTAGACACACAAACACACACCGCTCGTTAGAGGTTAATCCCTGTCGCTGATAATGAAGTGAACTCCGGAACGACGGAACTTGGACCCTAATCGTCGTCACAAACGGGCCTCTTGACTTGTCAGATGAAAAGTCATTCCCATTGGCTACGCCTTTAAGTTTCAGAATTAATACGAGTCTATCTTTCTCTCATTTCGCATTGACAACTGCAAGTGATATAGTACAGCTCGGAAATAACTTAGGCTAAAACAAAAAGAAAGGTGCAGTTGAATATGTTGGACTTAATTTGATTGGAAGTCATTGCTGCTTAAGGCAGCAGTGGTTTCCAATCAAATTACGTCCAAAATATTCAACAGAACATTTTTTCAATATTGTACTAACTAACATGTATCCGTTTTGTTTTGGAAACCTTTTAACTGGTTTCAGAGCTGTACTGTATGTGCAAGGAGAGATTCCCCTATATCGAGAATTAGTTCAAGTTAGACATAAAATCATCGAAGCAGTATCGGTTACACGTCTATATGCAGCGCCGAGTTTAGGCCTATGCATGTGCCAGCATATTAATACTATATATTTAAACCCAGCATCGAGGCTATTAGGCATTATTATTATTATTAACCATATTATTCCGAGCTCTTAATATTACACGTGATTAAATATCTTAAAACAATGTGTCTGAATGCCATAGAGGTAGGATATACGGCCGGCCATATGACAGCAACAATCTTCAGTCAAAGTGTTTTCAAGTTATTCAAAATGAAACTAACCCTATATTACGTGTGATATGTTATCTGGTTACTAATATGTTGACAGCAATCCCTTTGTTGCTGGCCTTCTTCAATCGTACATCTTTGCTACCCCCTACCCATAAGTCAAATTCGTGTCAATCTCTCCGCGTTGACTGTCGAAGGTTCAGAAGGTTATTACGTTATGGTATGCGTCGTACGAGCTTGTATGCAGTATGTATGCAAGCCGAAAATTTAGAATGCAAACTGTCAACAATTCTACGTGATTATTGGTAGAATAAACAAATGACACGCTTCGCAGCTTGGGTCCAAACTTGGCGGATAAACAGAAACTCGGAGCTGCACGCACTACATATATAACCATACACACGTAGAACCTGGGCAAAATACAGACTTAATAATCGTACATTGTAGAATATTGTGCAGCTTATCGTGCGTTTGACGTTCCAAGCACATTTCAACTATCAGCAAAATGGATGGAAGCCCTTTTACAAATATTATCTTACCCTTAAATGACCGGCCGTTGTTTTATTTTAAGGCTTTGTCATATAATTCTGAAATTCTGTTTTTTAAATTTGCAAGAAAACAATTGGTTCTTCGGATTTAAAAAAAATAATAATAATTAGCCTGCGTATAGGCTTATTCAAATTCAAAACGGGGGTTTGAAAATAAATACATTTTATAGCATAATTATTAATTACTTAAATGTAATGCAGCGTAGTCTCAAACGGGTCCATCTTAAGGAAATTCAAGAAACGGTCTAGTATGAATGCCATTATTACATATATGAAAACGTAGTGATTGCGTATGTGTTGAGTGTACTTACATACGTACGTGCTGAGTGTACTTACATACGTACGCCCTGAGTATGTACTTACATACGCACGTGCTGAGTGTACACTTACATAAGTAAGTTCTGAGTATATACTTACATACGTACGTGCTATCTCGGTATTCGAATATTCCTAAAATTATATGAATGAATATTAGAATTATTCGAATATTTCAGATGAGAGCCAGATGAGAGCTATAAATACGCACGTGTTGAGTGTACTTACATACGTACATGCTGAGTATGTACTTATATACGTACGTGCTGAGTATGTACTACATACGTACGTGCTGAGTATTACTTACATACGTACGTGCTGAGTATGTACTACATACGTAAGTCTTGAGTATGTACTTACATACGTACGTGCTGAGTATGTACTACATACGTAAGTCTTGAGTATGTACTTATATACGTACGTGCTGAGTATGTACTACATACGTACGTGCTGAGTATTACTTACATACGTACGTGCTGAGTATGTACTACATACGTAAGTCTTGAGTATGTACTTACATACGTACGTGCTGAGTATGTACTACATACGTAAGTCTTGAGTATGTACTTACATACGTACGTGCTGAGTATGTACTACATACGTAAGTCTTGAGCATGTACTTATATACGTACGTGCTGAGTATGTACTACATACGTACGTGCTGAGTATGTACTACATACGTAAGTCTTGAGTATGTACTTATATACGTACGTGCTGAGTATGTACTACATACGTACGTGCTGAGTATGTACTACATACGTAAGTCTTGAGTATGTACTTATATACGTACGTGCTGAGTATGTACTACATACGTACGTGCTGAGTATGTACTACATACGTAAGTCTTGAGTATGTACTTACATACGTACGTGCTGTCCTTGATAACGCAGGTAATTTGGCATTAATTAGTGATCGGTACTCGTATAAAAATCGATATTCGTATATTCCTATAATTATATGAATGAATATTTGAATTATTCGAATATTTCAGATGAGAGTTATAAATAGAAACGAAATGTCCTCGGTAAACGTGTAAAACATGGAATGTTTTGTTGGAGAAAACTACGACTAGCGCATTGGCATCATAGGGCCCAATATATGATAGATATCTGCCAAGTTTCCGGTCATTCGGTTTAAAACTCATTGAGAAAATACAGTGTGAATATTGCTGTCATACATTTCCTATATTTACTATGGGAGACAACTTGGACAAAGAAAGACACACTTCTCGAAAACCCGGGGAGAGATCCAATATAAAATGTTTACCCAATCAGGAAATTATAGCAATTGTGAGGTTATCAAGGATCTAGTTGATAGGACGCAAAACAAGTTTAGTGGTCATTTTGAAAAAAAAGACATTTTTGTTCTCAACTTCTCACTGCGCATTACTCCGCACCGATATATGTATACAGTTTCTTCTAACATAATCATTGAACGGGTGTGATTACGCGGCGTTCATCTCTGCTAAAATCGAAACTTCTAACGTTGATGACATAATTGGTTATCTTGACACGAAGAAATGAGCTTGACATTTCACCCAAATGTCAACCTGCTTCTTTGGGATAAAAACCGTGGGCGTAATTTCAGCCCGAACATTTTCCTTAAAGGGGTGACCTTGGGTGCCATGGGCTAACTTCTAGTATGCTCATTGAACTGTTCAGGTCAGCAGGTATTTGTTTCTGGCAGAAGAAGCAAAACCTGCAACTTTAACATTAAGGGTAACCTTGATCTTATATCTTTGGCCCTAAGATCAGCAGACAACTTCAGGAGCCAATGGTAACGTCCAACCCATATGACCCGTCATCCTATTAAAAAAAACTGTACGCGTAGTCAAGTAGATATAAGACCTAGAAACTGACCAGGTTTTGCATTGATCGGACGAAATGACAGTTTGGAAGCCATTTTGAAAAGTAAATCTCGTTTTCAGTCCAATTTATGATTATTTTTGTAATTCTTCATAAATATTCGAATATTCGTTTGGTTTATGAATATTCGTTCATATTGATCTATTTGAATAAATATTCTATTATGCGTACAGCACACTATTGGGCATTCATTTTCACATCGGAGAGGGGTATCATAGTGCATACGCGTTCAACATATGTTCGTAGTAGCTGATCTAATTATGAAGTATGGCCACTTAGAAAAGCAAGTGCCACAACTGTAATGCGATTCCAGGTTTAGAGCTCTTAGCATACAACGAATGGCTGAGCACGCAGGAAGCCAGGATTGCCACACATCCTGGCATGTCTGCTATTTATAACACTTTCAACACGACAGGTCAAATGATTACAATTATCTACAATAGTACGATTTAAGAAATATTAGATTATTAGAAAATTAACTTAACTGTGCTATTATATTAATGGTAACAGTATTTTGGTAATATGCCTCATCACACAGGTGCCTTGCGTGCTCTTGAAACTATCTAATTGTACATAAATGAAAGCGTTAACTGATAGCATTTCATTCATTAACTGAAATTCATTCATTTTTACTAATTAAGTTCACGTTTTTATACGCCCGCACAAAGCCTTTTATGTGATGGCGCTAGCCGCCCACCCGCCCATGATCCGTCCATCCGCTCATACGGCCGCCCGTGCATATGTCTGTACGTACAACCGTACGTAATACGTGCATACACGTGTACGTACGTACAATCGTACGTACGTACGCATCCATCCATCCGCCCGTCCATCTTATTCTTCTCAGATCTTTTTCCCGAATGGGTTTGAACCTACGCTTTATTTCAGTGGATATGCCATATTATGGGGTGGGGTACTACGTAGTCCCATGATATCATTTCGGCCAAATCTGCCCATATCTCGCCTTAAATCCTTAAATTTTATCAAAATTGTTGGTATGATCAAGATTTCCGAATGTTTCGAATCTATACTAGCACTTTTTTCTTCAGATCAAATACGTATAGAAAATAGTCATTTCGTTTAGGAAACTTCCGCCCAATTTCGCCAAAGTTACCTTTGAAAGATGTAAAATTTATCAGAAGTTTGGAACCGACATTCACAATGTTTTTCAACACCTCTATTGTGCATTTATAAACGAAGTGACAGAATTCTGTTTCAATGAAGTCAGGTCTAATGATTGCAGGGGATATCTCTCTTGAAAGAATTAAAATGTATCAGAATTTTCTTCTGGCCAGAAGATCTCGGAGAGTTTTGAAGATAGCCTTGCAATTCATTTTCAAGTGGAGATACGCAGTGTTATGATTTCGTTTCTACAACATCGGCCTATGCCCGTCAAAGCTATCAGCCTTGAAAAAACATTAAATTTGTACAAATGTTCTTGTGCTGGACAGATCTCGGAGACGTTTGGAGCTATGAACACAAATTAGTGTTCAGTGGATAAAGTCTAAAATTCAATAAAATGTCGGTTTCGCGCTGAATAAGATAAAGTGCTCTGGCAACGTTAAGGCTAAATAATTTAGGATTTTATAAAGTTGTTTTGAAACCTATGTAGGAAATACATTGCTGGAAGGTTTTGCAAAGTCTGAATGGATTGATCCCAATTCTCGGGCAGGTATGTTCCTTTTGACAATATCTCTTAACATTTTGAAAACAGCACTGGCTACTTACTGTTCTTGGTATAACCCCTCCTCCTTTTCCAGCCCACCAGTAGCAATTTTGAAATACGATGCAATCTCCTGCATTTAAAGAGCTTAAAGGGGATCACAAATAAGAATAAGATTTCAATAAAAAAGCATAAAAAATAAATGATTTTATTATATTTTATAAATTAAAAATAAGCTGACATACTTTCATAAACTATATCATTGTCAAAGTTTGACACGCCAGAAAATTCCCCGTATGACATCATCGCGTGAATCGTCAAGCACGTGGATTCAGATAACGCCACATGTGTTTTCAAATTAGACGAAACTACAGCGTCTTATACAGGCAGGAAGCTCCAATTCAAGTTCTAGTTTAATAAATACTAGTGTTTCTTTTGCATTTCATTAATACGGGGTAGCTGAATAAGCTATTGTGACCCATCAACCATTAAGAACAACACAGTATCCTACTTTGCACGCAATGACGTCATGTTACAATACTCATTCACTCGATGACGTCACCACGCGAATCTCATGTAAGAAATTGAAGAAAAATGGTTTTCCGTTCTGAAACGTACTATTAAGGAATTCCAAAATATGCAAATAATTTATTTTATTTTCTTTAAATTATGCAAAAGCACCATATGCCGTGTTGTAGCTGTTCTGTGTTAATTTTCCCCTTTTAGACATACTCTGGCCTTCGAATAAAAGCGAAATACTCCATCAGACATGCGCACACACACACACACATACATGTGCACACTCGTACGCCCAACCCCCTGACTACGCTACTACGTTGATGAACAATCGTACTATCAATGGCATCGTTCAGCAACACCTTCCCAAGCGCAATCCTACCTCGTTTTCATTCCTATTAAATATGTTATCTGCTTGTACAAGCCATGGACTATCAGTCTGTATATCAGATTCACATGACCAGGCGCCTGCATCAATCAGCCTCGCGTTATTTTGGAAATATTTAATAAAACTATCGGCCTAAAGATCCAGAAGATCCAAAATGCATCATTTGAAAATAGTTTCACTTTCAGTGAGGCTTGCAATGTCATTGATGAGGTCACAACTCGAAAGCCAATGCATGCTTTACTGTTATCACAACCCCAGGAGAGAGAGAGGAGAGGCCCTCTCAACACGAAACAAACAGTTTACGATCGAATCCATCGGCGAAGATATTATGCCAATCATTACTGAATAGTTCACTATAGCCGAAAATCTGAACTGAATATAGCCGTCAAACAAACAAAGGGAAGCAAATCTGTTGGAGAAGATAGGATCTGCCTAGAAGTTGAAATGCAGATGAATTCAACAACACCCGTTGGACCAATTTGCACTACTCGATAATGTAAAGGCCACTCAGTGGACTACAAGCGTGGATGGCGGAAGAATACCAACAACAAAAGGCTGACCTATCCAAACTCACCAACTTAGCTTGATGAGCATTGCAGCGAAGCTCTACAACAGTCTGTTAACAAACTCCGGCCTCCATCGATGTGCTTTTTTGATGGAATCAAAACGGTATTCACCAAGGAAGATCGACAGTAGGCCGGTCCCACATTCCTTTACTGAATCGCATCATTAAGGGCATGACAGCAAACCACATAGTACTACCGCTGATAATCGTTTTCACAGACTTCTCCAAACCCTCCGCCTCAATTCGTAGGGACCACATGTTTGAGGTGCTGTTTGGCTTATGGAGTATCAGGCTGTAGATGCCATTATAATCATCTATAACGATCTTCTACAATCGTCCTATCTTCTGATGGTGAGACTAAGAAATTCCCAATCCAGCAAGAAGAAACTCTGGCTTCATTCCTTGTCACCACAGCCCTGGATTAGGCCTATGCATGTGATGTGATATATGCTGCCAGGCATAGGATGATTACCGACACAGGCAAGCTTCCAGCTAGAACCAGAAGAAAGTTGGCGCTACCGAAATGTTGGGATGCACGACGCTTACTTTGCGGAAGACAACTGACCTCTTAAATCGACACAGCTGAAAAGTTTCTACAGCAATTCTAAAGCTAAAAAATATATTTGCAAAACAAAATGAAAAAATGTGAATATATTGAACGTAATCGGATGGGAAGACATTGCTGCATGAGGCAGCGATGTCTTCCCATCCAATTATGTTCAAAACATTCAACAGAACATTTCTTACATCATGTTTAAAATTGTTCTAACTCGCATGTTTCTGACTTTGTTTTGGAAACCTGTTAAATTATGTATAACGTCTACTGTCCCAGGTGAGGAGGATGCCTCAAATTCCGTGTGGCTGAATGACTGCAAAACAACAACCTTGCTGACAACCAGCAAAGACGCCGTTTGCGTGAACACCTTGCAAGTGATACCATTGTAGAATGCGAGAGAATTTAGATAGCTTGATTCACTAGCCCTAGACTCAATGATGGGCTTTAAAGGATAACTAATCGGAACGCTTGATAGCTATTCAGGTGATCTAATATGGCAGTCATAAACTAAGCAGGTACTGTTAATCTTTTTATCATGCCGCTAAAGAAAGATATTCAGGCTTTAGTAGCTAAATGTTGCTATATTTTTACAGCCTATGATGGCTGTCGTGATTTACTTTTCAACCAATCAGAAAAATCCCAAGCGCGCCTGCCTCGGGATATAGCTCAGTCATAGAGGCGCCATCTATAGTTTGGCAGTGTGTTATAAAGGCAACCATACAGGTAAGCGATTGAATATTTTGAAACTAATTTGACTAGACGTTGTTGCTGCCATAGGCAGCAACAACTTCCTGTCAGATCAGTTTCAAAATATGCAACGAGATGAATATTACATAATAAAGAATGTATTGCATTGGCACTTACATGACATCACACACTATCGATCGAGGAGGCAAAATGGTAGCGGTCGCTGTTCAACATTTACGCGATATTACAAAGCAGATAATTGTGATAGAGAAAAGACAATGTGACAGGAGATGAGATTAGCATCGCTTTAAGCTCAGAAAGGCCCAAGCATAGATGGCCAGGAGAAAGTTTGGAAATCAGATACCAAACTAACCTTCTTCAAAGCATGTGTTGAGAGAATCCTACTGTGTGGCTAAGACACTATAATGTCCAATTGCATTCCCGGGGCCTCTATTATACAGATGGATGGGACACCTAGTTTCAGGGACGAGTGCATGGTTTCACTTAGCGCGACCATAAGTAGTTCCACTACTGTCAACATTACTGTGAATGAGTTGGCTACAAATCGGTGGACATTGTAAAAGGGCTGGTTACAAACCAGTCTCCAACCTACAGCTTTGGCACCCTCTCGGCGGCACAGCAAAGCGAGGCACAACATCATTAGCATACACCGATCTGCTCACCAGAGTCGTTGGCCTAGATACAAAGTCCACAAACTAATGAACAACGATAAAGTATGTATGTAGGAACACACATATGTTTCTGCTTCCATTCCATCCAAGAACGCCCGATGATGAAGGTAGGCTTAAATAGTTGATCTTCACGTTGCAAACATTCATACTGTTATACATTATTGCATTCGCCTATAACTCTTATTAGTGTCCTCTGCTTTTGACAGATTTGCCAAATTACATCGAAATTTCGTGCATTTTACACATAATAAATGTAATGACCTGGAGATTGAGCTGGGTGGGGCTTGGAAAAGGGAAAATTTGATGTTCTAAGAAGGCATTTCCTGCGTTCTAAGTGAAAGAATTTGCTTTCTAACCATGCCTATAATTACATTGGAGAAAATCGATTGGAAAGTGAGGAATCCTAGCAAAAAAAATTGAAGATTTCATAGATTGTCTAAGAAGCCATTTCTGCAGTCTGAATATTTAACAGTCCTATGTTGCTTCCTAACATTGTCAATAATTTCGTTGTAGAAAACCTGCGAGTCGGAACGCCCCTCTCGCATCCCTTCCCAGGTTCAAACCTGGGTGAGTAGGGTGAGGCGGCTTTAGAAATTTAGTACAGGTGAAATGTTATTCATGAATGTTCACTAATTGACCTATCGTTCTAATTTTGCTTCAATAAATATTTTCCTTGGCAATCATCATCTAATTTTAATCATACAGTTCTATTTTCAGTAGAAATTAATGTCAACCTTTTCCTTTGTTCAAAGTTTTTGCTATAGCAACAGCTTTCACCTGTATTGAGTATTGTACTCCTCTCCGGTACGTGCCCTAACTGCACGAACTCTTGCCATCTGAGTGACGCGATGATTTGAAAGGTTAGACCAACCTACAGACGCCAAGTCACGCCGAATCATCTATGCAACCACACCCTATTAATTTCAAGTCTTCCATACAGACAAATAAGCTTTGAATATCATGAAACTAATATGACTGAAAGGTGTAGTTACCTTTAGCAGCAACAGCTTTCAGTATAATTGGTTTCAAATTATCCATCCGTTCAGCTCTTACATAAGGAACGGTATTTGTGTAGGAGGTTCGTCGTTGTGAGTGGGTTAGTAGGACAGTGTACTTTCATCATTAGGTCAGTAGCTCACCTGTAATCATTGAGGGAAAGCGTTCTTTTGATACAGATAAGAGCATGTCACGGGACGCTGACGAATGCATTGGGCTTATCAGATTACACACCACTGATAGGCGATATATGCACGGCGTACGTGATCAAATATATTATCATTCGAGTAACATTACAAATTGAAAATTCTCGTGAGCAAGCTCAGATAATAGGCCTCCTAAGGTATAGTAAATTGCCATAGATATTAGGCATTATTTGAGGAGCGAAGTCTAAGGAACTTTATATTCTAAATGTAATATGATATTATAAGTCATATATTCAAACCTGTTCAAAACGGTCACTTTGGGGGAAAAAACATTGGCAACGAAACATAGATAGCCACTTACTGCGAACCAATAGATAGTCCATACATATCAAGCTATACAATGCCCCTCACCCACTCACTCACTCAGCCATCCACCCACTCACCCTGCCCAGCCTACCCCCACTTGCACACATGTGTGAAGCAATCTAAAAGAATATTAGTTGCAATTAATAGAAGTATCCTCATACATAGACTATTTCAGCAATAAAACAAATTATCACGATCCTTGCTCTCAAGATTTTATCACATTGTTTCCGATATACCGGATTTTTAGGATTATCTGGATTTTCCGGATATTACCCGGATTGTATGGATTTGTTCATAACACGCACAAATTTGTGAAATACTAGTGTATGGTCACATCCTTTCCTGTCGTTTCAGTTTGAACCAAGGTCTCTGTCCGGTCCGGTACTATCCGATATCCACATATCTAGAAATTGATCTTATCCGGATCGGAACTATTTTATCCGGATAACGGCTTACGTCTGTAAATCCGCGTGAACGTTCCTTTGCTGTGTTAAAATGTGGACCCAGTTGGATAAGTAGATTTTGAGATACATCTGCAGACACATTGACAGACAGACAGACAGTCAGACAGACAGACAGACAGACAGATTTTTGGAAATTTTTGACAGAAATAGCTAGTGATGAGCAAAATAGTGTGATGTCTGTACCAACACCGGCGGCCACCCCGAGTACAGGTTCAGGTTCACATTCAGGTTCACATTCAACAATGACTATTAAACGACAACGGTCACCAACCACCTTTACACCCTCGCCTACCACTTCCAAGCGGACGAATCTGTATACATCACCAACACCAGCACCTGGTGTTGATGATGTAACAGAGTCATGGCCGGCTCTCCCAAAGACCAATTCTCCTCTAGCGCGCCGTTGTCGGGTTGTTACTCACTGTTCCCCCAATCTACCACCTCTTCCTCATCTCTTCCACTATCTTCTCCTCGCCACCTTCTGACTCGATCTTCTCCTCTTCCTCTTTCTCCTCTCTCAATTCCGCCTCCTGCTCCTCCTCCTCAAGCTTCTTCTCTTCCTGCACCTCCTCTCTCAATCCCCCTACTCCTCTTCCTCCTCGATCTCCTCCTCTTCATGCATCTCCTCTCTCAATCCCGCCTCTTGCTCCTCATACTCAATCTTCTCCTCTTGCAACTCCTCTCTCCATCCCTCCTCCTGCTCTTCCTCCTACTCTTCATCTCTCTTCTCCTCACGCACCTTCTTCTGCTCCTCTTCCTCCATCTCCGCCTCCTCTCCCTCCTAGGGAGAATAATAGTAACCTGTCTGATAGGAAGTTTGCTAAGTACCGTCATCAATCGCATAGCAAGGGCCTGTGGAGGATCCCCAGAATCACAAAAAAGAATCTGATGAGAGGGTCCTCTAATCTAGCCCGAATTGATTTAGACGTCAATCCTGACATCCAGGTTAAGTGCTATCCTGGTGCCGCATTATCACATTTCAGAACAATGGCTATGCGACACCAGGATGGCCCTAGCCCGGAGAAGATCATCCTGAATATTGGCATCAACTCCAAAAATGAGCATCCAACAAAAGCCTCAAGCCATTTACGGTTCATGGCTCGAGAATTTAAGAATAGCTTCCCTAATGCGGAGTTGCACTTTACTGAGATTAACTTCTCTAATAGCTTGTCAGGCAGGCAAAAGTACTGTCTCAAGCGTATCAACGAATCAGCAAAGTCCAACTGCCACGTTGATATGGTCATCCCCAAAATTTCTGATGCCAATTTTCATGTTGAAAAGGATAGAATCCATTGGACGAAAGAAACGGCTAATTGTATTTATAACCATTGGTTGACGGTACTTAGTTTAATAGTAAATGTGGGTCACGGCAATAGCTCCCCTAACATAGGATTAGGAGCAAACCTTGTCAATTTAGCAGCTGACTATGATCTCTCACCATCTGAAAAATCAATTCTCGATCGTGGTCTTACTTTTGTACCAACTCCTAAACCAAAAACAGGATTAGATGTGCTTTTGGACACAAGTCTTATTGAAGTAGCTAAGTTTGGCCATTCAGTAAAAATAGCCCATCATTTTCGAAATTTAAATGGAGAGTCAAAACCATTCACTGGAAAATTCGGTTGGGACCCTCCAGATAGGCTAGTTGATGACAATATTAAGGCAACCATAAAAACGGTTGCTGGTATAGCCAGATCATTGCCAGTTACATTCATTTGCGTTGTGCATAATGCTCTGGTTAGCCCCTCCAAATGTCTGGATTGACACCCAGTGGGTTACACCCCTGCGCCACGTTGAGGCCGAGCATATAGTCCTAAACAAGCTGCAAAGTTTAAATCGTTCAACAACCACCAGTTGAAGATCAGGCAAGCACAGCTGTCATCAGGAAGACTTAAAAGATCAAGTTTTGTGAAAGAGACAAAAGCACTTCAAAGGAAACACCAAGAAATGTTACCAGCACAAATAGAAGACCCAAACCACACCCTCGATCCTCCACCCTGGGAAAACAACCTAGAGAGCATAGCTATTAGCACCACAGTTTCTCATCTCACAACCAAAGATGAACACAGTGATGTGAGCAAGAAGGCCCTGACCCTAGCCATGCTGGAAGAAATGTACCCTCAGGAGACATGGATAAGGATCTACACAGATGGATCAGCCAAAGATGCAAATATGAGCGGAGGTGCTAGACTGCACATACAGTATCCAATAGGACAACATGAGTCAGCTGCAATACCGACAGGCAAACACTGCACAAACTACAGAGCTGAAGTCGAAGCATTGGTCCATGCAGCTAATACCATCAGCAGAACTGCAGACCCTATTGCACAGATTGTCTTTTTATCTGATGCCCGCTCCGTCCTTGAGGCTATCACCAAAGGTAAGCTGCCACATGTTGAAGAAGCACTACAAACCATCAAATGCTTTCGGATAGCATTGCAGTGGATCCCCTCACACTGTGGAGTCCAAGGAAATGAGGAAGCAGACAAGATGGCAAAGGTGGGTGCAGAAGAGAATCAGACAGAAAACATGGTTACGCATACAAGGATGAAGACTATCATCAAGTCACTCTATAGAACACCTCAATCAGAAGATGCGTACCATCATCTCTCGAGGCCAGAGCAAGTGACCATTTTTTGTCTCAGAACTGGACATAACAGACTAAACCAACACATGTACAGGCGGTTCCAACTTACGACATCGCCCGCTTGTCCTTGTGGAGAAGCAGAACAGACCACAGAGCACATACTTCAATGTTGCAGTATGTATCAGCTGCTGAGAGAAGAGATCTGGCCTTTGTCAACCTCTTTTCTTGAAAAGCTGTATGGGCCTGTGGAAGAACTGCAGAAAACCACAGATTTCATCTTGAGAACGGCTCTCCAAGTGTGATACCAGCGATCGAAAAGAAGAAGAAGAAGAATTGCCAGTTACAAACAATAAGCAAAACCTTTCATTTCTCGATCGACAGACTATCAACAAATTACGTAGAAATCAGAATATTATTATAAAACCAGCCGATAAGGGTTCAGCAACTGTGATTATGTCTAGAGAAAACTACATCCGCGAGGCTGAAAGGCAGTTAACTAACACCAGGCATTACAGAAAACTTGATAATTTAATTTGGCCTCAAAACCGACAACATTTCATTGAAATACTTAATTCATTGCATACAGATAAGTACATCGATAAGAAACAGCTAAAGTATCTGCTAGGTGAGAATAATCCACAAAATCGGACATTTTATATCTTGCCTAAAATCCATAAACCTATCAGCAGCTGGTTAGATCCATTGACACCACCTGGACGACCCATCATTTCAGACTGTGACAGTGAGTCTTATGGCATTTCAGAATATATTGATTACTATTTAAAGCCCATTGCTAATAGACACAAGAGCTTTCTCAAGAACACAGAACACTTTCTTTCAAAGTTATCCAAATTGTCAGTTCCGAAAGATGCATATTTAGTCACATTAGACATAGATGCTATGCATACCAATATAGATATTGATGCTGGAGCCAATGCTATTAAGAATTCTTTCGGCAAATTTCCTGATCCAGATCGACCAGACACGGAAATTCTAAAATTATTAGAGCTAAGTCTTAAAGGAAACGATTTCCAATTTAATGGTGAAAATTACCTTCAAATCTGTGGATGCGCAATGAGTAAACGATTCAGCCCAAATTTTGCCACGATTTATGTTGCGGAGTGGGAAGAGGAGGCACTGAACAAATCAACCAAAAAGCTTCTTCTTTACCTCAGATATCTAGAAGACCTCTTCATAATTTGGCAACATTTAGAAGAAGACTTTTAGGAATTTTTTCGCATTTTAAACAACCAAGATTCAAACATCAGGCTAAAAGCTACTATTAGTGGAACATCAGTTGACTTTTTAGATGTCACGATCTATAAGGGTCCTCAATTTGACTCCTCTGAAAAATTAGAATATAAAGTATTCTTTAAGCCAACAGACTCCCATCAGCTGCTTCACAAAAAATCATTTCATCCTCCACACACATTTAAAGGTCTGATCAAATCACAAATCATAAGATTCTTTCGAAACTCTAGCAACAGGCAAAATCTGAATGGTGCAAGCTCTACTCTGTTTGATGCTTTGAAAGCACGAGGCTATTCAGCCCGTTTTCTTCGAAAAATTAAAGCAGACACCATCAATGAGCTTGAAAATATAAAACCTCATAGCGGACCCGAGTTTGAACCTGTCCAAATTAAACACAATAAACCAATCATGTGCGATGGATCAGTTTTTAAATGCGACAAAAACAGATGCAAAGTAAACAACTATATTGTAAACCAACAAACATTCCTGAGTTTTCAAACTAAAAATGAATATCATATCCGAACAAATATGCATTGTGAGTCTGAGAATGTAGTCTATTTGATCAATTGTGCCCTTTGCCAGAAACAGTATGTTGGTGAAACAAAAAATGCATTTAGAATGCGTGCTAGACGCCACGTTTCTGATATTAACATCTCAGCAGATACGCCAATTGCTCAACATTTCCAACTTCCCGATCATTCAGTTTGAAGATTTTGGATCTCCGGGTATGACTTGGTGAATGGTTTCCTAGATGATGATTCCACTTCGCCAACGGCAAGATTATGATGTTAGCGGTTGCTGCGACAACCTCTTACCGATGATGAAGCAGGATACTGACAGTCGGCTCGCCTCGTCGAGAAGATGAATTATGACGATATTTATTAGAGACTGTCGGGCCTATCTGACTCTGAAGATCTACTGGTTCGGATTGGATGTTTCTTCCAACTCTGGAGTCTAAAGCTAATGATGACCAAACTAGTGTCTTACTTTTGTAAGAGGATAAATTTTATTAAAGCTAAAATTAACTGTACAAAACTGATAAAGTAATTTGGAGCATAAATCGCTCAAAGACAACTAGTACCTTGCTGGTACAAATCAAGTATCTATTCTACTCTATACTAGCCACGAACGTATCACCAGCGATGTGCTACGTGAACCCTGATTATGTATTGATTAACTTTCTCTAACTGAAAGTGCTTCTTTTATAGCCCTCAGAATCTCTGAGGATCTATACATATCGAGATATTTAGATCTATACATATTGAGATATTTAGATCTTGTTCTGGTGACTCTTCTAGGTATGTTATAAGCACAGCTTGATTGGCCCGGACAATCAGTCCACCAATCAACTTCTGCTTATTCCCTCCTAGAAGTTTCTACCTACTAAATGTTGGTCGTTCTGACCAATCAACGATCCTTTCATTTCGTTGTTGGATATAAAACCTATTCTGTTTAATTCTTTGATACAGAGTTTGATCGACGCTCATTGATCGTGACGTCATTCTGACCAATCAAACTCTGTGCTACTCTTCTATGGAGATGATGCCTCACATAGACAAAGCGGTGGTAGCTGGTTCTGATTTGATGCGATCTGTCAGCTAACTAACAACATTACGGAATGTGTTGTTGTTGCATGCCATTGCATGAGTGACATATAGTTGATATACAAATTTCGATTATGTTATTAATTCCTACAGGACACTACAATGTCTATGTCCTGTCCATTGCCTATCGTGAATAAGCCTGTAGGATGCTAGCGTTAATAGGCGCATGAGCTGTATGATCTCATTGCCAGCTGGTGTTGTTCTATTCTCGTGTGAGAATCAGAATGCCTAACGTCATCAACTACATCCCTTTGTCACGTCCGATTCCAGTGATTCTTATACATCGATTATTTTCTAAACTATCGATCCAAACGACTGCTGAATATCATAAAAGGGTGTGCCGACTGAACAGCAACAACTTTCATCTAAACTATTTCCAGATACACATCAACTCAGAACCGTGGGACTTATTCTAATCAATTCGACTATTCCAATTTTGATGATAAAACTTCATCCAACAATCCTGATCGTGCTATATTCACATATCATCCGCATAGCATCAGCACCAGCTGATGTCAACTAGTTACTGTATAATAATAAACTAAATAATAAGATACACAGTCAACCGGTCCAGTAGCTCACCTGGTATTTTCAAATTATAAATTTCACTTAGGACTTACTCATAAATATAAGATATCCAGCGGGGTCATGACTTCCCACAAGACAATCCCATATCTACAAGTTGAGCATCATTTTGAAATCATGCCAATAGAACAGATTCCGACCTTCGATAGTGAAGAAGAAACGAGCTCGTTTCGCAAAATACGAGAAGGCCATTGGATTAGAACACTAAATACAAAAGCACCATTTGGAATAAATGTAGATTCAGGAACATCACAAAGGAACACAATTATCCCATTTCAACTCATATACAATAGACGTAATGTTGAATTAGCGAAAACCATGAAAGACGAATATTCACAGTTGCAATCTAAATTAAAGGAACCGATCAAAGCACGACCAGTAATAGCTTACAATAGAAAACCAAACCTGAAAGATTTGCTAGTAAGATCAAAGTTAGACCGTATGGTTCCTGATAACAATGACACGGTTTCATCCCTCCCTACCTACTCTTAAATAAATCTAATAAACCAACCAAAATCAATGGTGGGGCAACATGAAATAATACCCGTAGGACATCTTTTAGCTTTGTGTCTGCAAAAGTGTGCGTGTGTGTGTGCGTGCGTGCGTGCGTGCGTGCGTGCGTGCGTGCGTGCGTGCGTGCGTGCGTGCGTGCGTGCGTACGTGCATTCGTGCGGGCGTGCGTCCGTGCGTTTGTTCGTATGTGTGTATGCGTGTGGGTGTGTGCTCGTACATCCGTACGTGCGTGCATCTATACTTGCGTGGATGTATGTGTGCACGTGTGTGTATGTGGGTGCATTAATTCGTGAGTACATTAGTGCGTGGGTGTGTGCGTGCATTCGTGCATGTATTACTGTATGCATGTAGTATTGCGTGCATTCGTTCAGATGTATGCGGGCGTGCGTGCGTGCGTGCGTGCGTGCGTGCGTACGTGCGTACGTGCGTGCGTGCGTGCGTGCGTGCGTGCGTGCATTCGTGTATGTGATTTCTCTATAATGTAAGTTCAATCCCAGCCTTTACCTGTTAAAGCGACCTACTGATTAGTTCACTTTACCCCAACTAATCTCAAGGGGGGAACCACTCTAAGTAAATCTAAACTTGGTCTCGATAGGACAAATTTAGGTAAAGAAATTTTTAATTAAATTCCTGTGCCAATGCGGTTTTTTTCAATGTAAAGACAGACAGACAGTTAGTTAGACCTCATAGTTCCTGATAACAATGACATGGTTTCATCCCTCCCCACCTATTCTTAAATAAATCTAATCCCAACCAAAATCAATGGTGGGGAAACATGAAATCATATCCGTAGGACATCTTTTAGTTTTGTGTCTGCAAAAGTGTGTGTGTGTGTGTGTGTGTGCGCGCGCGCGCGCGCGCGTGCGTGCGTGCGTGCGTGCGTGCGTGCGTGCTGGAGTGCGTGCGTTCGTTCGTGCGTCCGTGCATTTGTTCGTATGTGTGTATGTGTGTGGGTGTGTGCTCGTACAGCCGTACGTGCGTGCATCTATACTTGCGTGGGTGTATGTGTGCGTGTGTGTGTATGTGGGTGTGGGTGCATTAATTCGTGAGTACATTAGTGCGTGGGTGTGAGCGTGCATGCATTCGTGCGTCCGTTCGTGCATGCGTTCATGCATGCATTATTGCGTGCATTCGTGCATGTATTACTGTGTGCATGTATTATTGCATGCATTCCTGCATTCGTTCAGATGCGTGCGTGCCTGCGTGTGCATTCGTGTGTGTGCATTCGTGTGTGTGATTTCTCTATAATGTAGGATCAATCTCAGCCTTTACCTGTTAAAGCGACCTACCGATAAGTTCACTTTACCCCCAACTAATCTCAAGGGGGACCACTCTAAGTAAATCTAAACTCCAACTAATCTCAAGGGGGACCACTCTAAGTAAATCTAAACTTGGTCTCGATAGGACAAATTTAGGTAAAGAAATTTGTAATTAAATTCCTGTGCCAATGCGGGTTTTTTCAATGTAAAGACATACAGACAGACAGACAGACAGACAATCACACCTCCTGTTTCACAATATTCGACAGAATGGTTATTAAATTGTAAATTCGTCGAAAACATAAAATTCGAACAATTTTGTGACAGAAATTTCGATTTGCATGACATAGCTGCGTCATTTTGATTGTGACGCCAGCAAAAAAGTGACATTTGATTATAACGTCAGATACTTGAGTGACACGGATCGAATCCCCCCCCCCATTACTGTCAAATTTTAATCGTTCGATACTCGTCATGAAATTCGGAAACGAAATTCCATTTTATAGCAGGCCATTTTCGACTATTCTTAGAATTGTATTCAAATTAAATAAAGGCCCACATTTAAACTAAAATGCTTGATAATAAAATTACCAAAATTGCATACTTTTAGATCTTTAAATTGTAAGCCTCAATATAATGAAACGAAATAAATCTTGGCATATGATGATTTCATTCAGTGTACATTAAAAGGTGCAAATTCACACCAGAATGCTTGAAAATAAAACTGTTTAAATTTTATACTTTTGAGGATTAATCTGGGTACCTCGATGTATGCCGAATGAAGCGAAATAAATTTTAGCACATGATGATGTCATTCTGTATAAATTTTTATACTACTTTAGTTGCGGAATTGAATTAGGGACACGTATCTCTAATTCAATTGCACATCTTAAAAAAAGTATATTAAATTATACGGAATGAAATCATCATATTTTAAGACTTATTTCGTTTCATTACATTGAGGTGCAGAAGTTAATCCTTTCTAGTCTGAACGTAGATCTTTAACTCCATGTCCTCCTACGTCTCTTTACTCTCAAATCTCTGGCATGGACACGCATCTTTATCGTGAAGTCTGACTTTGTGGTTCGTTGAAATGACTTCATATGGGTAAAGCAAGTGTGTCTGATTGTCAAGTTTGATCCATAGACTTTATACCTTTGGCTTTACCCCTTCGACTCCTAGAGTCCCAATATTTAAATTTCAAGGTCACAGTATATAGGTAAGCTGTTTAATATTCTGAAACACATCCGACATGAGCCCTTTAATGATCAATATTAGTCGGGAAAATCTAAATTCGTGTTCATTTGCTGGCCAAGAGAAGACCATTTTCTAAATTGTGCCAGTTTGTCAGGATTATCGATCCAGTCATCGCAATGATGAAGTTTCACATAAACGTTGTCTATTGACCCGCAAATGTGTATTTCTAAGACCACTGCCGTATTCGTGTTTGGTCGGCTTTGGCCATTAAAGAGCTAGATGTGTGTTATCTATCGGGAAGGTTTAGCTGCATAGTTAACACGTGTGCTGTTTCTTCTCAAACAACCGCTAATTAGCAACCATTGAAAAAATATATTGCTGGAATGGATCAATCCAGTTTTAGCTATGTCCCGCCCATCTCTAGCTAAGCTCCATCCATTGTTTTCAGCGTGCTAGGATCGATTCATATACTTTGAATGCTGAATTCCTAAAATCCCAATTTCATGGTAACTATACAGCTAACCTGTTGAATATTTTGAAACTAATTTTGAAGCTAATTTGGCTGGGGGGGGAGGTGTTGTTGCCACCCATGGGAGCAAGGGCGACCGGTCAAATTAGTTTCAAACTATTAACAGTGTTTATTAAATGGTAAAGACACACTGGCGAACTATTCAAGGTTCATGACGGACGTAGTTACGGTATTCACTACGTATTTCTATTGTGACGTCAGCCTACGTGTGATGTAACTGATTATGCCTATGACGTCAATAATCGAGTGACAGATTGGATTCCTCTATTGTTTTTCTTTCATACGGCCATCCGCAACACGTTTGAAAATTTAATGTGAAATATGCTCTAGACCTATATAGGGCCAACATTTATGTAATATGGATACAGACCTGACACTTTTATTATTTAATAGGATACACCATGTGAATTCGTTTAATACATAAGGCTGAATGAACATTTAAAGGGATGCTAATCTCATCTCAAATATTGTATTGCACCGATAGATTATGGTTTATAGATTCCATATCATTCATATCCTGTCACATTCCTTTATCTTTATCACAAGTAGCTGCTTTATAATACCGTGTACATGTTGAACAGTGACCGCCACTATTTTGTCTCCTCTGGCGATAGTGTGTATCATGTATGTGTCAACGCATTACAATATTTGACTATGTAATAAACATCTTTTTGAATATTTTGAAACTAATTTAACTGGAAATTGTTGCTGCCTATGGCAGCAACAACTTCCAACTAAATTAGTTTCAAAATATTCAACAGCTTAACTGTAGGGTTGCTTTTATACCACATTGTAAAGCTATAGTTGGCAGCTCTATGACTTATCGCGTACACCGAGGCAGACACGCTAAGTTTTTCTGATTGGTTGAAAAGTAAATCATGACAGCCATCATAAGCTCTAGAAATCTACCAACATTTAGCTACTAAAACCTGGATATCTTTCTTTGACTGGATGATAAAAAGCTTAAAATCCCAAACATGGTTTATGAGTGGCCTGTTAGATCATTTGTATAAATATCATGAGATGAGGTTAGTTATCCTTTAAGATGAATCACATATTTCATTCGGTTATAGATTTATACTATGTTTAAAGGTTGCGTAGCGAATAGGATGATCACCAACTTATTAGGTTCCCATCATTGGGATCGTCAACTATAACTATAAAGACAAAAATTGCACATCTAAATCATCAATAATTTTTATTAACCCTTAACACTTTAATGTCAAAATTAAATATTCAAAGTAAATTAAAAGATGAACAAGTGTTCGTTTTTCAAAAAATTTGGTGGAACATGTTTCTGTCTACCACAGCATCATCGTCCATCAAAATTGTTTAAAGATTTACACCAGATTTCTTGCTATTGACACAGTAAAAAATAGAATATTGACCTACGGGTGATAAGGGTTACTATCATCATCATCATCATCATCATCATCATCATCATCATCACTTACACGACTTACATTTAGCGCATAGATTTGTGCTAGTAGGCATTAACTATCATATCACCCCAAAACGGCTTCTGCGATGGTCTTGAGAAATGGCCATTTTAGTAGGACGGATATGTAACATATTTGAGGCAAAATGTTCCATTCTGGCAGAAAGCGTGAACTTTTATTAATGGTTTTAATTAGAAGAGGTGACATTTGATACGGGCAATTGAACCCATTCAAAATGGCGGTTACAAAATGGCCGCCGTTCCAGCGCAAAATTCACATTACTCAAGTTCTAGATGTAGTAGATGGATGGAATTGATGACAAACTAATCGTTTCTGATGTCACTGACTATGATTCCATAGATTACAAAACTCGGATTATGCAGATACAGTCAGACCTGTGTATAGCGACTGTCTGCTTTTGGGGCCAAACGATGGAAATTCTTTAATAAAGGCTGTCTTTAAAATACCATCTTTTGAGCACCAAGGCAATTTAACAACGAAAGTATGTTAAATTACGTAACTATCTGTCCTTCGTGCTGACCCAAAGAGTCGTCGTTTTAGACACATTTGATTGTATTCCAAAAATATTCATTACCTTACTTGATGATGCCGAAGCCATTGATTGTAAAGAGGATCCAATGGCACTGAGCTCTTCAGTATGCTGAAGGTAAGTATGTGGGCATGATGGGTGGACTTCAAATCGAGATGGCACAACTCACTGGCTAAGCGACAGCGGATGAGTGGCTATGATGGCAACAGCAAATGTTATGACTAAATATAGAGCCACCGACATTCAAACGGACTCATATACATAAAGAGGGCAATGGGCACACCAGGTGATATCTGCTGCACTCTATATATTGCCGAAACATGCATATGATGCCTACAATAGTGATTCTACATCAATGGACACACCGAGGTGCGAAGACTGGTGTTAGTGAACCACACGTGATTTAAGTACTGGTGCTCAGTCTTCAAACTAGAGCTCACCATTTGTGTGACTGACCAGTTGTAACTTCAGAGCCGATGCCCAGCTGTCTATGGCATATTTAAACGACCTCATAAGTTTTCAGCCTTGGCCTATGATCAGATCCATGAGCAGCAAATTCGTATTCTGAATTGTGATGGTGAAATTACTGGAACGTCATAAAACGAAGCTGCCTTGAAAGGTCTGATGGTGACAGACACAGAAAGGCTGCACAGCGAGTATGGAGCAAAGCACACATGAATACAGATGCTCGTCCTCTCCCTTGAGCAGATTCTGACTAAACGAAAATAATTTGCTGTTGATACAAAACCATTTCTAGATGACAGCTTTGTCTTAGAGAAGCTGGATCTCAAGTCATTATGTCTGACAACGTGATAAATGTCATACGAACAGTTGAAGAACTATAATGTGGGCAACACCCAGTACCAAGCATTCAAGCATATGATCCATTTTGGCTTTGTTCAATTTACCCAAGAAGAGAACTCACATTTACGTACCAGAACTAGTAAGAAGATTGCCACCATGAAGAGAGATGTGCAGTTATTCTCTAGACTGTACGTTTCCAGGCAGTTCCGAAATGGAAACATCAATTCATTCTTCGAGCATGAGGACAATTCATGGCCCTACCACTTGCTAAGAACAATGTAGTGCACCTTGGTAGCAAGTCGAATCTGATGGAACATCTGCACACATTAATAAGTCGACCAGTCGATAATCTGGCTTTAACGCGAAGATCATTGATGGCGCAGATATTATACATACTCTATTAACTAGGTGATCAAACGTGGTCGTAAACATTTTTGAGGAGTTCGTAGAACACGTTTTCCTCCTACACATTGCTAAACAGCTACATATAGTTGCAAGATTGGATGTTGTATGGGATGTATACACGTATGGAAGCTTAAAGGCAATTGTTTGAGAATGGTGTGACGCTATAATACTATATGCGTTGCTTTGAGCACAAGACTCCCTGAAAACTGGAAAACTCCTCCGAGGTGATGACAACAAAACAGGACTTTTCACTTTCCCTGCAAATAAGTTGGAAGCATTCGACCTACCAGAAGGAAAGATAGCCATCACAACATGTGACGAAATGTGAAGGAATTATTCTGATTAGACTAGAAAATGAAAGCAGATGGTAGAATTTTATCTCATGCCTTCCACGCTTATCAGCAAGAATAATTAATATCCATGCTACAGATACAGACGTGCTGTCCTAGCCATACAGACAACAAATATGTTTCAGGAGTATGATCTTTGGGTTGCATTTGGCCATGGGAAAACCTTCCCTTTCATATCAGCTCACGGGTTTGCTGCGGCTTTGGGTGCTGAAGTGTCACACGGAGTACTATTATTGCCTGCTTTTTTGGCTGAGAAACGGCGTTAGCATTCTGTGGAATTAGAAACCATATGACAAGGAAAGTTTGGAGGATACATTCAAGTGTCTATCCAGCAGATTGTTTCATGCTCCAATCTCTTTGAATTATAATGGCATTGAAATGCTGGAGATGTTTGTTATACTACTGTACACATTCACATTATCATTGACAAACGTTGATGAGGCGTGAAAACTGCGTTTTGGGTAAGCGGCAGCTAGAAAACACCCCTCCGACTAGTGTCACTCTATTACAGCACACCAAGCATGCTGTGTTCTAGGCAGTTCATCATTGGGATCAATCACGGCTCACAAATGCAAATCAGCTATTACCAGCTGACTGAGGCTGGTTCAGAGATGGAGACACTTAGTTCCCACAATAATGCAGCATGCTTGTAGAGACCGCTAAGTCACGCCAGAAACTTGTAGAATGTGCTTGCGATGGTAACTGTACAGACAGATGCAATGTAATATTACAAATTCAACTTACTTTGAACACAGTTTTGCGCATGCGGTTGGCAGCGTGTGTGAATGCGCAAGTAGGCACTTTGTGAAAGACTGGGTATTAAAGTGGGTGATAAATGGAGCTAATAACCTGTGAATATGCAGGGGGAATTAGCACGATGCAGACGTGTGAGAGAATTGGTGGTACACGTTGAAATAGGCATGATGTAACATGGATGGAGACACAACAGCAGATAAATGAAATGACAAGAGAAATGGTAAGCAAATGCTAAAGCAGTTGTTTTAGTACAAAACTACGAGGTAACCCTCTAGACCATTATTGAAAAATGTCATGAATATCGAGCAAATTGCTGTAGTTTATGCTGCATCTAAGCCACTCAACGTGTGGTACGCAAGGCCAGGCGGGATTCGTATACATTTGACAATGCACATCTATCTTGTAGCTCGCGGGGCAGTGTCGGACCATTCCGGTGTATCCTGTCGACTTGTCATGCCGGAAGTGCACGACGAACGATGACACTGGTTAGCATCCGGTCTTGGGGTGACGGAGCATGTACGAGACTGCCCTATGCATAACAAAAACCGGCTCCTAAGGCCGGTGGAACTCAATCGTTCCGGTGGGGCCGTGCGACCATTGTCATGAACATTAAATACAACTGTCTCATCCCAAGAATTTGGGTCACCAGTATGCCTGTCTATAGCAATTTCGTGATCTATGGACTTACAAGATTTGATTTGGTGACCTAAAAATATACGTCTATGCAATGATTTTACCTAAACAGACAATCGAGTATGCTAGATAAAACTAAATAAGAGCATACCAAAATACAAGACATAGAGACAGCTAGATGAACTTTTAAACATGGGGCCCCGGAGGTACCACACAGATTCGTAGGTCCGCAGAGGTATCCCCGCAAGGGAGGCTCCCGCACACGAGACTTAGCTAATTAGCTTAATATAAGTTATTATACCTCTAAGCTGAAAGGAAGAAGATTATATCAGACGAAAAGTCATGTGCCTCACGCGGGCACTACTCCTAGTGCTAGTTTGGGTGAGGGGTATTATCCTCGCGTGGACTGTCGTCACTGAATCCTTGCGAGAGGCAAGTGCCTCACATGGGCCTCCGTCTCAGGAAGGTGTTGCCACTGTTTAAAGCGGGAGAAGAGTAGTAGGCAAAAATGGACCCACTCTAATATTGCAACCAAAATGCTTGAAAAAGAAAAGACCATACCTAGTGAGATTAAGATTATAGGGTTGTGTGCTGTTTTACCTGAAGATGGGTCAAACGATTCCTGAAGGATTCCTTCGTCACCGTCTTATATGATTCCTAATATGCTGAGTTAGTAGTGGCTGCTTTATTTCTGCGGGCCTTCTGCTTTGCTTAATTCCTTTTGGTTGTTTTCAGAACAAGAATTAGTTTAGGCCGCAACTGGCCGATATCTACCTAGCTATTAGACATGGCTGTCATGGAGAACAGATGCCCGAGGACATCAATACTATAGACAGTGCTCATACATGTTACTTAGCGGGATCTCCGAACTGGGTGAGAATCCGGACATTCCGCCTCGAATCCACATGAAACATTACAAGACATGGTTTACATTTCACGGAAGCATTATTAGGCCATATCTCCTATCGTTATGGTGGGGGTAAAAGAGACGAATGCACACCGTAAAAGTCATTCCCATAAGGGTGTGGCAGATCTGAATATCATGCCCAGACATTTTAACAGAATTCGGTGAGAATACGTATCTCGCCCGTCACCGGGTCCTATGGAACTAACCGTTTAACCTGTCGTTAGGTTTATATACAAGTTGCCAGTTTTGCACTGCGGTGCAGGAGGATTGTCAGTAAATAAAATAATAATTAATACATGTGTTTTCGCAGTGCTTTCCTACATTGGCTTAAAGTGCTAATTACTAAGTATCTGAAGATACGCGGGGAGGTGTATGTGATACCACACCCTAGCCATCACTGCTCGGAAACCCCAATGGTTTCCCAGAGCCGGATCAGCACAATGTGTGGATAGGGACATCCAAACAATTAAGAAGCCACAAGGCTAAGAGGAATATGAAGAGTGACAAAATCTTGGAGTTATGAGTCTTACCGGAGTGCGGGGCTAGATTATCGCACTGCCGGAAGAGAAGAGTATATTACACAGTGTTTATTGAAGAAAGTGTCTCTAATCAGTTTGAACCTATCCTATCGAGCTGAATAGAAAAGGTTTAGTCGGTAGCATGCCGGGATAAACAGAGTTATAGCACGGAGAGCGACCTCAGTGAAAAATTGTTGGTGGCTGGAGAAAATGCTGCATATATAAATGTTGCTGTATAGTGTTTCCTACGCGCACTGCAGTCCTATATTTTCTATAACTTAAGCAAAACAAGTTAACGGATGGCCACTGGCCATATACATACATAATCTAACCAGAACAATCAATACGGTGTCAACGAGTAAGATATATATATTAATACAGGTTAACGCATAGTGTGGTTAGCAACACATTGAAGAAAATTAAAATAACTATTAACAAATACAGAAATTATAACTATCGGTCCTAAGACCATCATGGTTCCTTTTAGTCATCGGAGCCGTTAGTACGGATACAAGATAATTAACAAAACCTATACAGAGAAATAATTAAACGGTGACGTATAGTTACTTGAATACTCGGTAGTCATTGCTAAGTTAGGCTACCATGTTACTGAAATTGACACGCCAATCCGTAGTTGACGTGAGATGATGTGCTCTGTTGTCCGCAAACAAGATTCCCGCAAGAACGTTCATGGCGGGGGAAGGACATCACTCAGCATTGTAAACCTAATTGAATGTCTAACGAGCAGTCAGCAAAAGATACGATAGTACTGCGTGGTGAAGAAAGTTCCCATACACCGATGGCACAGTTGGAAAGTGTAAACAACCCGATCACTAGCGGGGGTTGTTAGCGGCAAATGAAGATACAAAACAAAGCTTCATGGTGCTGGGTACGTCAACCAGCTCTGAAGACGCACCGGGCAGAGTTTACTTGCTGCGGTCGAAAGTTGAAAGAACCTACACGATTCGTGCATCGTCGTTTGAAATACCACTTTTAGGCCTGGCCGGCAGATCCGGCGAGTCATCCATCAAAGAACATTCTGCCTCTACATCTGTAGACTCACATATTCAGGCCACAAAGGCCTCACCGCAAGTTTGTGTTCCGAATGTAGATGTAGTATTCGTGAACGATTATCCAAAGTTCCAAATTGCTCCCGCAGATGGGGAGTTACAAAACTGTTTTAGTGCGGTGGGTTGGAGAACTGTACACTACGGGATAAAAACCCAATGCATATCGAAGGAACACGCGTAATATCTGTCGCGCTTGTAGTAGCTGGTACAGATCCAACCTGTTCGGCCCCTGGCCGAGGATGCTCTCGATCACTGGATCGCTTCTCTTTTTATACTCTCTGTGACATCACAGGTGCAGGCTTCATCCAATCATCGTTCGAGCAACAGCCAATCAGCGCACAGCTAATAATAGCGTCGTCGAACGTTCTAGAACATTCTAGAAGCTTTACGTCCATGTGGTTATGACGTCACGGCAATATTTTGAAGATAATCAAGAAGAGTTTTTCCTGGATAACTCAGCCATTTCGCAACCGATTTTGAAATGGTTTACATATTTGGAAAGCCCGTCGTATTCTGGTCTTGATTAATCCCAGATTTAACGGGAACAGACAATCAATAAGGATTACAGATTACCAGCTCGGTACACTATAAGCGGCATCCTATCTAGGTCACAACTACGTGCTCCATAGAAACAGTGTCCTGGCGCGCGCATGCGCATAATGCGTTCTAACGAGCTTAGTCATTTTTCGACACGCTCTCTCTCCCATAGGCCTATATAGGCTTATAGCTCTACCCAGAGGGGCGTGTTCAGGAAACGAATCCTAGATGGGCGGCGCGTACCCAGCTTAGCTGGTACGGCCAGTACCCGACCGGTCGATCCGAACTACACCACCCCCTCCTAGTTTGACATCTGTGGCAAACGATCGCGCATGGTGGTTCGACGCACGGACGTACACTAGGTGGGAATCATAGACTTCCCGGGTATGTGCGTGGCCGGAGAGGAGTAGTGACGCATAGACGTGTATTCAAGAGACAGAGCATATAGGGGTGCCAAGAGGAGGGGAGGCATACTTTTAGTTTTTCAATTTTTGACCTGAAATTATTTTTCCAGGCCTTTCTTTTTTTGTGTTCTTTTATTATTAATATTACGGTGCGTGCTATAGTCTTATTTAGTATATGATCCTAAACAATAGCTCGCATGGGTGTTCTCGTTAGTGTGGATAATCATAATCTCCGTTAAGAACACCCAAGCTCCAACGTACCACAATTTAAGTTTATAAATATATATAAAATATAATAACAAAAAGACAAGGTATATAAATATTACCTGTGTAACATACCCTTATGAGGTATGTTTTTATTAATCACACCGAATTACTTGCGTACGTCGGGTAAATAAAGGGGCACGCAACACGTATCACCAAGTATTATTATTATATATACATCTAAAATATCTATTTGTGGCCCGTCCTTGCGGGTCCACAACGGGCAGCTCTTGCTGACCCCATATCCATCCTGACGTCTAAGACAGGAAGAAAATTAATAAGAAAAATAAAATATATAATAATAACTTAAAAACTGGTTTATCAGGCAGCCTCAGCGCGGCTGAAACTGCATGACAGGATTATGACGTTATTGCACTGCGGCAGGTTGTATTCTTTACGTCGCACATGACGTTCTTACAACATTAGAGTCTGCAGTGCTCATTTTGTATGAGACACAACCGGACACTTAAAGCGTGCGGCTGCGTGGGATAACCGTAGTTATCCTAGGACGGGATTCAATTGATCTAACATATTTAATAAGAAGAAAGGTATTTCAAAAATAAAGTAATAGTTAACACATTTCCACGAATCGCCTATTAACATTTCTGCTGAATTACACATGATTACAACTCAGCATCGAAATTTCCCCCATCGAGTTTGGGTCCCGCGATTGACGGTGGTAGGTCGCGGTGAATGCACTGTCATTGCTGAAATGCTCTCATCATTATCATTATTGACACCGTCCGAATCATCCGAAGTGCTGGTGGCGGAAATGTGGGCATCCATGATGTCTCTCACAGTTACCGCTGGTTCCAGGATATCGGTCCGTGTAGCAGCAGCGGTACTAGTAGTTGCCAATGTTGCTGATGTGGTGGTGACGGGAGCTGACGTGATGATGGTGGTTGTAGCCGGCGTGGTGGTCGTTGTAGTTGTCATGGTGATGGTGGTGAGCTGTACCGTCGGCTGAAGACATGGTGCGGTAACGGATACGGCAGGAGACGACATCTTTTGGAACTTAGCGTACTTTAGCAGACGACTAGCAGTAATGTTTGGTACGGGATGGATATCCTGTGTGTGGGCGATCCGTTTCTTTCCCGTGTATGGACGTTCTGGCATGGTTCCCTTCCTGACTTCGGGGTCAGAAAGGCAAGGAGGCAGATGCTGACTAACATGGGTCGGAGTTATGTTGATTGTCACAGGCTGTGATGGTCCCGGTCCTTCGTCTATGGTAAGTTCCGGTGGAGATGGAGACTGCGGATAACTGGAAATGTCTATCTCCGCAGGTGTCATAATCACCACTGAGGTTGGCTGACTGGCTACTACTGTCTGCGATTCTATGGTGGTGGGTGTGGTAACCGTAGCTGACTGGCTAGTAACTGATGCGGGAGCTGCCATACTGGATTTTATGGGAGATTTCTGCTTCCTACTTTGCTTCAGGACCGGTGTGGATGAAGTGATAGGTACCGGCGTAACACTTCCAGACCCGACTGCGGGCAGAATTGCACGTCTGGCTGTCGGTACGTTGCTTGCTGTAGCCGCGGGAAGACGATGTCCAACGGGATATCTATGCATGGTGTTTTTCGTACGGGCCATTTTCTCGGTCGGGAGAACCCTGACCGGGAGCCGAGATTCGAACCGAGTGGCAAGAACGCCACGATCCTCATTCTCTTCCCCAGGATCTAACGTCATTCCAACACACGATGATGATCCAGTAGCGAGTAGCGGTGTAGAGGTACTGGCACGTCACACAAAAAGCTGACTTGAAGAGATGATCCTTATTAATATGAAGGGTGTGGTCGGATTTCCTAGTGAAAGTTCTGGTACATGGCTCTCCACTAGTCAACAATGAGTTACATGGGTACCGCTTCGGAACTGGCATCTATTCTTCTTCAGAGGAATCCGACAATGCTAGATCTTCAAGAAATGACATCTCGTTCCCGCATGGTAGTTAGTTGCGGGAACTTTATTCAAAACCTAATGCCCTATCTCTTCATGGTTTATAACTTTCCAGGCCAAATATAATAACAAAATAATAATAAGAAAAACAGCAGAATTTAGTTTGCGACATGAAAGTTGCCTAATGCTATGTTCTTCGCTGGTGTCGAGTTTTGACGGGAAGACAAAGTTTCAGAGCGCGCTTCCTCCTTTTATACTATTTGGTGACGTCACAGGCGGCGGATGACCACACGTAAAAAGTTTTACAGGTGATTCGGTCATTCTTATGTGAATATTTCCTTGCTTTTCTCCTGGACGTCATAGGATTAATTCCTCCCATATAAGGGGAGTAGTTGTAACTATAGAAAGAATTGCTCGTTAAACTTGTCTTTATTTCGCACATTTAACAGCCTCTGATCAACATAGAAACGCGGTACTACTTTGTCCTTGTGGCGCCTCACCCTTTAATTAGCATGAGGCGGTTTTCCAGATTGGATGCTTATAAACTTGCCTATTCAAATTTTAGGCTGGAGCGCCTGATGGGGTGCATGGGAGCCAGGTGACGTCAGCGGTAATCTCCCGGGCTCACCCTTGCCACTCCTCCATCACGCTGTGGTAGTTGCGTCTTTGGGCGGCTCTTTTGTTTAAAGCGTTTGATCCATTTCACTGGAAATAGTAGTAAATGTCACCTGGCTCTAAAAAGCACATGGTTGAACGTAAACGTGTATGCTGTCTATGGCGACGGCCAAAATGCTGTTGCTGAGAGGTAGTCTGTTGCAGATGCGAGAGATAAAAATATATATGTTACATCAAGATCTTTATAATGTCCCGTATTTGCGCGAGTTCTTTAACATGCGTCTTGGTAGCTGTCTGTAATAGGTAGTTCTCAGCCCGTGTTGATTATAGACTGGAACACACGAGATAGAATTTTTGAAATTCTCTCTGTGATTTTACTGCAGGACTTTTTATGCCGCTTTAGCGGCCCGTGCGATAATGATTTGTAGCATGGTAGAGCACGGAGATTGTGAATACAGTCAACCTGAGTGTCTGTGTTTCTGTCGTGTTGGTGATTTGAATCTGTTATGTGTGACTGGTTCTCTGTGGATGGTACTTGCGCTGTGGTGATGGTGACACGTTTATTGCCGCTAAGTGCGGGAGGGGAGGGTTGCAGCGTGAATGTCAACTTTATCGAACCCTGAGGGTATATCACTCTGTAATGGCCGAACTCGTGGGCGGGACAGAGTTATTTTAGAGCGAAGATGACCTGTTCGATGCTGTCATAACTTTGATCAAACCATTGTCGATTTCAACTTTTCGGTAGCAAAATCCTACTCGTGACTGACGACAATGCGTGCATCTTGCTCTCTTCATAATATTGACTGTTATTACGTGTAGATGAAGAATGTAGTTTAGCTGTTCACATACGACGTCGGGAGAAAGGGGTAGGGTAGGGACGTTGGACAAACGTCCTCCCATGACGCGTACTGTAGATGGCTGGAGTGCATTCCTGATATCCATATGATCTGTTCTCCCGTAACTGGATAAGAAGGTGTGTGCGGGAGATTTGTTGGCTGTTGTCTGTTGATGATAATGCTGTTGTCGGGATGTCCGGGCTGCTGTATGATGCCAATGTTATAAGCAAAGTGGGCGCATTCCAGTTTTCCATGCTGGTGAATGCCAAGTCTGTTGTTATTTACGGGAGGTGTAGTTTGCGGGAGTTATTACTTTTCCCGCAGTTCTGTGCGGGAGGAATTTGTTGCGGGAACATTTATGTCTCTACCGATAATTAATTAATATCGGTAGGTGATGCTAAATGCTGTTGCTGCCGATGTTGAATGTCTCCGTTACGCTGAGTATAACTGAGCAAGTATGTGATGTAGGTGCAATGATGAATTGACGCTTCCAGTCTTGAAGGCAGGTGTGTTCTTTGTAAGTGTTGACGTTCTGACTGCTTACGGGGGGAGTATGGTAGGCCTATTGGATGGGGCGGCCTTTGGATAGGGGGATGTGGTCATCTCCCATTACACGACGGTTGGTGTCCTGTCATAGTTTTTAGACACCAGGAAAATTCGAGCCGAGAGTCTGCTGAACAGGCTGCTTCCCTGCCCACCGCGGGGTAATGTTGGTCGGTGCGATGCGGGATGCCACCTCCTCTGTTGCAGCAGTCTCTCTCATACCCAAAGATTGGTGGTCAACAGATGACGGGTGGAGTGTGAATTGGACTGGGATGGTGATGTCCGAACTTGGTGTGTAGATAAGTGACGCGAATTGGAGTGGTGGCGTGGGTGGGACTTTCGGAGAGGGTGTCGCTTGGGGGGATTATAGTTTCGCAATTTGGGGAATTGCTTGGGTACACCTTGTTGTATGGTTCTGCGGTTCTAGACACGCCAAGGCTTCATCCAGCCTCTTCACTTCCATGCTATTCACCACATATTCCACCCCACATGAAGTATGGCTTGGGTCAGCCTCAGCTTCCGCTTGTGGTAACTCTATGATGGTGGGAGGCGTAGCATGAAGTGGGTGGGAATGGGAAGAGATCGGAAGAATGACTTTTCCATCCGGTCCCTTGGACAAAACAAACACAAAATTCTTCAGATACGACTTCCCAGATCTAGGAGACCCACGCTGAGGATGGATATCTTGTTATCGTCGTCAGCATTAGCCGCGTGTTCATCCACATTCTGGCTTGGTAGAACTGGGGATGAACTGGCACTGCAGTGCTCTGCGCTAACCATGGGAGTACAAATTTCCGTAGAAATATCTGTCTGGGTACCGGTGTCATGAGAAACACCCAGTCCGAGCTCTGGTACTGGGTCGTCACTGACACAAGGTTTAAGTCGATAGAAGTGGATGACTGAGGTCAGGCCATCTGAAGCACCGATGCGGTAGGTCACGTCCGATGTCTTACCTATTACCACATAGGGGCCTTTCCACTGGTAACTCAGTTTACTTGGCATGTTTGCAGACCGCCGTGATTCGTGTACCCAAACCATTCTTCCTGCTTCATATGTGTCTCCATGCACCCTCCGGTCATGCCATGTCTTTTGCCGCCAGTGTGCAGTGGATAGTGTTTCTCTCACTAACTCGTGGGCTTGTTCTATCCTCATAGAGAGATGGTGAATTTTTCTCCCCTGGTATCCGTGGCATGGCCAGGTCCAAGGGTAAGGCTAATTCATGGCCTAACATTAACTGAGCAGGGGTGTAGCCCGTGCTGGAATGTTCCGAAGTGCAGTAAGCCATGAGTACATACGGGAGCCGTAGGTCCCAATCTCTACAATCAAGGCATGTTTCCTTGGTAAGTATCTCCGCGAGAGTTCTGTTGAATCTCTCTACCATCCCGTCGCTCCAGCGGTGGTACGGAGTTCTCCTTGTTTTGACGATATGGAATAATTTGCAGAGCTCTGATATGAACCAACTCTCAAAATTAGTTCCTTGATCGGAGTGCAACACATAAGGCATACCAAAGTGGCAGAACACATTGCTGGCCAAGACCTCTGCTACGGTGGATGCCTCTTGGTCTGGCAAAGCAAATGCTTCTACCCACTTCATAAAATAATCTTGTAATACAAGGATGTATTTATTTCCGTCATCCGTCGTATTCAAGGGTCCGAGCACATCAATAGCCACTCGCTCCCACGGTGCGCCAATAATCTTAATTTGTGATGGTGCGATATGGTGTTGGCCAACAGTGCGTCTTTGGCACAGGATACATTTGGCAACCCATGCCTTGACACTATCACGAATCCCAATCCAGTGGAATCTCAGTTTGATATGGGCAACAGTCCTTTCCACGGCCAAATGTCCGGCGTTATCGGTGGTTGTTTCAATATAAGTTCTCGATAACTTTCCGGAACTACCAAATGGTCATTAATGTACAGAACGTTAGTTATTAATTGACATTCTTCGAACCATTGGTAATAATATTTAGCCGCAGGGGATAAAGGTGTCACCGATTCCTTAGGAGGACGTACCCCCTCCTGAGTCCACGTGTATATATTTCGTGTCTGCACGTCTGTTGTTTGGAGGTGTGCGATTTTCTCTGGATTCCACTCTGCGCACCTCAATTTGGGGAACTCCGGAGATGGCTGTGTTGACTATGTCACGGTGTCGGCCTTTTTGTGTTCAGCCTCTGCGCCGATTCTGCTAAGGGCATCGGCATTTCCATGCAATTTGCTGGGATGGTGAACAACGTTAAAGTTATAGGCCTGCAGGGATTCCTGCCATCTCGCTACCTGGCCCTCCAGATTTTTTAAGCTCCTGAGCCACCGTAGTGAGGCATGGTCTGTACGGAGTGTAAAAGGGCACCCGTACAGGAAGTGTTTATAATATTTGACAAAATGGACCGCCGCCAATAATTCTCGCTTGGTGGTTGCGTAACTTTTCTCCGTTTTATTCAGAGTACGTGAACCATAGCCCAACACCTGCTCTGTTCCATCTTCGGTGACTGCGCCAATAGTGAAAGCTGACGCATCAGTGTCTAAGATGAAATTGAGGTTTGGATTATGGTGAGCAAGAATCAGGGCGGTCGTCAAGAGTTCCTTCTGTGCCTTGAAGGAGTCTTCACACTCACTCATCCACTCAAATGGTCGATCTTTCTCAGTGATCTGGTAGAGGGGTGAAGCAATCTCGCTGAAATGTCGGATATAACGCCGATAGTACTGGCATGAGCCAAGGGAACTCCGTGTCTCCGTAGCTGAAGAGGGCCGAGGCCATTCTGCTACTGCCTTAGTTTTTGATGGCTGTGTCATCACCGGATATGATGTGTCCCAGGAACACGACGCTCTGTCTGAAGAGATGACATTTTTTGGTTTGAGTTTCAAATTGGCCGTGCGGAAACGGGAAAGCACGGTGTCCAAATTGATTAAGGTTTGCTCAAACGTATGTCCAAAGACTATTACGTCATCGATGTAACAGAGACAGGTCGCCCATTGCAGTGTGGTTAATACCTGCTCAATGAGTTGTTCAAAAGTTCCGGGAGCGTTGCACAACCCGTAGGGCGTCTTGCATCTTGCGGAATAGGAAAAGACCATCCCTACAAACGAATATCCATATCAGCTTCATTCATGGCTACTTGCCAGTAACCGCTAGCTAAATCAAGGGTACATAACCACTTTGCTCTGGACAAGAAATTCAAGGCCTGATTTATTCATGGTAACGGATAAGCGTCTTTAACGCTAAGATTTCCTATAGGTGGCAGTATTTGACACAAAACCGCAAGGTTCCGTCCTTTTTGCCCGCTAGCGCTATAGAGCTAGCCCATGGAGAAGCTGAGGGTTCGATAAAACCCGTTCGCAACATGTCATTTACTTGTTGGTGTGCTTCCGTTTTTTTGTGAATGGGAAGACATCGTACCAGTTGTCGATGGAGTGTTGTACGAGATGAGCCTCTCTGAGATCCATATCTCCGGAGGAAAAATTATCACGATATTTATGTAATAGTTTCTGAATTTCTCGTTTTTGTGATTGCAGTAATCAAACAGTGGCACGCAGATATAAATTGTGTAGATGTTCGGGTAAATCATCAGTCAGCGGTGGTGTTTTATCAGAAAGTGCAGGTGTTTCCAGTTAAATTATGTCCACTAAATGGCCGCAGCGTACTCCTGGTTCCAGGGTGATGGGATCTGCGGTACCATTGAACACTCTAAAGGGTATCTTCCCTTTATCAGTGGTGTCCACTATTATGCAGGGACTTGCGCATTGGGAGGCGATCATATAATCAGGGTCGGGTTCCAGAATGGAACCGTTCCTGTGCTGGCTCAACTGTAGCGGTACTTGATAGTATTACCCCGCACGTATCGTATAATGATGATGCTGGTCCGAGAGGTATTCGCCAGCCGTGTATGTCGAGTTTCTGTTGTCTGCAGTGTATGATGGCTTCGCTGGCACTGAGAAAATCAGAGCCAAGGAGGGCGTCGTTATGAATGGAGGCGATGACAACTCTCTGAATGAATTGCATCTCCTCTATTTGAATAATTAAATTAACCACACTGGCCAAGGGTTCATCTGCTCCCTTAGCCGTCTGTAGGTAAATATTTGTAGTCTCAATGGGGGGGGGGGCTTTTTATGAGGTGAGATGCTCTCATATAAGCGCTGGTTAAAAACTGTAATAGAAGCTCCGGTGTCGACAGTGGCGGTTGTAGGAACGCCACTAAATAGACAGGCACATTTGTAGATTACCTTTCGATGAACCTGCGGAAGAGTTTCCAATGATGCTGTCCACGAAAATGGCGTGGGAGCTGCATCACTCTGTATATATTACGACTGTTTCCGTATTGCTTCTCGCCAGTCCATCATCTCTGCTGGGGTGTAGGCTGCGGTGAAGACGGAGCTGGGGGTAGCAATGGTGGTGGTGTTGTTGTCGTTTCTGTGTGAGCAGTATTGGTATAGATGGCGGTGCATACGGGATGACGGATAAGTTCTACCTGTGCAAGCCATTTCCAGCAATGCTTCAAAGGATGTTTTGTTGAAGCACAGAAGAAACAGTGCAATTTCCATGAACGTGCATTCTTCCATCTATGTCGGCGCTTGTGAATCCATGAGGCGGAATGAATTGTCTCTCCCGAATCGCTACTGTCTATGGATGCGGAAGATGATGCTGATTGGGGTGGTGTTCTGCATACCACCAGAGGGCACCGAGAATCTAGTGTCTTGGTGGCGGGACGTGATGCTTTCAAAAAAGTTGTTTCGGCGGAGGTACTACAACCTACTACTGCCGTTTTAAATAGGAAAGAAGGTTTGTCGTGTATGGGAAAAGAAGGGGATGTCCTTGCTGTGGATGGGGGAGGCAACGTAGGCACGGACATATTGGAAGCCATGCATTTTGGTGTGGGTGTGAAAGCTGATTTCTGTGGATGATGGTTAGTCACTGAACGTTGTTGCGTGAAAGCCGCAGTTGAGCCGGGAGAAGAATACGGGCACCAAAGTGCACTTGTATCCTTTGGCCTTCCCGGTGTGGTTCGCTGTCCCCGCCACGCCACACGGATGCCAAGTTCCCCACACAGGATGCAGCCTAGGCTAGGTACCTTTCGTATACGCCTGAGATAAAGACCTGTCCAAATCAAGGGAACAGAATCTGGAACAGAGTCAAGATGCACACTGAAGACTCCCGAGCCGAGCGAACACAGTACCGGACGCCAATAGGGTCATCTTGGCAAGGGGCCGTAGCCCCACATAGACTGTACCACGGAGGTGATGTCTGCTAGAGGTATCGCAACTAAGCCCTTCGCGTAGATCGTTCTTTGACGTCATTTTAGCTGAGAGGCCCTGTGCAGATCCGAGAGTCTGCTGAACAGGCTGCTTCCCTGCCTACTGCGCAGGGATAAAATGTGGGTTGGTGCGGTGCGGGGTGCCTCCTCCTCTGTTGCAGCAGTCTCTCTCACCGTACTTAGACAGATCATCCACCACACTGGTACCTGGGCGCCAGACTGCTCCACTCGTCCGGCAAGTGACAGGTTACACCGTCTCACACACATACCCTCCTGCTTCCCAAAGAATCACTTTTCATGACCTCTGATCACAGGAGACATGACTCGCAATACGAATGCTTGCCATGGCCTCACCATCTGAGCTCATGCTCAGGGGCAACCGACGGTCTGATCCGTATCTATCTGCCAACAGTATACGAACTTTGACTGTTTTCCCTGGCCTTGCCTGCAGGGCATCTCTGATTATCTGGCTCAGTTAATACAGATACTTTTCCCTGGGTGAGGTTTGTCGCCTCCTACCACGCATGTCCACTTACTGAGATTGGATGAACGAAAAATCTCAGCATCCCGAACAATACGCTGACTAGACGGTACCACAGTAGGATGTTAATTCACCCTTCGTTAGACATGGAGGCCTTTAGTATCTCCTCTGCCCTATATTACAGATTTTACATGCCCCGGACCCTCACGGGCCCTCTGCCGCCTGTTAGGAGCCCCCTTTGAGGAGCCTATCCCTCTTGGGGCTCCATGTAATTCGGTACCATTAGGAGTTTGACTGTTTCTCTGGTTGTGGTGTGCTGCGGTCTGGAGCAGGCATTGTGGACGGAGGTCAGTTAGGACACTGCTCCTCCAATGTCCTGGCTGACCGCATCTGAAACAGGTGTTCGGTGGCGGTGCGTGCGGTGCTGGTAGTGTTTGCTGTTCTAAACTGTGTGGTGGCGAGGTTGGTGCTGAGTGTGGTTACCAAATTGGTGAGTGCGGAGATCTGCTTATTGATCTCGTTTATCAGCTCTCTCATGTTGCTGTTGTTGTTGTTGTTGCACTGGTTTCTGCACTCTGGGGCTCCACTGTACCCTACTCTGGGGGTACGGCCCATACCTCAAGGCGATTGATTCTGACTGGTCTTCTGTTTATCTGATGATGGTGGTGTCTGTGCGGTTGGTGTTGCTGATCTGGGAGGAGCACTAGTGGGCGGGGCGACAGCTGCACCCTCTATCTCATTGATAGGATGGAGTTGGCGCCGGTTATTTTTCTCTCGCTCTAGAAAGTTCTCGATACGAACCATGGTTGCCGTTATTTGGGCCAAACTTCCGTTGTCGCTGAGAAATAGTTTTTCTTTTAGAGCGAGTTCACCGCTTAATGCATCAATGAAAATATCGGGATGCAAGTAAAGTACGCCCTCCGTATTGGTGCTCGGATATGTGTGGGTGACTAGCCTTCAAATACGGCTAGCTAACTCAGGAAGAGATTCTCCCACGCGTCGTCGAAGATTTTTAAGTTGCAGACGACTAGTTTCTCCGAGAGCTGTGTCGCCAAATCGCTCCGTGAGTGCTCATTCCAACTGGGTGTAGGCGGGAGTACAATCCATTCCCAGATCCGCAAGAACTTGCAGGGATTTGCCCGAAAGTTTTGGCTGCAAGATACTCACCCATCTGTCTATCGTCCAAGCAGTTAGTCCGACTTATTATTTCGAACTGGATTTTATAGTTGGTCCAGTCATTCTCCCCGCTAAATTCGGGAGGAAGGCTGACTCGGCCAAAACCATGGGAAGAGTGAAGTGGTTAAAATCCGGGTGGTGCGGGTATCTGAGAAGTTGCGGATTGAACTGTAGTTGGTCGTGGTGCCAGTGGTGGTGGTGGTGGTGTCTCCCGTCGATGCCAATGCCGAGGAGCGAGGACATGTGTATTCCAATTTACTGAGTCCACCCTGTTTGTTGAGCCATAGACCGGCATGGGTCTATGAACGGAAGGCGGATTGCGGTGAAGAGTGTGTGGTATTTCCTCCCGTGGTGAGGACTGTCGTTCCTCAAATGGCGGTGGTGCAAGTCGCTGACGGTCATGATATGTGGCATGACTAATATACCGGCGAAATGGTGGTGCTGATTCGTCCCGATGACTCCGCGGTGTTCCCCTTGAATATAGCGTTTTGCTAAAAGGGGGCAGTGCGGGAGGTTGTCTATGTGGTGGATTATCACCCAGCCAAACTGTCTCCATAGATGACACGGGTCAACGATAGTAGTCTGAAGGGCTGTAGATATGCCCGTAGTCGGGTCTTTGTCAGAGTCGTCCTCGATTCGGCCCTGATGGAGTTGGCCTGTCGCGGACGTCCGAGATGGTTCAAAATTCTGTTCCCGCCTGTGAGGCATCTCGGAAGGTGGCATCGCTAACAGGCGAAAACAGGGTTTTGTGTGCTGAGAATTCGTCAGATGAGGCTACCTCTTGATCGAGGGAGTCCTCGCTGAATGGAGATGGAATTGAACTGAGCTCTCTATATGGTGTGGGTGTGAGTTCGCTGCACGTATTTACTGTTGTTCTTCGGGCCTCACATTAGGCACCACTTGTAGCTCGCCGGGTAGTGTCAGCCCATTCCGATGTCTCATGTCTACTCGCCGCGCCGTAAGTGCATGACAAGTGATGACGCTGGTTAGCATCTGGTCTCGGGGTGACGGACCTTGAACGAGACTGCCCTGCGGGAAACAAAAACCGGCTCCTAAGGCCGGTGGAACTCAATTGTTCCGGTAGCAATTTTGTGATCTATGGACTTACAAGATTTGATTTGGTGACCTAAAAATATAAGTCTATACAATGCATTTACCTAACTAATTGAAAATATGCTAGATAAAACCACAGTAAGAACATACGAAAATACAAGACATAGAGGCATGTAGATGAACTTTTTAAACATGGGCTCCCGGAGGTACCACACAGACTCGTAGGTCCGCAAAGGTATCCCCACAAGGGAGGCTCCCGTACACGAGACATAGCTATTTAACTTAATATAAGTTATTATACCTCTAAGCTAAAAGGAAGAAGGCTATCTCAGATGAAAAAGTGATGTGCCTCACGCGGGCATTACTCCTAGTGCTAGTTTGGGTGAGGAGTATTATCGTGGCATGGACCGTCGTTGCTGAATCCTTGCGAGAGGCAAGTGCCTCGCGCAGGCCCCCATCTCGGGAAGGTGTCACCACGGCTTAAAACGGGAGAAGAATAGTAGGCAAAAATGGGCCCCCTCTAATATTTCAAACAAAAAAATGCTATAGAAAGAAAAGACCATACCTAGTGAGATTATAACTATAGGGGTGCGTACTGATTTACGTGATGAAGGAACAGAAGATTCGCGATGGATTCCTTCATCACCGTCTTATGTGATTCCTAATATGCTGAGTTAGAAGTTTCGCTTTATTTTTGTGAGCCTTCTGCTTTGCTTAATTCTTTTTTGTTTGTTTTCAGAACAAGAATTAGTTTAGGCCGCAACTGGCTGATATCTACCTAACTATTAGACATGGCTGCCACGGAGAACAGATGCCCGAGGACATCAATACTGTAGACAGCGCTCATACATGTTACTTAGCGGGATCTCTGAACAGGTGAGAATCCGGACATTCCGCTTCGCAACCACATGAAACATTACAAGACATGGTTTACATTTCACGGAAGCATTATTAGGCCATATCTCCTATCGCCATGGCGGGGGTAAGAGAGACGAATGCACACAATAAATGTCCTTCCCGTAAGGGCGTGGCAGATCTGAATATCATGCCCAGACATTTTAACAGAATTCGGTGAGAATACGTATCTCGCCCGTCACCAGGTCCTATGGAACTAACCGTTTAACCTGTCGTTAGGTTTATATACAAGTTGCCAGTTTTGCACTGCGGTGCGGGAGGATTGTCAGTAAATAAAATAATAATTAATACATGTGTTTTCGCAGTGCTTTCCTACATTGGCTTAATGTGCTAATTACTAAGTAGTTGAAGATACTCGGGGATGTGTATGTGATACCACACCCTAACCATCACCGCTCGGAAACCCCAATAGTTTCCCAGAGTCGGATCAGCCCATGGTGCGGATAGGGACATCCAAACAATTAAGAAGCCACAAGGCTAAGAGGAATATGAAGAGAGACAAAATCTTGGATTTATGAGTCTTACCGGAGTGTGGGGCTAGATTATAGATATATATACACCTGTGCAAAAGTTAAGCACCACCCTATTTTTACGCACATGCGAGGGTATATTCATGTGCTATGAAGAAAGCAATAGCATAAACATTTATGTACCCATCCATCTTAGTGCAAGAGGTAATAATGCAACTAGAGGAATGCTGATTATGATGGTGGGGAAACACTGTATGTTTTTGTTGGAACTTGAAAACGAGGCCTGAATATGGTTACGTTGACACAACTGACAACTATTGCCCTACAGTTGACACACGTGGCTAGATTGTCATTAATGGTGTCTGAAAACGAAGTTTAACATCTGTGCACGAGTTTGAGACTGTCATTATTAATACCGGGTATATCCACCTTGTGCCTGGATGACAGCCTGGACACGACGTCTCATGCTGGTCACCAACCGACTGATACGCCATTGTGGTATTCGTTGCCATTCAAGATGGAGTGCGTCTGTTAATTCCTGTAGGTTCTGCACAGGAGGATCCCTCCTTCTCACCATGTTTCCCAGAATGTCCCAGATATGCTCAATAGGGTTCATGTCAGGGCTCCTTGCTGGCCATGGTAGGGTTTCGATGGCATTCTGGCGGAGGTATTCATGCACAGCTCTAGCACGATGTCGTCGGGCGTTGTCATCCATGAATATAGGGTGGGTTCCAGGTGCATGATTTACAAAATGAGGGACCACAACTCTATCCAGTATGGAATCTTGATATCTTTGTCCATTTAGTGTTCCAGGTACAGTCAACAGATCCAGCTTACAATCAAATGAGATGCACCCCCATATCATAACGGAACCTCCACCAAATGGAACTTCTTCCATGAGGTTACGTTGGTCGTACGCCGTGCGTCTGGACCTCCATACACGAGCTCGACCATCTGTGGCAGAAGCAGGAACCGACTTTCATCGGACCAGTGTACCTGTCTCCAGGATCTCATGTTCCAGTGTCTTCTTTCGTTGCACCACCTCAGACGCTCCTCTTTGTGGTGTGCAGTGAGGAGAGGACGTCTGACAGGTCTCCTAGCTTTCATGCCAGCAGCATACAGTCTCCTTTTGACGGTAGACATTGACACTCTATTGCGCGTTTCCCATTGCTGGCTGAGCACGCTGCTGTTGGTGAATGGAGATCTCCTAACAAGGCGTACTAGGGCTCGATCATCACGGGCAGTAGTCTTCTTCGGTCTTCCAGATCTAGGCCTGTCCTTCACCTCGTTAGTTTGCCCATGTTTTGCAATCAAACGACTGATTACAGTATGGTTAATGTTCAGCTGTCTGCCAATCTCTCTGCATGACATACCAGTGGTATGCATGCCTATGATTTGCCATTTCACACGATCACTTAACCTTCGTCTTACCATAGCGGTTCACAATCAAGAGCTAATTCTCTCTGTACAAATAAACCACGGTCATGAACACAAAATTCCTAATCTTGTCGCCTAAATCTGTATGTAATGTTCTACACCTCAAACTGGACTTTTACATAACTGAACACGTGTGCTGTTTCCCGCCACGCACGGACATCAAGCGGCGTGAAGTCATGCATGCATGTGCATTTCGTACTTGGAATTATGTCAGCTAACGCGGGGACAAAAAGTATGGCAGCCTAGTTGTACCATCATGTTTCTACGTTCTATTGTTTTTGCTGGTGCTTATACATATAATTGGGTTTGTAGCAGCATGTATGGCTCTTCCTGTTATGTTTGATGGTTTTCCAGTTTGGTACGCGGTAGAGGTGGTTGGAACATCAACCCATCATCTCAGCAGTTTCGTACATGTTTCTACGTTCTATTGTTTTTGCTGGTGCTTAACTTTTGCAATAGTGTTGCAGCGGAATCACTCTGTATGTACTCTGACTGTTTCCTAATTGCTTCTCTTAATGTGGTGGATGGCTAAGTTAAGCACCAGCAAAAACAATAGAACGTAGAAACATGTACGAAACTGCTGAGATGATGGGTTGATGTTCCAACCACCTCTACCGCGTACCAAACTGGAAAACCATCAAACATAACAGGAAGAGCCATACATGCTGCTACAAACCCAATTATTGGTGTACGATTTCGCGAAGTAATCATTGGTACCCCCATTTAGTTGAAGACCACAGAGGCACTGAAGGGAATTGTGGAGAAAGGGTATCCAGAACGGACTGTTAGATTCATATAGGACAGCTTTATACTACTTGGCATAAGCATTTCCTGAATTTAGTATGTCAAACAGACGATCAAAGAAAGCACAGAACTCAGCAGTGGGTCCACATTCGATGAACTTGGGCAATTTTAAGACAATCTCAACAAAATCTAAAGCCTTAGATACAGATGAACTGCAACAAGCTTCACTTTCATCTTCTGCTGATACCATTCTATGTGATTCCTTCGCAATCAGTTTGCCAGCCGGAAACCTTCACTTGTTTGCAGATCATACAATTTCTTAATGTAAGACCACTGAACTTCCTTACCATCCATGTTTACTAAAATAACATTATGGGCAAATGAATTTCTGATAAGCTTAATCATGTGGCAGGGATCTGGAAATACAAATACCCTTGTGGTGGGATCGACCGGATTGACAAACCAGGGCTGGATGGTAGTAATATCTGGTCCCAGCACTGCACCGCAGCGGCGACGACGAACTGGCCTGTTCCTCACTTAGCCATCCACCACATTAAGAGAAGCAATTAGGAAACAGTCAGAGTACATACAGAGTGATTCCGCTGCAACACTATTGTCGCAGGCAGCGTCATTGGAAACTCTTCCACAGGTACATCGCAAAGTAATATACAAATGTACCTGTCTGTTTAGTGGCGTTTCCACCAGTGCCACCGTTGACACTGGTGCTTCAATCACTGTATTTAACAAGCGCTTATATGAGAGCATCCAACCTCATAAGAAGCCTCCCCTTAAGCCTACAAACATTTACCTACAGGCGGCTACGGGAGCTGATGTGCCTGTAGCCGGTGTAGTCAATTTAGTCATCCAAATAGAGGAGATGCAATTCATACAGCGAGTTGTCATCGCCTCTATTCATAACGATGCCCTACTTGGCTCTGATTTCCTCAGTCCTAGCGAAGCCATCATACAATGCAAACAATAGGAACTCGACATACACGGCCGTAGAATACCTCTTGGACCGGCATCGTCGTTATGCGACACGTGTGCGGTTATATTATCAAGTACCGCCACAGTTGAGCCAGGACAAGAACAAATCTTATCGGCCACCGCACCACAGTTAGGAAGTAACTCACACATCGCCATGCTGGAACCCGATCCTGATTATATGATCGCCTCACAATGCGCAAGTCTCCGCATAATAGTAGACACTACTAATAAGGAAAATATACCTTTTAGAGTGTTCAATGGTACCGCAGATCCCATCACTCTCGAACCAGGAGTATGCTGCAGCCATTTAGTGGACATAATCTCATTGGAATCACCTACGCCCGCTGACACACCACCACATATGACTGATGATTTACCCGAACATTTACATGATTCGTATCTACATGCCACATATGATTACAGCAATCACAGAAACGTGAAATCCGGAAATTACTGCATAAATATCGCAATAGATTTTCCTCCGGATACATGGATCTCGGAGAAACTCATCTCGTATGACACTCCATCGACACAAGCAATAATCGCCCCATACGACAACCGGTACAACGTCTTCCCATTCATAAGGAAGTGGAAGCGCACCAACAAGTGAATGACATATTGCGGACTGGTATTATTGAACCCTCAGCATCTACCTAATAGTACAAGGAGGCAAAAAGGACGGAACCTTGCAGTTTTGTATTGACTACCGCCACCTTAATGATCTCAGCGGATAGATCAGGCCTTGGATTCCTTGTCCGGAGCCAAGTGGTTTTGTACCCTTGACTTGGCTAGCGGTTACTGGCAAGTAACCCTGTGATGAAGCTGACATGGAAAAGACCGCATTCGTTTGTAGGGATGGCCTTTTCCAATTCCACAAGATGCCCTACGGGTTGTGCAATGCTCCCGGAACTTTTGAACTCCTCATTGAGCAGGTATTAACCACCCTGCAATGGGAAATCTGTCTTTGTTACATCGATGACGTAATAGTCTTCGGACCCATGTTTGAGAAAGCCTTAATAAACTTGGACACCGTGCTTTCCCGATTCCACACGGCCAATTTAATACTCAAACCTAAGAAATGTCATCTCTTTAGACAGAGTGTTGAGTTCCTGGGACACGTCACATCCGGTGATGGAGTGGCTACTCAGCCATCGAAATCTAAGGCAGTAGCAGAGTGGCCACAACCCTCTTCAGTTACGGAGACACAGAGTTTTCTTGGCTTATGCCAGTACTATCGCTGTTACATCTGACATTTCAGCGAGATTGCTTCACCCCTCTACAAGATCACTGAGAAAGATCGACCATTTGAGTGGATGAGAGAGTGTGAAGGCTCCTTCAATGCACTGAAGGAACTCTTGACGACCGCCCCGATTCTTGCTCACCATAATCCAAACCTCGATTTCATCCTAGACACTGACACACCAGCTTACGCTATCGGCGCAGTTCTATATCAGGTCATGATGGAATGGAGCAGGTATTGGGCTATGGTTCGCGTACTCTGAATAAAATGGAGAGAAGATACGCAACCACCAAGCGAGAACTGTTAGCGGTGGTCCATTTTGTCAAGTATTATAAACACTTTCTGTACGGGCGCCCTTTTACACTCCGTACAGACCATGCCTCACTACGCTGGCTCAAGAACCTGAAAAATCTGGAGGACCAGGTAGCGAGATGGCAGGAATCCCTGCAGGCTTATAACTTCAACGTTGTTCACCGTCCCGGCAAATTGCATGGGAATGCTGACGCCCTTAGCAGAATCGGTGTGGAAGTTGAACACGAAGAGGCCGCCACCATGACACAGTCAACACAGCCATCTCTGGAGTTCCCTGAATTGGGGTGCGCAGAGTGGAATCCAGAGAAAATCGCACACCTCCAAACAACAGACGTGGAGACACGAAATATATACGCGTGGATCCAGGAGGGGGTACGTCCCCCCAAGGAATCGGTAACACCACTTTCCACTACAACAAAATATTATTACCAGCGGTTTGAAGAATGTCAATTAATAAATAACGTTCTATATATTAATGACCGTTTGGTAATCCCGGAAAGTTATCGTGAACTCATATTGAAACAACTACATGATAACCCCGGGCATCTGGCCGTGGAAAGGACTGTTGCCCGCATCAAATTGAGATTCCACTGGATCGGGATTCGCGATAGTGTCAAGGCATGGGTTGCCAAATGTATCCCATGCCAAAGATGCGCTGTTGGCCAACACCATATCACACCATCTCAAATTAAGATTGTTGGTGCACCGTGGGAGCGAGTGGCTATTGACTCGCTCGGACCCTTGAATACGACGGATGATGGAAATAAATACATCCTCGTATTACAAGATTATTTTACGAAGTGGGTAGAAGCATTTGCTCTGCCGGACCAAGAGGCATCTGTAGTTCGGATCGACTGGTCGGGTACTGGCCATACCAGCTAAGCTGGGTACATGCCGCCCGTCCTGGATTCGTTTCCTGAACACGCCCCCCTGGGTAGAGCCATAAGCGTATATGAGCCTATGAGAGAGATCGCGTTGCGAAAACGATTAAGTTCATTAAAATGCATGATGCGCATGCGTACATCTAGATTCTATTTTTGATAGAGCACGTAGTTTACAACCAAGATAGGATGGCGCTTTAGTGTACCGAGATGGTACCATGTAATCCTTTTTGATTACCTATTCCCGTTAAATCTGGCATTAATCAAGACTAGAATTCGACGGGATTTTTAAATCTGTAAACCATTTCAAAATCGGTTAAGAAATGGCTGAGTTATCGACGGAATGCCCTTCTTGATTATCATCAACATATTGCCATGACATCATAACCACGTGGACGCAGAACTTCTAGAATGTTCTAGAACATTCAGCTGTGCTATTATTAGCTACATGCTGATTGGCTGTTGCTCAAACGATGATTGGTTGGGGCCTGCGCCTGTGACACCACGAGGAGTATAAAAGGAGACGCGATCCAGAGATCGAGAGCATCCTCGGCCAGGGGCTGAACAGGTTGGATCTGTACTAGCTGCGATCAACAAATATTGCGCATATGACTTCAGTTTTCTGTTCTTCTCCCGTAGCTAGCAGTACCCATCCCACCGCAGTAAGAACAATTTTGTAACTCCCTACTTACAGGAGTAATTTGGAACTTTCTGATTACTGTTCACGAATGTCAATATCTATTTCGGAACACAAATTTGCGGTGAGGTCATTATGGCCTGAATATGTGAGTCTACAGATGTAGAGGCAGGATGTTCTTTGATGGATGACTCACCGGATCTGCCGGCCACGCCAAAAAGTGGTATTTCAACTATCACTGCACTGATATTGTGTAGGCTCTTCTGACTTTCGACCGCAGCAAGTGAACTCTGCCCGTTGGGTCTTCAGAGCTGGCTCACGTACCCAGCACCGTGAAGCTTTGTTTTGTATCTTCGTTTGCCTCTGACAACCCCCACTTGTGATCGGATTGTTTAAAATTTCCATCTATGCCATCGGTGTATGGGAACTTTCTTCACCACAGTAGTACTATGGGATCTTTTGCTGACTGCTCGTTAGGCATCCTATTAGGCTTACAGTGCTGAGCGATGTACCCCTCCCGCCAAGAGTGTTCTTATGGAAGTCTTGTTTGTGGAAAACAGCTTTCGGGAACCAACCTGCGGGAACTTTCTAGCTTCCTGAGAATGCATCAACGCACGTCAAACTACGGAATGACGTATCAATTTCAGTAACATGGCAGCCTAACTTAAGAATGACTACCGAGTATTCAAGTAACTATACTTCACAATTATTTCTCTATATGTATTTTGCTAATTATATTGTATCCAAAAGAATGGTGCCGATGACTAAAAGGTACCGTAACGGTTCTAGGACCACTAGTTATAATTTCTGTATCTGTTTATAGTTATTCTCATTTTCGTCCATGTGTTGCTAACCGCACTATAGTAGGTTCGTTAACCTGTAGCCTATCAGCGTACGTAGCAATTGTACCCCGCAGGATGATATAGGTATATTATTAGTTACACCAGTGTTTTGACGGGGGTACAGGCTGTCACACGCGCAAACAAATATAATTGTTTGCGCGTGAGGTAACAGCCTTTACCCATGTCAAAACTCTGGTGTAACGAATTTATTACCCCCCAGACGTCGAAGATAGAGATTTTATCATAACGTGACAATATAATTAGATAAGCACTTCTTGAATTAGACATCTCTAGGCTAGTTCTGCAAGAGTGAAATTGACACGTTTTGCCTTGGCTGTCCACCAAAAACGGCATCTATGGTTGTGTTCACACTAGAGAGTTAATCTGGAATAACATCATACTTCGGTATGGACTTATCATAGACTAATTACTCCTACAATTAATTCTATGAGTAAGCCACTTCACATCGGTATGTTACAGAAGCCCTGGATGGCTATGCCCGAGAAAAAATGTATCTCTAGCGCTCGACTTAATATCTCGAGCGCTCGACTTAATAACTCGAGCGCTCGAGATAATGATGTCAAGCGCTCGAGATAATTATGTCAAGCGCTGGAGATAATTATGTCAAGCGCTCGAGATAATTATTTCGAGGGCTCGAGATAAATTTGTTCTAAGAATTTGTTTGATGTGACCGCATATTGTTGAACAGATGCATGTGGTAATCAAATTAAAAGAATATTTGCTCTTATGTAACACTTCACGAATATATGTACGCCCTCCATACATCTCCCTCCTATTAAACACTTACGTGTGTAGACATCGATGATCCATCTGCGCAAACACACGAGCGCGCAAATTTATATATATTTATAGTACTATGACCTCCACCATTTCGTTACTATTGTGGTCTTTCATCCCATTTTCTGTAAAACATATCCATTACGGGATGATGGACGTGTTTACATAAGTTACCCTGAATCTGGCCATAATTTCATCAGAGTTATAAACACATAATAATTGTGTCATAGTATTGGTCCGACAGCCCATTAGTCCGACAGTCCATTGGGCCGACAGCACATTGGTTCGACAGCACATTGGTCCGACAGCTTATTGGTCTGACAGCCCATTGGTCTGACAGCATACTGATCCGACAGTCCATTGGTCCGACAGTCCATTGGGCCGACAGCGCATTCCGACAGCACATTGGTCCGACAGCACACTGGTCCGACAGCGCAATGGTCCGACAGCGCATTGGGCTGACAGTGCATTGTTTCTTTCTACTGAGACGTTGCCCTCCATATAGGTCACACCCACCCACCCCACACCCATTTGGTTATATCATTCATCTGTCGACCTTATCTTATGGTTTTCCGCACCTCTTTACATATATCCTTGAATGCATACCAATTGATATTCGTCTACCCGTCGGTCCCATGGGAAGCCACCACCTCGCTCCATGATATAGCTTTGTTATTTCTAAAAGTCGATCCAACTTTGGCGCTGCGTAATTGCATATTATCATAAAGTCTTTCTGCGCATCGGAAGTTGCTTATAATATATGTTGCTGGAGGGACATAACCTGTTCTGGCCAAATGGTCATTATGATGGCATGGTACATATTTAGTGACCATCTGCTTCTAATCACTTCTAATGCGTGTGGCCACTTAAACACTTGTATGTATTAAGCACCGCTAGACCACCACCCTCCACCCCAACGCCACAATTCCTGGTCATTTCCTGCTCAGTTACAATTTGAATCCGAAGCAATGAAAAACATATGAGTATTTCGAAACTAATTTGACTGGGCGCCGTTTCCATTTAAAGAGTGAAAATATTTTCAAAATATTCATAATTGTCATGAAATTGAGATTCTGGAACATCGCGAAATGCTACGGAAATAAATAATACATTATACCGATGAAAATATTTTTTTGTAACGAAGATTATCTTGGTGACGACGGAGGGGATGATACAACTTTGGTTATACTGATGATGATATTGATGACATTGAAGATTATCTTGGTTATAATGATACCGAAGATGATACTAATGACGATGGCGATGATGATAATCTTATTTGCAACGATAATGATGATGATACTGATGATGACGATGATGATAATCTTGGCTGTGATGATGATGATGATGATGATGATGATGATGATGATTGTATTGATGAAGCACATGTTATCAGAGTTTATTGATTGACAATTATGAATAAATTAGTGAGTAATTCACACACGCTCACACTCACGCATCGACAACCGCGTCAAGCAATGTCTCGCAAGGCCTGGTTTAGGCCTAGGTAAAGCCTAGCAAAGCATGGCTAAGACCTAGATAAGGTCTACGTAAGGCTTATAAAGCCAGGCAAAGGCCTTAGGCAAGCTTAGCTAGATATTACCTAGGTCTTAGGCAGGCTTTGCTATGCCTTTCCTAGGCATTAGCCAGGGTTTGCTACGCCTTACTTGGGCTTTGCCTAGGCGTTAGCCAGGCTGCTAGGCCTTACCTAGACATTAGCTAGGCCTTATCCAAGCCTTGCACTACATTACATAGGCCTTAGCCATGCTTTAACTAGGCCGTAGCTAGGCCCTGGTCAGACATTATTGGTCCTTACCTAGGCCGTAGCCATGCTGTGCTAGTATTTACCTGGGTCGCACCCATGCTTTGCCAGACCATTCCTAGGCCATAACCAGGCTTTGCCAAGACTTACCAGGGCCTTACCTAGCCTTTAACCAGGCTTTGCTAAGCGCTAACTAAGCCTTACCCAGGCTTGACTAGGCCTTACTTATCCCTTACATAGGCCTTTGTCAGGCTGTGATAGACTTTACCTAGACATTAGCCAGGCTTTGCTAGACATTGCCTACGACTTAGCAAGACTTTGCTAGGTCTTAACTAGGCCTTATCTAGACCATAGCCTGGTTTTGTTAAGCCCTATCTAGGCCTTAGTCAGGCGTTGCTAAGCCGGACTTAGGCCATTATACAAGCTTTGCAAGCCTTACCTAGACCGTAGCCTGGTTTTGTTACGCCTTACTTAGGCCTTACTTAGGCGTTTCTAAGCCGGACTTAGGCCTTATCCAAGCTTTGCAAAACCATATCTAGGCCTTAAGCAGACTTTGCTAGGCCGTACCTAGATATTACCTAATCCTTAGCCAGGCTTTGCTAAGCTTTACAATAGGCCTTACTTAGGCCTTAGCCAGGCTTTGCTCAGCCTTACCTAGACATTACCTAGGTCTTAACCAGCTTGGATAGGCCGTTGCCATGCCTTAGCTAGGCCTTAAATAGGCCTTATCCAGACAGTAGCCACGCATTATCCATGCCTAAGCTAGGTCTTAGCCAGGCTCTGCTGGCTTAACATAGGCGTAGCCAGGCCTTGCTAACATTTACCTGGGTCTTACTGGGGCCTTAGCGAGGCTTTGCTAAGCCGTAACTAGGCCTTAGCACAGACCTTGCTACACCTTACTTAGGCCTTAATCTAGTCATTATCCGGGATTTGCTAGGCCTTGACTAGGTCTTAGCCAGGCTTTTCAAGACTTTACCTAGGCCGTAGCCACGCTTTGCTGAGCCTTATCTAGGCCTTAGCCACGCTTTGCTAAGCCTCATATAGGCCTTAGCCAAGCTTTGCAGGACCTTACGTAGGCCTTGGCCAGGTTTTGGTAGATCTTACATGGGCCTTAGCAAGGCTTTGTCAGGCCTTACATAGGTCGTATCCAGGCTTTGATAGACTTTATCTCGGCCATGGCCACGCTTTGCTAGACATTGCCAAGGCCTTAGCCAGACCTTGCTAGGTCTTAGCTAGGCCTTACATAAGCCGTAGCCAGAATTTCTTAGGCCTTACCTAGGCCCTAGCCAGGCTTTACTAAGCCTAACCTAGGCCTTAGAAGGCTTTGCTAAGCCTAACCTAGGCCTTATCCATGCTTTGATAAACTTTACCTAGGCCTTAGCCAGGCTTTGTCAGACATTGCCTACGCCTTAGCGCGACTTTGCTAGGTCTTAGATAGGCGTTATCTAGGCCGTAGCCAGCCTTTGTTGGGCCTTAACTAGGTCTTACCTAGGCTTTGCTACATCGTACTTAAGCCTTATCCAAGCTTTGCAAGACCTTAGCTAAGTCTTTGTCAGGCTTTGTTAGACCCTGCCTAGACATTACCTTTGCTAAACCTTACCTAGGCCTTAGCCAGACTTTGCTAAACATTAGTTAGGCCGTACACAGGTATTAGTCATGCTTTGCTAGGTATTTAGAGAGCATCACGAGCAATGGTCATCCCTGTTCTTAACGTTGACCACAGCACGATTTCCTCTTATCAATGGAAAGGGCACGATATATTAGCCACCCCGTAATGCCTCGTATCTAGCGATGTTGAGGTACAGTGCATCAACTTGGTATACTGACCAGCCAGAGCCTTCGTGAGTGTAGTTGTCAAGCTTTGCAACACCTTGGCTTAGGTATCTTTCACAGGCACGTCAGTGACGCTTGCCTTAAGGAGCGCCTGATGCTGAGACCAGAACAGTGGGGCTGTGGTCAAACTTTAGCCTGGAACTCAGTCCTGCTTGACGATGCCCTCCAGTAGATTGCCAAATTCGGCATTTGAGCTTCTTTGGCGCCATATAATAAAATATGGGATTCGTCTACTAATATACATAATCAACATATCTTGGTTGTAGAAATTGTATCAATGTACTATCCAGTAGAACCTATTGAAGCAAAATTAAAATGTCCGGCAATATGAACGGATGGAGGGACTGACAGATGGATGAACGGATGAGTTTGCGCAAACAATAAAAGTCTCCTTAATCACACATTTAATGTTTCAATAATGTACTCCAATTAAATCTCTGGTTATCAACAAAAAAAACAGGAAAATACAAGGATTTACACCTGTCCAAGAAGTGGGAATCTAAGCTATAGAGGAAATGCTAAATATCCAGAAAGATGAACGGCAGGGCGTGCGCGCACGAGCAGGAAGACTGATAAAGTATATGAGGCTTCAAAGAATAAGAATCAACCTAGGTCTAAAGATGTATCAATATGCTCCCAGTAAAACGTAAGTTTTTGAAGAAAAGAAATGAATCGTTAATACATTTTGACACGTTCTGCAAGATGAACGAACGTACTGACGAACGAACACATTGATGGATGGCGAATCGGAGTGCAAATTAATCACACGAGTTCTAATATTATAATGAAACCATAACAATCACCTATAAGTGGTGTCACTGCTGCTACAGCTACTGCTATTGCTGCTGCTGCTGCTCCTGCTACCGTTACTACTCCTGCTACTACTGCTACTCAACAACAACAACAACAACAACAACAACACCGTTGCCGTCGCCGCCCCCGCCCCATTGCCACTACTACTACTACTACTACTACTACTACTACTACTACTACTACTACTACTACTACTACTACGGTAGTAATAGATCCGGTGGTATTAAAATTATCTCGGGCGCTCGACATAATTATGTCAAACCTTCGAGATAATATGTCGAGATAATATGTCGAGCGCTTGATATAACTATTTCGAGCGCTTGACATAATTATCTCGAGCGCTCGAGATATTAAGTCGAGCGCTCGAGATATTAAGTCGAGCGCTCGAGATACTATTTTTTCGCAGACATAGCCCTTCACGGCTTCCATACGATTGCGATTGATAATTAACTCGCCGTTTTTATGGCTATGATTAATTTGTCGAGTAATGCATTCGCTATTCGACTACAAGTGTTTTGCGGGATATAAAACCTTGCTGCAGCAACAGCTCCAGTCAAATTAGTTTCAAAATATGCAACAACGTTTCCGTATAGTTGTCTTGAAAGTGAGTCACTTGAAATCTTGAAATTCAATAATTCCGAAGCGGGCGCGTATCCGCCAATTTAGCAACATGCATATTATTATAAAGAGCTTTATGGTTAGCTGCGCAGTAAAACTAAAACACGTTTTTGTGCGAGACATACCGTGTGGCCCCTCGCGTGAGGGAAATACAAGATCATCCATCCCTGATCTTAACCAATCAAATAACAGCATTTGGTCATGTGACATTACTCAGTGGTAATAATAGTTGGTACACCTCTCCAACAGCAAGCAGAATTAGAAACGTACAATGACACACACAGTGTTCTTTAAGTCGTGGTTTTGAAGTTTTGCCTCCAGGTAATGACAATACAGCTGATGTAGATGTTGTATCAAATGAGCATGATTATTCCCAGCTTGTTATAGTTTTGCAGTGCTGCAGTCTGTCTGTATATGCACAGAATATTGTTGTGTATATTGCAGGATTTATTGTTCGAAAATTGTTGAGGAGCCTTACTTGTAGAGCATGTTCAGCAGCCTTAACAGCTGCAGCCAATGCAGTTAGCTTTTCTGAATTTTTGGTTTAAAAAAAACAATGGTGGATTAACAGTGCCGTCACCGGACGTTGTTAAAATTTGCAACATAACCGAAAAGTGCATATAAGAGGGTTCATTGTCAATGGTAGGCCGGATAGCTCACGAAATCTGTTACTAAAAGTACAATGCAAGGTATTGTCATGTCTTTCATTGGGACAGTTATTTCCACCCCTTAATGAGCATATATATGATTCTGAATTTCCTGAAAATCATGCAATGTCGCTAATTAAATTAATCATAAAGGAATACACTACAGCGAAGCACTTTCATGTTGGCCGGCTATGCACAGAAGGTATCAAAGGTCGTAATGTCAGAAGCAAATTGACCAATTCAATTCTGTTTCAAGGTCAGTAATATGGCATGATAATGATGTACGATCACCCTTGGCCATTTAGTGATCAACCGAGCCACCGACAGGCTCTGTAGTGGTCTTGGACAATGTCCATTCGCAGGTCTAGAGGCCATTTTTGAAAATGTACCACTCGGAGGACTGGCTCGGTAACAGAATCAATCATTCCAGTTCTATATTTTCAAAAATAGTCTTGTCCGGTGAATGGACACTGATTCAGAAATCAAAATGATTATTGGCTTTCACTGCTCTTAAAGCTTATAAATCTTCCACATGTGAAACTGTTTTTCATTTTGAATTGGTTATGCTAAAATATGTTGCTGTTCTCGATAGCAACAGCTTTCTGTTACCTTTGTAATGTATCTCCAAATGTGAAAATAAATCAACTTGAGTGTGGAGTAATTATCACTTTCAAGCTGGGGTGATTCAATTTCAAATCATGCAGATAAGCTACGGAATATTTTGAAACTGTTTTCGACTAATATAAATGCCCAAAAACTATCTGTCAGTTCTGTATAGATCTATCCTACCGTTAATTGAATTTACTTTGTACAATGTCTGTATAATAATTGTAGATTATTCCACAATAGTGCTGAAATTATTGCCAAATTAAGGACACCCGCAATGATAATGATATAGCGACAGAATGATATAATGATAATGCAATTATTTATATTATATTGCTACATGTATGATGGCTCAATGCTACAAAATGACAATGATATAAAGATAATATATTCGTAATAAGAATAATACTGGTGTTAAAATGAAATAGGTTGTGTAATGTTAAAGTTATAATAATCATAATAACATATTGTTATAATGCCATAATGTTGACAGTGATATGATGGTAATACTGATGATGATGATGACGATAATAATCAAAATGATAATAATAATAATCAAGGTAGCCAGTGCTGGTGACGGTACTAGTGATTGTAATAATGATGATAATAATATTTGTAATAATATATATGTACATAGTTATTTGTATATATTGTACATTTGTGTAAAATGTGACCTAAATTTGTAAATAAATTGAATTTGTTACCATTTCCCTGTACGGGGAAGAGGGTATTTTTGCCCGCACACGTCTGTATCTAAAAGAACTGGCGTGCACGATGATTTCCAGACCTCGGCCGTGATCTGGTTAAAAGAATCTGGAACGGATCGGATCTAATTATAGATCTATGAATATCAACACAAGAAAGCGTGTGACCATACACCAGGATTCCACAACTTTCGGCATAATCCGAAAAAATACGGAAAATCGCATAACATCCAAATAATCAGAAAACTGTGTGCATGGTGAGAAGATCGAGTGGGCAAAGGGTCTGCAGCCTCTAATTGTAATTGTACACATGGTATGATTATAATGATATGATGATATGACAATAGAGTGACAATGATGATAAAGATCCATGCTTCATAATTCAATTTCAAAGCAAGCATACGTGTAGGCTGTTGGATATTTTGAAACCAATCTGACTTGAAGCCGTCAAAGACAACGGCAGCTAATGCTTTGATGGTAAAGATTTGTCCAAAAAGTTTTTATTAAAGTTTTGCTAAAGTAGTGATTGCCTATTCGTTGGCTTTTTATTTACTTTTACCATGGAAACGACTGGCTTTGTAATCGAGCCAGTCATTACAGTGATACAATTTCAAATATATTTGTTTCTTGTCCTTCAAATCGGCATTCCTCCAGACCACTGTAGAGACCGATTTTTGTCTGGCATGACGATTAAAGGGTTAAAATAATATTTGTTATCATTATCCTGTAGTATGTCAATATCTCTATTTCACAATGAAGCTACTGTGTAATTTTGTAAATATGCATCTGATTTTCATGTTATTATTTCCAATAAATCTAAATTAATTTATCTGATTCATTTGTTTGTTGCTAAGATATATTTACCCATTTCACACCAAGATTAAGTATCATTTTTATACACCGCCAAGTATTTTGTGATGGCGCCGTCCGGGCGGGTGGCAGAGTGGTTTCTGGATGATAACTTGGTTACTGTTTTTCGGATCGCTTTGAAACTCTTCAAAGACTGTTTGGACTACTCTGGGGAACAGACCTATCGAAATGGAGGAATCCAGTTTATGGATCAGTCACATGACGTCATAATCAACTATGTCACATATAGCTTGACGTCACAATCCAGTGTCATAATCACTTCTCTTCATTGATGGCAATGCACGTCCACGCCGGGGAAGAGTCGTTAATGAGTTTTTGACTACCCATGGTATTGAGAGAATTTTGTGAACTAACTCTCCAGATCTCAACCCCATAGAGCATTTGTGGGATCAGTTGAAGTGAGCTGTTTACCGTAGAGTGAGCGATGACACGACTTGGTGGCATGCATCATGTGTTACAAGAGGAGTGGGTGGCTATCCCGCAACATCGTGTCACTCGACTCATCAACACTATGAGAGCTCGGTGTCGCAATGTGTTACAGCGAAATGCTGGACACACATGTTATTAACGCTGTTAATCTGTGATCAAATGACGTGCTGTATGTTTGTTATGATTTGACTGAACACTCAATGAAATCTCTGTTTTGTGGTTACTAGTTATGACACGAATTGATAGTGAATAAAACCGGTTTTTGCAATTTTTGAAATGGGTCAGTTTTGCATTCAAGGCATGCTCATTAACACAGCGAAGGAACTTGCCGTGCAAGAGGATTTCCAGGCATGTGAGCCGCGTAAAAAAATGGGTCCAGATCGGATCAAAGTCTGGATCTATGGATATCTTGTAAACTGCTGGTCGGATTTGATTCAAAGTTTAACACTTAGGATTCTACAATATTTGGCATGGTCTAAAAAAATCAAAAATCCAAAAAAAAATCTGGAAAATCTGAACGCTTTATGTGACAAGAAATGGGAGGGTGAGGGTCTGCAATCTCTGATTTCTCTTGTTTATCAGGTTATTATTTTTAATAAATCTCTAAATTTTTCTGATCCATTTGTTTGTTCCTAAGATATATTTGGCCATTGCAGCCATGCATACCAAGATTAAGCACCATTTTTACCACTTTAATATGCTAAATATTTTGAAATTAAAATGATGAAAACAAAACGTTCCATAGTTATTGGGGGAAATTAGAATTTAGAATACAGTGATTGCCTTGGTTAATCTGTATGTTTGTCTGTCGGCTTCCAGCCTTGGTTAAGTTCTTGGTAATGGTTTAAGCTCTGCATATATTGTCTTATATCAATCAGTTAATCCTATTGAAACTAAATTCGAACACATGGTTACCTTATTAAAACTAAATTTGGACACATGGTTACCCCGAGATAGTGCAATGGCAGTGAGGTAACAGGGTCAATGTCATCGTGACCTTGAGCAATATTCAAGTTTTTCAAGTTAAATTTTCCGTTAATTTTTCTGTAAATTAACTACGTATTGTCTTTACCTCAGGATTTCTTCACCCTAGTGCAATCAAATTTGGACACATGTTAATACCTATATCAAGAGAATGCATAATATCTTGGTCTGGCAAGTATGATGATGTATCCAGTCCTCAATCATACTGTCTTTAATCATAGCTTTATTCATGAATACTCATTATTCCCTTCCATGTGCGTGTCACAAGATCCCCTGAAAGCTTGGGAATTTTACTGATCAGCTTAGCCTGGACGCAGAAGACCAGGCAGCCATTTCTCAGGTTTTCCCATGAGTGTTGCTTTTTGGAGGGGGTTGATGGTGGTGGATGGAATGGACATGGTAAGGGGCATGGCCACAATAGGAATCGGGCCTAATACACTTATCACAATTGTTGGGGGTGACTGTTCCGGCGATTATATTAAAAAATATCAGAAGCCAATTTGAAAACAATTTGACTAAAAGTTACTTTTTAACAAACGTTATAATACTCGTTAACATTTCAAGGTAGCTAAATATAGAACTGGTAGAATATTTTTGAAAACTGACTCTCTCAGGCATCTAAAGTTTCCAATCTTGGTTTTTAAAGTAAGCTGATTTCTCTCTACCATTTAACACATGTTTACTTATGTTGATAATATGCCTATATAATGGGAGGTACGGTAAATACGAAGATTGTTAACCATTTTGAAAATGATTTCGCTGATTCAGGTGCAAATATCACTGAAAATCGTGGATTATTTAAAACATACGTCCATCTAAATATTTAAATTATGTTCCAAATTTAATTTTTTAAACTCGCAATTAGTTTTTACTCAACAGTGGTTTGTTTGTTGATTACTTAGACACGGTATAGAGCAACAACAGTAATGAATATTGCTGACTATTTTGAAAAAAAATTCGTTGAAATGAGGGATCTACTTGACAAAATTTACTCTTAAGATGCCTGAAAATCGGGGATTATTGTTCAAAAATACCCTTCATTATATTCCGAATTTTATTTTAAAATCTGAAGTAATTTTGACACAACAGTGGTTTTAGACACGGCATATAGCGACAAGAGTAATGAATATTACTGACTATTTTGAAAGGGATTTCGTTGAAATACTTAACCGATATGTCTGAAAATCGGGGAGTATTTAAAACATGCACCCTTCTACATATGTTCCAAATTTTATTTTAAAATCTCGTGTAGATTTTACACAACACGGGTGTATTTGTATACATAGAGCCGCCAGTCCGTGTTTAGGTGTAATAGAGGTGTCGCTCTTTTGCCAGTCATACACACTGCAAAACAGCTGAGAGCTAGGCATCGAGGGTAATAGTGGAATATCCGACGCGCTTTTTCTAGTCAATACGGGGGTACCAAGTGAAGAGTTATCTTCTCTTGGATAGAGACGGGAGTGGCGCCCTCTGTTTGTTTGACTAAATAGCTTATTCGACTTTAGCCTATTTCATTTGGTGTAGTTGTCTGTTATGTTTGTCATTGATGTCTGTTCTGTTTGCCATTGATGTCTGTTCTGTTTGTCATTATTGTCCGTTCTGTTTGTCGTAGTTTGTCTGTTCTGTTTATCATTGATGTATGTTCTGTGTGTCGTAGTTGTCTGTTCTGTTTGTCGTAGTTGTCTGTTCTGTTTGTCGTAGTTGTCTTTTCTGTTTATCGTAGTTGTCTGTGCTGCTTGTCATTGATGTCTATTCTGTTTGTCATTGATGTCTCTTCTGTTTGTCGTAGTTGTCTGTGCTGTTTGTCATTGATGTCGGTTCTGTTTGTCGCATTTGTCTGTTCTGTTGGTCGTAGTTGTCTGTTCCGTTTGACAATAATCTATTCTGTTTGCCAATAGCCTGTTCTGTTTGATATTAGTCTGTTCTGTTTGACACATTAGTCTGTTCTGTTTGATAATAGCCTGTTCTGTTTAACAATAGTCTGTTCTGTTTGACAATAGCCTGTTCTGTTTGACACATTAGTCTGTTCTGTTTGGCATTAGTCTGTTCTGTTTGACGATGTTGCCTGGATTGTTTGGTATTTCTTTCTGTTCCATTTGGAATTAGCCTGTTCCATTTGCGTTTCGTATTTTTGGCGGCGATGGCCTTCCATAGTTCTGTTAGCTTTATCTGTTTCTATCTTTTCACCTTTTTCAGCTGACACCAAATCTGGTCTTTCGAATGACGTGTGTCCTAATAGTACAGGCCTACACATTTTATTTATGGCGATTAACAAAAACCTTTCATTTCATATTTGAAAATTACAAGCTTTTTGGCTTACATGTAGCTTGATAATCACATTTTGACGCATAATATCGGGCCGCGTATAGAAAGCGTTTAAATTCTGGATCAAAATTATGGACACATCTCATCGTCCCATTCTGTTATAAGCAAGTTAACCTTTCTTTTCTTTTTTTAAACATATTTTATTGCATATATTACAATGGGATTGGGCACAAGTTGTTCGAAACTTAGAAAAGCCCTCTCCCTACAGAAAAAAATGTATAGGCGGCAAACATAAACATATACACAAAATAACAAAGTAAACGTATAAACAGATTAAATATTATAATACATGTACATCATATTGAGTATTTATATATGAGAGAGAGAGAGAGAGAGAGAGAGAGAGAGAGAGAGAGAGAGAGAGAGAGAGAGAGCACAAAATAACAAAGTAAACGTATAAACAGATTAAATATTATAACACATGTACATCATATTGAGTATTTATATATATGAGAGAGAGAGAGAGAGAGAGAGAGAGAGAGAGAGAGAGAGAGAGAGAGAGAGAGAGAGAGCGCCCAAGGGCCAGTGTTGCTCACATGGATCATTTGCACCGGAAAATATGGAAATTTGGGTTGAAAGCTTTAAGGTCGTTTGAGAGGAGTATCATTTTGGCAATCTCCGGACGATTTTTTAAAGAAATAACTAAGATTTTCTAAGATTTTCACTCAGACAATTGTCCGATCAAAACTCCGATTGGTATTTATTTATGGGCTATCCACCATAGGGCCTTTCCATCAAAAATTGGTTGGAATCCGCCAAGGCATTTAGGAGGAGTAGAATTTTTACCCTTTAGTGTCGACACAGGCCAAGTCTGGCCTTCTTAGTGATCTAGAGGAGTGCCCAGTTGTAGACCAGGAGTTGGCGAATCCACCCAACACTACTCGGAAGTGGTTTTAAGGAATTTCCATTTTCAGGCCAAGACAAGAGTATTTTTCAAATTTTATCACTGGAATGACTGGCTCGGTAAGTAAGCCAGTCATTCCAATGGTAAAATAAAAAAGAATAGTCTTCTTTTGGCCTGCAAATTTAAAAGGCAAATAATTGTATTTAATTTACCAAATTTAGTCATTAAAGGGTTAACTCATTGTTGGTTTGTAAATTCATGGCATACACCTTTAAGATAACACCCCAACGTCTTAAGGGTCGGTCTGAGCGACTGGACCGAAATATACATATCGGTGTGGAATTCAAGATGGTAGTATTGTGTGTGGCGCTGGGTCAGCTCAGACTGCGTTATTCTTAGTTTTGAAAGATGGCCTCATGGTTGTAGGTATAGTTCCAATAGGGTTCTTCATTCTAAATGAACTTAGTGTAACCGGTGTTTGAAAACGTGTTCAATTTGGGCAAAAGATGTGAAGACTGGTATGACCAGTAGGTTAATGGACTTTTTCGGTTTTAGCTATGTCCCGCCCATCTCTAGCTAAGCTCCACCCACACATCGCTCGTATTGGGATAGCTCTGAACACCCTGCCTAAGGCAGCAACAGCGTCCAGTCAAATTAGTTTCAAAATATTCAACAGCATGTTTATTAAATAGCAAATAATTACAAAGACATAGGCCTACAATTCATACAACTTGTCAGACTGTTTGAGATTTGATGACCTTTATATGGAACCCTTTGTGACGTAATGATTGTGACGTCATCATACACGCGCTGATCTGATTATGACGTCTTACGAGGTCAGATGATGGATCGATACTCTGGAAAGGTGAATATTTTAAAAATATGGAACTACGTTCGCGGGTTTCTGCTCAAACCATCCAAATTTAGAAGGGCAAACACGTGACCAAAATTTAACATAGCAGTATAGCTAAGCTGGGGCTTATTTGTATTCACAGTGCTCGTAAAATGAATTTGTTTTACTCAGATATGAAATTTAAACAGATGATTCAACATAGGGGTAAAATTCCAAACGGCCACCAAAGTACCTAATAGATGACCCAAATATTCCTTGCATTTATTATATAAATATTTCATATAGTAATAGTTTATCCAAGATTCTTCACTGTAAATTTCAAAATCGTTGTCAAAATACCGCAACGTGTTAGCCTTGATCATGCCGCTGAGGCATGAACACATTGACCAGCACAAAAGGCACACCTGAATCTATGTCAAGCATGCTGTAAGATACCTGTCCCTCCTCAAGCAGTATGTCATGCAATTACATTTCACGAATCCACGACATCACTTCAATCCTTCTGGATGTAGTATTTATATTGGAGACTAGCTCGCAGTCTGGATACCAGCTAAACCTCATGCGAATCAATAAAGGATCTCATGACTATATAGGGATCCCATCTGTTACTCAAATATCCGATGTCATAATCAAAATACTCTACTTATTGGCTGATGACTGGCGTCGCAATCAAATGACCTAGATACGATACGAAAGTAGCAAAGGTCCCACAGTAACAGCTTGGATTGTAAGTTCTTCGTGAATTTATAATTTTTTTAAACAGCCTCACGTCAAATTAGATTCAAAATATTCAGCAGCATGCCTGCAAGCATCAGCGGATAATAATGCCACAATCAACCTATTATTTTTATAAAAGAAAATAACGAAGATTAGTTCATGAAATATATATGCCTTGTATGCAGAGCGGTCATATATATTGTGATACACGGTAGTTTTGGGCGTGACGGGATATATAGTCGCAACATAAGCAGATTTGTCAGAACTACCAAACAAACAGACATTCAGACTGACTGACGTACAAACAAACCAACTTATAGTAGTTGTGAGTCGCAAGCAAAAAGCATGTTTGTCACTGTTCATCAACTTTGTTATCCATAGTAGATGTCGATGATCTATGGAGTCTAATGTTTATTGGTGATTTGGTCGTCAATGTTAGCCGTTCATTGGCTATTCACATGCTAGTTCTATCCACTGTAGTTTTGTTGCACATCACATATGGGAACATCATATGGCACTTATGACATTTCTCCCATTCCCCGTCCATTATTTGATCTACAACACAGTCATACAGCTTTTATATTTTCAGCATTCCTGACCCGTCCTTTGGTGGATCGATCGGATGAGCATTACAATTTAGGTAAGATTATTATTTTTAAGTAGTACCCCCTCAACAAGTAGACATATGTTGCTTTTAGGGACAGGTATGGGAGGTATCTGCGTCAAAGCCTAAAGGGAAAGCCTGCCCTTTAACCCTTTACTGTCTAAATTTGGTTAAGAAAATAAATTTTTTCCTTATTGAATGTTCATTTACAGGCCAAGAAAAGAATATTAGTTCCAAAATATTCAATAGCTTACCTGTATAATTTTCTGGAAATTGCTAGTCAGGGTGTTCATAGATCGATCGATTCCAACACGAGCGAGGTGTGGGGGGAAATTAGATAGAGATGGGCATAGCCAAAAATGGAAAGGTCCACTGTGATCTCTTTTTTTATCTAGCTTTTTCTGAGCAATTTCCTCTGTGATCATAATGTCATTGGGTGTTATACCAGATTCTCTCATTGGTACTGACAACATATATGTGCTGGTCTCTAGAGTGAAAACACATAAAATGATATCGGAGAGCATTTGTGCCTTTTCCTGGCCAGTTCACGTTAGTTTTTCTTGCTCTTGCTGGAGATATGACATTGTTTTTTGGTCTTCATCTTACTTTTGGCATTTGACTTTTCCACTTTGGTTTTGTCTCTGCATCTTTCGAAATAGATCTTTCAAGGTCCTTGTCTAATCTTCTTGTTAACTCTTATTTATTTCTCTGCTAGTGTAGTCTTTATATTTCACTGCATCCTTCATCTCGATATATCTCTGCCAACATCTCTGATTATTTCTTTCTTTTGAATCAATTACTTCTTTGTCAGGTCGCGCTCCATTTTTCTTTGGCTGATTGTGGACAGTTGATTTCACCATCTGCAATGTCTCCTTAAGGATAAAGGGCTGTTTGTCCATGGCAGTCAGAGTGTTCTTTTGTTCCCCACCCATCTCAGGAAGTTGACAATCGCTATCGTCTCAGGCAGCTTTTTATGAGCATGCAGATAGCCATCAAGTATCACCTCCTGAACCATCTCAGTGAATTCTTCCAATGATATGTTATCCTGGTCGTGTGCGGCAGGTCTTTTTTTACCAAACCTAGCACTAAGCTTGCTCATTAGCCGGTCATAATTGTTTCTGCTCTTTGGCCAGTTGGTCCTTAAGCAATCCAGTCGCCATTTTCAATCTTTTACACATACTTTCCATCCCATCTCTGGCTTGAGCAGCAGAACGGAGCTCGTATTTTGTGTCTTCGGTATCAGAGTTATCCATATTTTGCTCCCTCATCATCTAGTTCTAATACACTAAAAGAGATCTTATCTTCATCCAAGAAAGCGGCGAGGATGTTCACTGTTGAAGGCATCTATGTACATTCCTGAACATTTCAACGAGTAATATGACCCCAATTTTGTTCATATAAGGGTATGATACCTTTGGCCCAGGTCTACCAGAGTTTTTTAATAATTGTAATTCTTCTACTGAGGCTGTATTGATATTGATCGGAGATATCATTACTTGATTGACTCTAATTGACTTTGGTAAACACAGATTTGGAGTATGTCATTGTTTATTGTAATTACTAAAGTCGATCTTGAGTTTTCTTGTCCAGACCGAGTTCAGTAGATCATGAGCATGTACGTAAGTGTTCCAAGTGGTACGAGCAGCGAACATGATTCTTAGACTTTCGCCTTTTAACTAAATTGAAACTGAGCTGTCGAGTATTTTGGTTTAAGGAAGTATTCAGATCAGCAATTATTGGTTTTAGCGATAAAACTTGCTGGTCTAACGTTAAACCATCATCATTAAATGCCAAACAGTTCTTGTTTCCCTTGAATTTGTTCCACGTTTGAAGAGAAAATGTTGGTACATCTATAAATTTTATAGTCTGTTTATATCGTACTACAATGTCTACTGCAGACCGATATGTTTTGTAAATGTTAACAACAATGGAGTTATCACGATTACGGAAATAAATGTACTTTCCATCTTCATACGACAAGTCGCATGTCTCTGCTCAAAAGTATAATACTATATTGCTATATTTTTGTACAAATCTTTTGCACCAATATTCAATAATATGAATTTATATTTTGCAATATCCCAACAAACTCCTATTGAAATCAGTTTCTGGTTAGTGAAATACTTTACTCTGACACCGATTATATTAAATCTAATTAGTGTAAAGGAGTGATTGCTTACCAGGTTTTCAGCGGTCAAGAAGAATGTTTTCTAAGATAAGCAGCCGCTGAACTAGAGGCGGGTTGAACATAGCTAAACTGTATTCCAATGGTTCTGCCTTCTGAATACTTCTGGAAGGTCGACCATATGTAAATGCACAGACCAGTGTTTGTCTAGTCCATGTCTAAATCAGTTTAGTGAAGTAACTGTCACCACTTCCTCAACAAGAGGCATCCAGTTGTCGATGACACTATTACTAAAGGTATGTGAACGAAGTAACATCTTTGAGTAATGCTTTTTAAGCTCATAGCTATTACTGCGCGCTTAGTCGATGCTTCCAGAACCAATCCCTGAACATCTACATTGTACTTGTTGTGTAGGATCTTATAAGTCTCAATCATGTCACCTATAATTCTGCAAGGCCGGGAATTTTTTAATTGACTGAGTCTACCTTTGTATGCCATGTCATACAGTACTGATAACAGTTCAGTGGCTCGTCTCTGGATAGTTTCTATCTTAGTTACATCAGTCTTAAGTCATAGGTTCCATGTTGTGTCGGCATACTCAAGCAGTGGTCTCACACGGGTTTGAATAGTAGTCTGAATATTTCACCATTAAGGTAGTAGGTCTGATCAGGCCTATTACGGGATTGGCTTTGCTGACAATCATCTCAACATGTTTATGCAAGATTAACTTATCATCGAAGCAGACCACAAGATCTTTTTTCATATGTTGTCACTTCTAGTGCTATCAGTTGCCTACCAGATTCGGACATTGTACGCGCGTATTCAGTGTGGCCAGTGACTATCCTCATTACTTTACATTTCTGAGGGTGAAGTTTTAGTAACCAACGTTCTGATCAGAGTAGTAACTCGATGTCATTTTGCAATGCAATCATGATTAGTTATGGAGAAACATTCAAGGAACATTATTTTCGCCACGCGTTCGTCAAGTATTCGGGTTAAATATGCTATTTCACTCTGATTAATTCTGCAAATGTATTAGTAGGATTTGCAGGGTTTTCTGAACAGCTTAGAAGACCATGTGATAAGTTGTTCCAATCCCTTATCATATTGTAAATAAGGCTGGATTAAGATGTTGGTTCTCACATAAATTTGATTGAAGTGACTGTTGTGCATGTTTTTGGTTTTCTGAATCGGTGTCTGTAGACTGTTTAATGATGCATTTGTGTGCTGCTATGTACCTTTGTAAAACAGAATAAGACGATTTTGATTCATTCTGTCTGTCTGTCTGTTTTAGCGTTTCCTTTATATTTGCCATACTGCCTGGTTCATAGCAATAGTTTAAGGTGATCAATCTAGCTGCATGTTTTACACATTTTTTAGTTTGTCCTGAAGAGCTATTTGATGAGGGGCCCAAACTGTACTTGCATATTCCAAAACTGGTCTACTGCGTCCTATGCATGCTTGAGGTTTGATTTATTGGGAAACTGAATGAAAAGATTCTCTGCAATAGTCCTAACGGTCTGTATCATTTTCTGCAAGTCTCAGTGATGTTCCAGCTTAGATCATTAGTGATGTTGACGCCCAAATACTTTACTGATGAAACAAAACTTAGACTGGTTCCTTTTATTATTTAGTCATATTTGATGGTTTGTTGTTTTATGGTCAGCCTCATCATGTTGCATTTTGCTGGTTGGAAGCGCATTCCCCAAGTGGTAGCCTAGTTACCTAACATGTTTATATGTTGTTGGAATTCTCTGCAGTCCTTAGGGTCATCAGTTTCCCAATAGCATACACAATCGTGAGTGAATATCCTGATCTCTGAGGAAATGTTGTGGACTATATCATTTATCTGGACTTAAAACCGTAATTGTCTAGCACAGTTCCTTGGGTACAACAAACACAATGTTGGCAACATGTGATTTAGCACCATTGACTACTACACATTGTTTGTGACCGGTTTAGAATGAGTCAATCCAATTTAGTATGTTTTGATACAATATTGATTCCAAGAGCTCAAGAAAAAATGTCCATTTGTTTCTGTTTATCAATGGATGAAGCCCAATCATTGATGGCATTAATTAATTGAGTTTCACAACTGTGAAATGTACGGAAGGCCACCTGTGTCGGTTAGTTATGATATTATTATGTTCTAAATGGCTCATTAAATTAGAGCATATCTTACAGCAAATGCATGTGAGGAAAACTGGTTTATAGTTGCTTGGTAAGGACCAATCACTTTTTTATATAATGGACAAATGTTTGCTGATTCCCATTCAATTGGAAATACTCCTTTTTGGGAATACGCCTTTGTCTAAGGACTGTTGGAAAAAATGTGATAATCTGTCTGAAGTTCTGTTGACAGGTCTTTGAGTATTTATGGATGTATTTTCGCCATTTGCTCTTTCTGTACTTATTTGAAAAATCTTTGGTTTGACTCTTGTTTTGATATTTGGGTGCTCACCGGGTACTGTTTGCTTTGGTATAGTGTCCTAGTTGATACGGTTTGAGTTTATCTCCTACCTTGTTGGGGTAGCCGTCTTCCAATATTCCTTCCATGGTAAAGATTTTGCCCATTTGCACTTTCTGTTTTGTTGTGGAAAATATTTAAGGTTGTATTTAAATAATGTATGATGTTCTCTGAGAGGATACTCATGCCATTTCTGTTAGGATGAACGTCATCCCAAAATAAATCATTGCATACATTCCCATCTTGGTCAGAGAAGAGTTGGCTATGGTCAATGAATTTTCTACCTACACATGAAACCAGCATGTGTAGTATACTGTTGAACTCGCTTCTTTACCTGCTGTCTCTATTACTATTCAGACGTGGTAGGGGAGAAGAGACAAGGATCTCGAGACAAAGCTTGGCGAGATAGAATTGCATTCTCAATTAGTTCGTCATAGTACAGTTTTAGCCATTGACTGTTGTATGTGTCTGCATACGTACATGTGAATGTTGTATGTTTTTATTTTGCTGGGATGATCCATTGTTGATGTGATCTCTGTAACATCCTGGATTGATGCATCTCGTTCACTGATGTGAATTGTCATTTTGTGTTGTGTCGGGTTGTTTTATAGGAGATAAATAGTGGTCTGAGCTGGACTGGTAGGTACGGTAGTCAGAAATTAGTTAATTTGTTACTTCATTCCATGTCCCATTGTGTTTGTATTTTATCCTAATCCGATTGGTTTCAAATACTCTCGGTTTTATAAGATCATTTGCTGTTTAAACACTATGACCACTGGGCGCTTGAGTAGTCGGTTTTACTTTTTAGCTGCTTTTGTAAGTGGGGGTATATACACACATGCAGATAGTCTAATAAATAAAAAAACTGACCTTGAAATACTTGTTCACAAGATTCGACCTGTTCATACAAATTACGGAATTGCTACCGAAAAGCTCAACTATAAACATTAGTGAACTGCAGATTGATGAGTACAACTCTTGCTGAACAGCAATCCATCAAGTGGAGTTATCATCTATCCTCATGTATCATTAAATGTCCAAGACAGTGATATGCTAAGTGATCACAGGTTTAACGAATCACATAGGGTACATGGATGAGACAACAAAAGGAAAGAATTCTTGTTGGTTGCATCTACAGTAGGCCCAAATTACAATAATTTATTAAATCTGCTCAATAAATTTGAAAACTCTAAGGTCGTCCACATCCTTATTATAGGGGATTTCAAATTTCCATCGTTTAATTGGAGCACGGAACTTTCATCAAATGACGAAGACGATGCACTTCTGGACACTACCAGGGATGTTTTCCTACAGCAACTAGTTACTAATGCGACATGACTTAGAATAAATCATACCTCAAATATTTCGAACTAGCTTTAACAAACAACCAAAATATCTTCCACAAAATAAGCCACCTACCTCCACTAGGTAAGTGACCATGGCGTTCTACAAATATCACTATATCCAGACATATTATACGCAAGCAAACGAGCAGCCAAGTCAACCCTACCATTGACCAAAGGACACTATAACGAAATCAGAACAGACTTAGGAATGACTGGCTGTAATGATCTGAACGCACTTAATGTATCAGAGGCATGACACTTCCTACACACGAAATTGATCACAATGAAGGAGTAGTACATTACTAGATCAAAACAACATTGTAAGAGGAAACACCTCTGGCTCGACCTTACTACAACATAATCACTCAAATGTAAAGATTGGGTATACAAAAAGGTGCAATTAAATAAAGAAAACCACATATTGTGTGCATTTCAAAATTGCTAGAAACAAGCAAAAGCGTGGCAAGTGAAAGCCTGAGAAATCCCAAAGCTTTTAGGAACTATGTCAAGAGTAAAACAGTCCTACGTGAATCAGTTAGCAAGCTACCTAACCCAGGTAATGGAACTATAACTACAGATGATAAAGAAAAATCTAATATCCTTAACAACCTTTTCTCAAGTATGTTCACTTAAGAAAGGCTCCATTCTACACCAATCGTTAGCCCATGATACTATACTAAAGGACATAATAACACATATCGCCATCGAAAATAAATTGAAAGCCCTCAACCCCAATAAAAGCAATGGTCCAGACGAAATACCAGTGTGAATATTAAAAGAAGCTGCTAAAGAAATTAATGCACCACTATGCATAACTTTTAGTACGTCTCTAGAAGAAGGTGTATTATCTGACATCTGGAAAATGACAAATTTATGCTGCATACACAAAAAAGATCCAAAATGTACCTAATCTACCTTGTGTAGAGTCCTGGAGTCATTTATAAGGGACAGTATTGTGGATTTTTTGGAAACAGTCCATCTATTTTCCAAGAACCTTTTTGATCAAAGCATGGATTCAAACATAAAAGATCGTGTAAAACCCAATTATTAGATATACAAGTAGTCGTGTCATTACAGTATTTTGGCCACAACCAACAAAAGCTCCAAGCATCATAGCCCACTAAAAATCTTCAACCACACCAACGCGACAAGAGAAAGTCATACTTTGCAGGTGAGGCTTTCACAATGTGGGTTTGTGCTGTGCAGTGGAATTCTGTGGTAGCTAACTATTAGAATAGCTTGAAGATATAACAGACAAACTTGATTCAAATGGACCTGTCGATGCCATATATTTAGACTTTCCAAAGGTATTCGATACTGTAACACACCAACGACTCCAAACAAAGCTGTGAAGTAATACGGATAGGAAACTACCTAAGTATTAGAGGACAGAGAGTAAGGATCAATGATGCGACCTCAGATTGGATAGAGGTGATCAGCCGGGTGACACAAGGAAGTGTCCTATGACCTATCCTTTTTCTGATATATAGAAATAACATAGCAGACTAACTTACATGTCACTGCAAAATATTTGCAAATGACACAAATATATATGCCAACCCAGCTGCCAATAAGATACAAGACAACATAGACAACGTATGTAAGTAGTCGCAAATATGGCAACTATCCTTCAACACAGACAAAACACATGTCCTGCATTTCGGCATAGATAACACTCAAACTAAATACTATATGATAGATATGCCTGATATGCATCCTGTATCAACATCAGAGGTAGAAAAGGGCTTGGGAGTACATATTAACAAAAACCTCTCTTTTGATATACATCTAGGTAACATTGTATCCAAGGCGAACAACACAAGAAGATTAATTAAGAGAACATTTACCAACATCAACCCATCTACTATCATGCTCTTGTATAAGTCTCTAGTCAAACCTATATGTTGCATGGGCGCCACTTCCACAAATCAAACCTAAAATCTTAAATCAAATGTCACTGAAATATTTACGGTTTCGAGGAAAATTAATTGAGCGACAACAGTTGAATCATCCAAGAGATTTAATTAAGAACCAAGAATCAAATCATTCAAAAAGAAACTAGATATTTACTTCAAAGAAAGAACATTTGAATTGGATTGTACAAGCTATACTATATCAGAAACACTGCAGCAATAACAAGCCAAAGGCGTATGATGATGATGATGATTTTGTCTGGCCCCATGACCTTTGAACAGGCCATACGTATGCCAGCTCATCACAAAGTCATACTACATTTCCGCCAATGCAGTGGAATGGTCTTTTGGAGCAGTCTGTGTAAAGGCAAAAACATACTCGGTAGTGATTCAATTGCTGGTAAATAGGTCTTTCCTTTCCACGCCCGCACTTTTGTTGTAGCATGAAGAGACACAAATGTAGAGGAAACGTGAATAGTGATAAACACACAAAATGACAACAATAGCAATAAGTTCAACTACAACCTCTGTGAGTCAACATGCAACCAAATGCTTGGTGCAGCAGAGTATAATCATGACTGTATGCAGAACACTGCAGCTAGCGCGGAGAACCCCTATCTGCACCACAGAACTTCCACAAAACAGAGCCAAGGTCTTAAGTCTAATGTCACCGAAATATTTACAGTTTCGAGGAGACATAATTAAGAAACTGGTGGGAAACCATTCAAGAACAAACTAGATATCTACTTCAAAGAGAGAACTTTTGAATTGGACTGAGCAATATACTTCACAAGTGTATTTACATGCGAGGACACCAGCAGAATGCCACAGCTAGCCAGTAACTTAACAAACAGTCAAATATTTGGACCAAATCAGAATCAAAGAAACTGGTGTGCAAAAATGACTCGAGCAACTTGCAGTGTCAAAATCCCAATGACTGGACGAAATCTTCCCAAGAATCCTGAAAGAGATCAGCTGTTTCATCGACAAGCCATTAACAATACTTTTTAACCGAACCCTCATTGAAAGATCACCCCAGCAAGACTGGAAAAATGGGCAGATCACACCGATCTTCAAGAAAGGTAACAATTAAATCATCAGCAGAATATTATAGACCCGTAAACTTAACATCAGTAGTGGTCTTCTCTACTGGCCAGAGATAAAATGTAGTAATGGTGTAAATAAATTAAACTAAATGCATATGACTTGATGGGGATCATCCCTACAGGTTAGAGTTAAAATCCAGAAATATTGTGAATAAAGTATAGAACTATAACTAGTAGGTTATACCTTCTCTACTGATCAGAGACAAGATGCAGCATCTAGTGTAAATCAATTACAGAATTGTATTATTATGGCTTAGTGGGACCCTCTCTACTAGTTAGCGATAAGATGCAGCAATAGTATACATTTTAGAAAACTGTTTACATTGTAGATTTTGCACATAGTTGTATATAATTTTCCCTCACGATGAACAACATTCCAACATATAAAACCGGGGAAAACAACAACAAAAACCCTATAAAAAGGGTGCATACCTATGATAAGTGTATCTATATACTATGTAAATTTATACCATACTTGGGTACAAGTGTATATACACACTCTCCCTCCCTCTCCCCCCACCAACACACCCCCACCCCATCCCCCCCCCTCTCTCTCTCTCTCTCTCTCGCCCTCCCTCCCTCCCTCCCTCCCTCTCTCTCTCCCTCCCTCCCTCTCTCTCTCTCTCTCTCTCTCTCTCTCTCTCTCTCTCTCTCTCTCTCTCATATGTAAAGGAACTGGCTATAGACCGACAAAAGACCCTATATAGGCCTAATAGTCAAAGATGATGAACAATACGCAAATTTGTGGAATACTTCATCTGAGGCGCACTAACCAAGCCCATGTTCAGCTAAATGTCAGATCATCAACATGGTTTCTCAACTGGCTGGTCCTGCATCACACAGCTCATAGACGCACTAGAGAACTGTACCAAGGCTGTTAGGGTAAGACTCACCGAATGGATACTTTATATTATATGGAGCTTATTCAGGAGGGTTTTTGGTGAATGGAAATAGGCCTGTCCGCCATGAATATCTTCAGCAATCTACGGTGTCCTTGGTTATTACATTTTTTGTGTCTCCGTGTTTGTTTCAGTAATTTAAACCAAACACAGTCGTCTGAGTATTTGAGGTAGAACAATATCTGCATCTGCATGTATATTGTAGGGCCAATACTGGCATAAACGCAACGGATGAGAGAGTGCGCTTAGACAACTTTATACAAAAGTTCTGCTGCTAATGATAATTTTGAAACCATCAGCAGTTGGAGCTTGAACGCAGTTCTCGTCCAGGTCGTTCCAGTCTATCACAGTTCGCACAAAGAAGGATTGTTTGAAGGGTTCTGTTTTAGATGGAGGAACACGGAAACAATTTGAATTGTTCGTGACTTGGTTTTAGATAATGTTTGATGTTACAGAGTCTTCGTATTTCGATGCTCAAATGACTCTCCTTGGTCTTTTTCTGTTAAGAATTTGTAAGGAGGAATGGCTGGAATTGACCTCTCAACCATCTTGATGAGGAATGTGGGGTGAAGCTGTTTTCGCCTGTCCTGCAGAGATGTGAGGTTGTGGTCGTGTAGCATCTTGGTGACACATCCTGGGGTTCTGGTTTTGTAGTCGGCGATGATGAACCTGATTCCTTGGCGTTGTATTCTCTCTAGTTTATTGATATCAGTTTTTAGATATGGGTCCCAGATAGCTGTGTCATACTCGAGTTGTAATCTGATGAGCGCTAGTTACGCCGGTTTTTGCAGGGCACTGGACAGTTTCTTAAATTCCTGTGGAGGAAGATATGGGTTGATAGACACTTGCTTTAAGTGGGTGTGCTGAGGCAATAGTAGTGCTGTGATTTGTTCGGGACACTTAGGATGTAGCACTTCTCTGTGTTGAACTGCATGCCCCAGTCTAAATCCCAGTCAGAGCTGTCTGATAGGTCGTTGATGTGACATAGAAACTGCTGGCCGAGTACGGTACCTTGAGGGACACCAGAGATTACAGGTGCTTCCTCTGATGACTCGCCTTTGGTGAAAAAGTTGGTTAGCCATTTGTGGATGGATCCTATGATGCCAGACCACTCAAGTTTGTATAGGAGTTTGTCATGAGGGACAGTGACGAAGGCTTTCGAAAAATTGAGAATGCCAATGTCAACCTGGCACACATTAAAACGATTTGAGAAGGTCATGGGATGTTGTAAATAACTGGGTCTCACATGAGTAGCCGGGTCGGAAGCCATGGTTCAGATTGTTAAGGATGTTATGGCATTCGAGATGGTCAGGAATGTGTCTACATATTATGTGTTCCAGGAGCTTTGATGCTACAGAGGTGAGGGATATTGTGCTGTAGTTTTCCGCGAGTTGCTTGTCTCCCTTCTTGTAGAAACTGGCAACGTTGGCTGTTAGCCAATTGTCAATATGCAATATAAGCCACAATTTATCAGGTACCTGCACAGAAATCTAAATTAAAACCATAAACACGAGTAAAAACTAGTAGAGCAAAAAACTAGACACGTCCATCTCAATGCATGTGCAACACCCTGTAGTTAATGTTGATGCTTCCGTCATGTAACCTCATGTAGTTACTGGACGAAAGGATTGTCCTATGTGCCCAGATCGTCGCCTTCACAATTCTCTAACATAACTGCTGCACTGTGTGTCGAGGCGTAGATACTGAGTTCTGCATCAAACTTGTGCACAATCTCTTGCTGCTTCCAATGTCTGATCAGATGCGCTTTGAATGCTTTTACTGTTGGAGCACTCACTATTGATTCATGTAGGCTGTTCCATGGCTCTGCATTCCGTATACAGAAACTGTTCTGTCTCAGGCTAGTCTTTGCTCTTATCAAGTAGTGCCCCTTGTTATTGGCTCCCTGAGTGGGATCTCTGGACCGACATATCTGTCATACACCCACTGCAGCATCTTAAAGCCCTCTATTATTATTATTATTATTATTATTATTATTATTATTATTATTATTATTAGACCTTATTTTTAGAGGGTAACATGATTAATGTATATAACATTATCTTTCTCACGGCCCTTTGTATCTAATTAATTTGTTCAATTAGGTGATGGTAGTGTTGGAGTTGTATTTTCTATCTGAAATGTTCAGTACATTGGGATTTGAATGAATGGTATGTTTTGGCTTGCCTAATTTTCAGTGGTAGATCATTCCAGAGTTGTACTTCAGTGTATGCCAGACTTGTTTTTGTAGTTCAGATCGACCGGTCGGATACTGGCCATACCAGCTAAGCTGGGTATGCGCCGCCCGTCCTGGATTCGTTTCTGAACACGCCCCCCCCCCCGGGTAGAGCTATAAGCGTATATAGGCCTATGGGAGAGATCACGTTGCGAAAACGACTAAGTTCGTTAAAACGCATGATGCACATGCGCACGCCAGGATGCTGTTTTAATGGACCGCATAGTTATGATAAAGATATGATGGTGCTTTTAGTGTACCGAGATGGTATCCTGTAATCCATATTGATTGCCTGTTCCCGTTAAATCTGGCAGTGATCACGACCAGAATTCAACGGGCTTTTTAAATCTGTAAGCCATTTCAAAATCGGTTTCGAAATGGCTGAGTTATCCACGGAAAACCCTTCTTGATTATCTTCAAAATTTTGCTGTGACGTCATAACCACATAGACGCAGAACTTCTAGAATGTTCTAGAACATTCGGCTGCGCTATTATTAGCCACGCGCTGATTGGCTATTGCTCAAACGATGATTGTTTGGAGCCTGCGCCTGTAAAGTCACGAGGAGTATAAAAGAAGATGCGATCCAGTGATCGAGAGCATCGTCGGCCAGGGGCTGAACAGGTTGGATCTATACCAGCTACTATCAGCGCGACAGACAATACGTGTTTTACTTCGCTATGTGTAAAGTTTTTATCCCGTAGCCGACAGTTGCCCAACACACCGCACTAAAACAATTTTGTAACTCCCTACCTACGGGAGTAATTTGGAACTTCTGATCATTGTTCACGAATATCAATATCTACTTCGGAACACAAATTTGCGGTGAGGCCTTTACGGCCTGAATATGTGAGTCTACAGATGTAGAGGCAGGATGTTCTTTGATGGATAACTCACTCGCCTAAAAGTGGTATTTCAACTGTCACCGCACTAATGTCATGTAGGTTCTTCTGACTTTCGACCGCAGAAAGTAAAGTCTGTCCGGTGCGTCGTCAGAGCTGGCTGATGTACCCAGCATCGTGAAGCTTTGTTTTGTATCTTCATTTGCCTCTGACAACCCGCGCTTGTGATTGGGTTGTTTACACCTTCCATCCATGCCATTGGTGTATGGGAACTTTCTTCACCTCAGTAGTACTATTGGATCTTTTGCTGACTGCTCATTAGACATCCTATTAGGCTTACAGTGCTGAGCGATGTACCCCTCCCACCATGAGTGTTCTTGCGGGAATCTTGTTTGCGGAAAATAGCTTGCGGGAACCAACCTGCGGGAACTTTCCAGCTTCCTGAGAACACATCATCTCACGTCGACTACGGAATGACGTATCAATTTCAGTAACACGGTAGCCTAACTTAAGAATGACTACCGAGTATTCAAGTAACTATACTTCACAGTTTAATTTTTTCTCTATATGCGTTTCGTTAATTATATTGCATCCGTAAGAACGGTCCCGATGACTAAAAGGAACCGTAACAGTCTTAGGACCGCTAGTTATAATTTCTGTATCTGTTTATAATTACTCTCATTTTCCTCAATGTGTTGCTAACTGCACTATAGTAGGTTCGTTAACCTGTACTGATATATACCTTGATCATTTGATACTGTATTGATTGTTCTGGTTAGATTATGTATATATATGGCCAATGGCCATCCGTTCATATGTTTTGCTTATCTATAGAAAATATAGGACTGCAGTGCGCGTAGGAAACACTATACAGCAACAATTATATATGCAGCACTTTCTCCCACCAACAACAATTTTTCACTGATGTCGCTGTCCGTGCTATAACTCTGTTTAGCCCGGTATGCTACCGACTAAACATTTTCTATCCAGCTCGATAGGATAGGTTCAAAATGATTAGAGACACTTTCTTCATTACATACTCTGTAATATACTCTTCTCTTCCGGCAGTGTGATAATCTAGCCCCCCCCCCCACTCCGGTAAGACTCCTAACCCCAAAATTTTGTCTCTCTTCATGTTCCACTCAGCCTAGTGGCTTCTTAATTGTTTGGATGTCCCCATCCGCACCATGGGCTGATCTGACTATGGGAAACTGTTGGGGTTTCCGAGCGGTGATGGCCAATGTGTGGTATCACACACATTCCCCCACATATCTTCAGATACTTAGTAGTTAGCACTTTAGCCAATGTAGGAAAGCACTGCGAAAACATATATTAATTATTATTTTATTTACCGAACAAACCTCCCGCACCGCAGCACAAAACAGGGCAACTTGTATATCAACCTAATGACAGGTTAAACGGTTAGTTCCATAGGACCCGGTGACAGGCGAGATACGTACCCCCACCGAATTCCGTCAGAATGTCTGGGCATGATATTTAGACCTGTCACGCCCTTGCGGGAAGGACATTTACGGTGGGTATTCGTCTCTCTCACCCCCACCATAACGATAGAACAATGGTCTAATAATGCTTTTGTGAAAAGTAACCTATGTCTTGTAACGTTTTATGTGGTTATGGAGCGGGATGTCCGGATTCTTATCCAGTTCCGAGATCCTACTAGGTAACATGTATGAGCGCTGTTTTCAGTATTGATGTCTTAGGGCATCTGTTTTCAGTGACAGCCATGTCTAATAGATAGGTAGATACCATCCAGTTGCGGCCAAAAATAGTTCTTGTTTTGAAAACAACTAAAAGCTAATTAAGCAAAGCAGAAGGCCCGCATAAATAAAGCGGCAACTACTAATTCAGCATACTAAGAATCACATAAGACGGCGATGAGGGAATCCATTGGCAATCGCCGGGCTTCACGTAAAACAGCACGCACCCCTATGGTCATAATCTCACTAGGTATGGTCTTTTCTTTCTCAAGCACTCTTCTCCCGCTTTAAGCAGTGGCGACACCTTCCTGGGGCGGAGGCCCACACGAGGCACTTGCCTCTCGCAAGGATTCAGCGATGATGCTCCTCACACAAACTAGCACTAGGAGTAGTGCCTGCGTTAGGCACATAACTTTCTGTCCAAGAGAACCTTCTTCCTTTCAGCTTAGAGGTATAATAACTTATATTAAGTTAATTAGGTAAGTCTCGTGTACGGGAGCCTTCCTTGCGGGGATACCTCTGCAGACCTACGAGTCTGTGTGGTACCTCCGGGAGCCCCATGTTTAAAAGTTCATCTACCTGTCTCTATGTCTCGTATTTTCGTATGCTCTTACTGTAGTTTTATCTAGCTATTTCTAATTGTTTAGGTAAAATCATTGTATAGACTTATATTTTTAGGTCACCAAATCAAATCTTGTAAGTCCATAGATCACGAAATTGCTATGGACAGGCATGCTGGTGACACAAATTCTTGGGATGAGACAGTTCTGTTTAATGTTCACGACGATGGGCGCATGGCCCCACTGGAACAATTGCATTCCACCGGCCTTAGGAGCCGGTTTTTGTTTCCCACAGGGCAGTCTTGTACAAGGTCTGTCACCCCGAGACCAGATGCTAACCAGCATCATCACTCGTCATGCACTTGCAGTACGGCTATGTGACATGATACACCGGAATGGCCCAACACTACCCGGTGAGCTAAAAGTGGCGCCCGATGTGGGGCTCGAAGAACATCATTAACCACACGCAGCGAACTCACGCCCACACCATATAGTAAGCTCAGCTCTATACCATCTCCATTTTGCGACGACTCCCTCGAACAAGAGGTAGCGTCCTACGATGGATTTTCAGCTCACATGCTCACCGACCATGCCAGAAATTCAGCGGAATCAACAACACCGCACTATAATCTGTTATCGTCTGTTAGTGACGGCACCTTTCGGGATGCCTCGCAGGCAGGAACAGAGTTCAGAACCATATTGGACATCCGCGACAGGCCACCACCAACAGGGCCGAATCGTGGATGACCCCGACAAAGACATGATTATGGGCATATCAACAGCCCTTCAGACTACTACCGTTCACCCATGTCATCTACGGAAACTGTATAGCCGGGTGATAATCCACAATACAGACAAACTCCCGCACCGCCCCATTTTAGCACAATGCTATACTCAAGCGGAACCCCGCGGCATTATCGGGAGGAATCTGCACCAGCATTTCGCTGGTATATCAGTCACGCAACACATCAAGACCGTCAGCCGACTGCACCACCACCATATGAGGAATATCAGTCCTAACCTTGGGAAGAACGACCGCGCAATCTTCACAACAATCCGCCTTATGTCCATAGACCCATGCGGTCTATGGCTCTACAAACGGGGCAGACTCATTGAATTGGAGTACGCGTGTCCTAGCTCCTCGGCATTGGTATCGATGGGAAACACCAACACCACCGCCACCTGCACCACGACCAGTCTCCACATATTCGTCAGAATTCCAGATACCCGCACCACCCGGATTTCAGCCGCTTCATTCTTCCCACGGTCTTGGCCGAGTCATCCCCATCCCGAGTTTAGTTGGGAGAATGACTGGACCAATTATAAAATACAGTTCGAGATCATAAGTCGGACTAACCGCTGGAACAATCAGCAAATGGGTGAATATCTCGCTGCAAAGCTTTCCGGAAAAGCCCTCCAAATTCTTGCGGATCTGGGACCTCACTACACACCCACCTACATACAATTGGAACGAGCATTGATGGAGAGGTTTGGCGACACAGCCCTCGGAGAAACCAGTCATCTTCAACTTAAAAACCTCCGATGACGCGCGAGAGAAACTTTTCCCGAGATAGCTACCCGAATTAGGAGGCTAGTCACCCACGCATATCCGAGCACCAATACGGAGGGCCTGATACATTTGCATCTCGATACTTTCATCGATGCATTAAGCGGTGAACCCGCCCTGAAAGAAAAGCTATTTCTAGGCGACCACGGTAGTTTGGCCCAATTAATGGCAACCGCGGTTCGCATCGAGAACTTTCTGGAGTGGGAGAAGAGTAACCGACGCCAATTCCATCCTATCAACGAGATAGAGGGTGCAGCTATCGCCCCGCCCGTGAATGCTCCCCCAGTTCATCAACACTGGCTACACACACATCACCACCACCACCAGCTATGCAGAATTCCAGTCAGAATCAAGCACCTGGAGGAAGGGGGCGTGCCCGTAGAGGAAGTTACAATGGGGCCCCTAGGTGCGGGAATCAGCAAAACAACAACGGCAACATGAGATAACGCATAGACGAGATTAATAAGCAAATCTCCGCACTTACCAATTTAGTTACAACACTTAGCACCAATCTTGCCACCACGCACTATAGAACAACAAACACCACCAGCACTGCACCGCCACCAAACACCTGTTTCGGATATGGTCGGCCAGGGCATTGGAGGGAGCGGTGTCCTAACCGACCTACCTCTATGATGCCTGCTCCTGACTGCAGCACACCACAACCGGAGAAACAGTCAAACTCCTAAGGGCACCGCATCACCTAGAGTCACTTCGGTGCCCGTATCTGCCTCCCGACTCAACCATGGCTTTCATACAACAAAGTTCAGTGGCCAACCATCATCCACCGAAATCAGCTTTCACACCGACACCAAAAAGCACGGCTTCACATATGTCAGTGCCTACGTTGCCTCCCCCATCCACAGCAATGACATCCCCTTCTTTTTCCGCACACAACAAGCCTTCCTTCCTATGCAAAACGGCAGTGGTAGGTTGTAGCACCTCCGCTGAAACAACGTTTTTGCAAGCACCACGTCCCGCCACCAAGACACTAGATTCTCAGTGTCCTCTGGTAGTATGCAGAACACCACCCCATCCAGCATCATCTCCCGCATCCACAGACAGTAGCAACTCAGGAGAAACGATTCACTCTGCCTCGTGGATTCGCAAGCGCTGACATAGACGGAGAAACGCATGTCCTTGTCAACATCACTGTTACTTCTGTGCTTCACCAAAACATCCCATGAAGCATTGCAGGAAATGGCTTGTGCAGGTGGAGCTTATCCATCATCCCGTACACACTGCCATCTACACCAATACAACCAACTCAGAAACGGCAACAACTCCATCACCATTGCTACCCCCAGCTCCGCCTTCACCGCAGCCTTCACACCAGTGGCGACAGCGAACTGGCCCTTTCCTCACTCAGCCATCCACAACATTACAAGAAGCTATACGGAATACAGAGTGATGCCGCTCTGACGCCATTATCGCGAACAGCATCATTGGAAACTTTTCCGCAGGTACATCGCAAAGTAATATACAAATGTGCCTGTCTGTTTGTGGTGTTTCCACCAGTGCCATTGTCGACACCGGTGCTTCTATCACAGTATTTAACAAGCGCTTATATGAGAGCATCCCACCTCATAAGAAGCCTCCCCTTAAGCCTACAAACATTTACCTACAGACGGCTACGGGAGCGGATGAGCCCGTGGTCGGTGTAGTCAATTTAGTTATCAAAATAGAAGAGATGCAATTCATCCAGCGAGTTGTCATCGCCTCTATTCATAATGATGCCCTACTTGGCTCTGATTTCCTCAGTGCCAACAAAGCCATCATACACTGCAGACAACAGGAACTCGACATACATGGCCAACGGATACTTCTCGGACCGGCATCGTCATTATATGACACGTGCGTAGTAATATTATCAAGTACCGCCACAGTTGAGCCGGGACAGGAACAAATCTTATGAGCCACCGCACCACAGCTAGGAAGCAACACACACATCGCCATGCTGGAACCTGATCCTGATTATATGATCGCCTCACAATGTGCAAGTCCCCGCATAATAGTAGACACTAATAATAAGGAACAAATACCTTTTAGAGTATTTAATGGTACCGCAGATCCCATCACTCTGGAACCTGGAATACACTGCGGCAATTTAGTGGACATAATCTCATTGGAATCACCTGCACTTGCTGACACAGCACCGCAAATTTACCCGAACATTTACATGATTTGTATCTATGTGCCACCGTTGGATTACTGCAATCACAGAAACAAGAAATTCGGAAACGACTACATAAATATCGTGATAGTTTTTCCTCTGGAGACATGGATCTTGGAGAGACTCATCTAATATGCCACTCCATCGATAGAGGCAATAATCGCCCCGCACAACAACCGGTACGATGTCTTCCCATTCATCAGGAAGCGGAAGCACACCAACAAGTGAACGACATGTTGCGGACTGGTATTATTGAACCCTCAACATCTCCATGGGCTAGCGCTATAGTGCTAGCAGGCAAAAAGGACGGAACCTTGCGGTTTTGCATTGACTACCGCCACCTTAGTGATCTTAGCATTAAGGACGCTTATCGTAACGGATAAGCCAGGCCTTGGATTCCTTGTCCGGAGCCAAGTGGTTTTGTACCCTTGACTTGGCTAGCGCTTACTGGCAAGTAGCCATGGATGAAGCTGACATGGAAAAGACTGCATTCATTTGTAGGGAAGGCCTTTTCCAATTCCGCAAGTTGCCCTATGGTTTGTGCAATGCTCCCAGAACATTTGAACGACTCATTGAGCATGTATTAACCACCCTGCAATGGGAAATCTGTCTCTGTTACATCGATGACGTAATAGTCTTCGGACCCATGTTTGAGCAAACCTTAATAAATTTGGACACTGTGCTTTCACATTACCAGAGAGGAATAGGTTCCTCGAAGGGGTGACGTGAACAGGTGGCAGTGGCCTTGCAAGAGTCCGGAGGCACGTAAAATCAAAGCTATAGGGCTGAGGAGATACTGAAGGCCTTCGTGTCTAACGAAGGATGAATTAACATCCTACTGTGGTACCGTATTGTTCGGGCTAATGAGATATTTGGTTCATCCTGTCTCAGCAAGTGGACATGCATGTTACGTTGATGACAATCCACACCCATGGCAGTCTCGGCAATAATACCAGGTTGTCAGGGATGTTCTGCAGGCAAGGCCAGGGAAAACGGTCAAAGTTCGTATTCTGTTGGCAGATAGGTACGGATCAGACGGTCAGTTGCCCCTGAGTGTGAGCTCAGATGGTGATCGCTATTGACTGGGTCGCCGGCCGGTCATCTTGATCAAGTCAATGCATCGGATCAAGATGCCTCAATGTTCAGTCAGGCCATGGCAAGCGTTCGTATTGCGAGTCATGCCTCCCGTGATTAGAGATCATGAAAAGTGATTCTTTGGGAAGCGGGAGGATATCTGCGTGAGAGGGGCATCACATAAAAGATCATAGACTATGTTCCTCAATCATGTTTCCTGGGCATGGTTCTTGATCTCATGTTAGACTAGTGTCCCGTAGATTTTGTTCTCGATCATGTTTCGATGAGCCGGAGTCTCAGTAGGGCTAGCTGTCCTACAACTTTGATTATAACTTCTTATAGGCATAGCCCTTAATCTCATATGCATATATGGGAACAGCACCTAAGCCTATGATGTATCTTGGTAGACTACTAGGCGGTCTCTATGGCCACAATTGGAAATACTGGGAAGGCCAAAGGGTGCATAGTATTAGGAAATTGGCCCCTAATACTTTTTAGCATCCGCACGGCCAATTTAAAAATCAAACCGAAGAAATGTCATCTCTTTAGACAGAGCGTTGAGTTCCTGGGACACGTCATATCCAGTGATGGAGTGGCTACTCAGCCATCAAAAACTAAGGAAGTAGCAGAGTGGCCCCAGCCCTCTTCAGCTACGGAGACACTGAATTTTCTTGGCCTATGCCAGTACTATCGCCATTACATCCAACATTTCAGTGAGATTGCTTCACCCCTCTACAAGATCACTGAGAAAGATCGACCATTTGAGTGGACGAGTGAGTGCGAAGGCTCCTTCAGGGTGCTGAAGGAACTCTTGACGACCGCCCCGATTCTTGCTCACCCTAATCCAAACCTCGATTTCATCTTAGACACTGACGCGTCAGCTTTCACTATTGGCGCGGTTCTATCTCAGGTCACTGAAGACGGAACAGAGCAGGTATTGGGTTATGGTTCACGTACTCTGAATAAAACGGAGAGAAGATACGCAACCACCAAGCGAGAACTATTGGCGGCGGTCAATTTCGTCAAGTATTATAAGCACTTTCTGTACGGGCGCCCTTTTACACTCCGTACAGACCATGCCTCACTACGGTTCAGGAACTTAAAAAATCTGGAGGGCCATGTAGCAAGATGGCAAGAATCCCTGCCGGCCTATAATTTTAACGTTGTTCACCGTCCCGGCAAATTGCATGGGAGTGCTGATGCTCTCAGTAGAATCGGTGCGGAAGCTGAACACAAAGAGGCCGCCACCATGACACAGTCAACACAGCCATCTCCGGAGTTCCCCAAATTGAGGTGCGCAGAGTGGAATCCAGAGAAAATTGCACACCACCAAACAACAGATGTGCAGACATGGAATCTATACGCATGGATTCAGGAGGGGGGTACGTCCTCCTAAGGAATCAGTAACACCTCTATCCACCATGGCACAATATTATTACAAACGGTTCAAAGAATGTCAATTAATAAATAATGTTCTATATATTAATGACCGTTTGCTAGTCCCGGAAAGTTATCGTGAACTTATATTGAAACAACTACATGATAACGCCGGGCATCTGGCCGTGGAAAGGACTGTTACCCATATCAAATTGAGATTCCAGTGGATCGGGATTCGCGATAGTGTCAAGGCATGGGTTGCCAAATGTATCCCATGCCAAAAACGCACTGTTGGCCAACACCATATCCCACCATCTCAAATTAAGATTGTTTGTGCACCGTGTGAGCGAGTGGCTATCGACGTGCTCGGACACTTTAATACGACGGATGATGGAAATAAATACATCCTCGTATTACAAGATTATTTTATGAAATGGGTAGAAACATTTGCTCTGCCGGACCAAGAGGCATCCACCGTAGGGGAGGTCTTGGCCAGCAATGTGTTCTGCCACCTTGGTATGCCTTATGAGTTGCACTCCGATCAAGGAAGTAATTTTGAGAGCCGGCCCATATCAGAGCTCTGCAAATTGTTCCATATCATCAAGACAATGACAACTCCATACAACCCCCGGAGTGACGGGATGGTAGAAAGATTCAACAGAACTCTCGCGGAGATGCTTACTAAGGAAACACGCCTTGATTGTAGAGATTGGGACCTATGGCTCCCATATGTACTCATAGCTTACCGCACTTCAGTACATTCCAGCATGGGTTATACCCCTGCTCGGTTAATGTTAGGCCATGAATTAGCCTTACCCCTGGATCTGGCCATGCCTTGAATACTAGGAGAGAAAAACTCACCATCTCTCTATGTCGAACTCTTGCGTCAAAGGATAGGACAAGCCCCCGAGTTAGTGAGAGAAACCTTATCCACTGCACACCGGCAGCAAAAGACATGGCATGACTGGAGGGTGCATGGAGATCCGTATGAAGCAGGAAGAATGGTCATCCACTTCGATCGACTTAAACCTTGTGTCAGTGATGACCCAGCACCAGAGCTCCGACCGGCCGTTTTTCGTGACAACGGTACCTAGACAGATATTTCTACGGAAATTAGTATTCCCACGGTTAGCGCAGAGCACTGCAGTGCCAGTTCAGCCCCACTTCCACCAAGCCAGAACATGGGAGAACAAGCAGCTAACACGGGACAACGATGACGAGATACGTACTCGCACTCTCCATCCTCAGTGTGGGTCTACTCGATTTGGGAAGTCGTATCTGAAGAATTTTGTGTTTGTTTTGTCCAAGGGAACGGATGGAAAAGGTGTTCCTCCGATCTCTTTCCATTCAAACCCACTTCATGCTATGCCCCCCATCATAGAGTTGCCACAAGCGGAGGCTGAGGCTGACCCAAGCCATGCTTCCCGTGAGGTGGAACATATGATGAATAGCATGGAAGTGAAGAGGCTAGATGAAGCCTTAGCGTGTCTAGAAACGCAGAACCATACAACAAGGTGTACCCAACCAACTCCCAAAATCATGGAACCACGCCCCCTCCCCCAAGGGAGACCCTCTCTGCGAGTCCCACCCCCGTCATCACTCCAATTCGCGTCCCTCATCTATGCACCAAGTTCGGACATCACCGGCCCAGTCCATTTCACACTCCACTCGTTGTCTGTTGACTGTCAATCTTCAGATCTGAGAGAGACTGCTGCAACAGAGGAGGTGGCATCCCGCACCGCACCGACCAACGCTACCCCCCCCCTCCCCCGTGGTGGGCAGGGAAGCAGCCTGTTCAGCAGACTCTCGGCTCGAATTTTCCCGGTGTCTATAAACTACAACAGGACACCAACCGTTGTGTAATGGGAGATGACCACATCCCCCAGTCCAGAGGCCACCCCATCCAATTGGCCTGCCATACTTCCCCGTGAGTAGTCAGAACATCACACAACAGACAGAACGTCAAACACCTACAGAACACACTTGCCTTCAAGACTGGATACGTCAATTCGTCATTGCGTTTACATCGCATACTTGCTCGGTTATACTCAGCATAACAGAGACATTCAACCTCAGCAACAACAGCATTTAGCAGCACCTACCGGTATTAATTAATTCCCGATAGAGACATAAAAATTCCCGCAACAAATTCCTCCCGCTTTATTTATGCTGTCCTTCTGCTACACCCTAAACTAACCTTTAGCTGTTAGGTCCATGTTCCACACATTGGCCGCAAGTGGCAGGTAGTTCTAACCTATCTTTTAAATACATGTCTGACTGGTGGAAATGCTCGGCTTCCATATGGTCACCTTACGGAGCATTACCCTCAGCAAGCCAGCAAGCAGACAAGTCACGATGTTGCAGATCCTGAATCATATATCGATCCTGTTACTTACCACACCACAACCACATACAATATCACGAGGACAAGACATATTTACAAACGCATTTGAAAAGCGCATATATACTTTTAAGGGGGGGGGGGGGTAAGGAGACGGATATCCAACTATAGTGACCTTCCCATGAAGGCGTGGTGGGTTCCAAGACTGCACCCAGTCACTGGAGAGTGAAGAGTTAGATGGAGATCTGTGTCCCGTCCGTCACCTGGTGTGTTGGGGACAGATCATATTGGATCCGAGCCCGGGGACTAACATTTTTACCTGTCGCTAGGGTTATGTTAAGAATGCCCAGAGATGCACTGCTGGCCGGTTAAAATAATATAATTGTTTTCGCAGTGCTTCCTACTTTGGCATGGATATTTATGCTAACTGGTATCCGAAGATACTGAGGGAGAGTTTGCAGAATCGACACTTTAATCTTCACCGCTCGAAAACCCCAATAGTTTCCAGAGTCGGATCACACCAATGTGTCAAAGGGAGGTTCAGACAAGTATAAGCCCTCTGGCTGGAGGAACATAGGCAGAGACAATCGCTCATATATTAATAAGGAGGCCCTAAGGTATATGGCCAATTATACTACCTAGCCAGTCTGCGGTGTTACCTTTCCGCTACATCCGGAAACAAGGCGTACACAAATGACTCCTAAAGAGCGACCATCCCTAACTTCTTTTAAACCCATCCTATCGAGCTAGAATAGCCGGGTTTAGTCGATCTCATGTCAGGTTCGCTTAATGAGAACCTGAATAGTGACTTCAGTGAAAAAGTGATGCTGGGGGGGGGGGGGGGGAAGTGATGCAGTTTTATTGTTGATGTATAGTGTAGCCTAGCATACTGTGGTCCTAGTATTTTATAAAAAATAAACAAAACAAATAACTAAGATGGCTGCTGCCATATACATATAACTAACCATCACAGTATTGACAATAAATAAAGTCATACGCCGTGCAGTGCTTGTTAGTCATCAGCACAAAACAAGGATAATATATACAGTAAAAATATATACTATAGAATGCGGTCTAAGACGACCGGTCAGTACCTATTAGTCATCAGTACCTATAAATGTAAAAATACAATAATACAAAGTTACAGTTAGATGAGTACCTATTAGTCATCAGTATGGAAAACATTCATAGATCACAGTAGATAATGCGACCTAGATGAGGAACGCGAGATGACTTGATTCTGAAGCTGCTGGGCAGATATCCGAAGGCGAACTGTTGATGCGGCTCACTCTCAAAGACGGTGAAGAAGAACGATTGCAGTTGCAGTTGTCCACTAGATAGTCATGTTAATTTAAACAGTGTGACAAAATGTTCCGCACTGTAGCGGAAGTTGGAAGCTGCCCTGTAGTAATGAAGGGCTACTGTTGAAAGTTAATTAATGATGCATGTGCATCTTCCGTGTATACAGTACATGATGCACTGCATAGCTTGTGCGGCGCAGCAGGCAAAGTCCCACTAGACTGTGGTCTAAAGGTTAAATGCTACACACAATACATACCGCTGAGTTTGTTTACCACTATTTAGCATGGTCCTGCAGATCTGACGAGTCATCCACCATAAATCACCACTTGTTCCACATACTACAAGTTCTTCACATCAGGGCCGCAAGGCCCATCCGCAGGAAGGCTCCCCTGATGTTGTTGGAAGTGAGAGCTTCTTCTCATTGATTTGTTCATTTGCCCATGGGTGTAGTCTTCCCGAGAGCGTTCAAAAGTTGGATGCAGATGGGGAGGTTGCAGGCCAGAGATCCAAGATCTCTAAGCCGGCCAGCTCTGCTGCAGCTACGATGAAACCAGATACAGCAGGCAGGCATCGGCATCCTGTAACTCTCTGGCCACACAACCTTCCACCTTCTCTCTCGTTCTGGAGTGTGGTCTCGATTCTTAGTTCTTCACTCCTTTTATACTCCTCATGACATCGTAGCGAAAACGCTCAGCCAATCAACACACGATCTGTAGCCAATCAGCATGCGAGCTGGAAGGGCAAGTACATTATCATGTGATAAACATCCTCCCCCTTCATTTAGTACATACACACGCTTATGACGTTTTCAATATTTTGAGCATAATTTAGGGAGAAAATAAGGATAACTCGGTCATTTCTGAACCGATTATAAAATGGTTAACAATTTTGGATTCCTCGTTTCATTCCGGTCCTCATAGGTACCAAGAACGATGAGGATAGCATAATTTAAAGAAATTATATGCACCAAATTGGTTCATTTTTAGTATTCATTCTCCCCCAAAGCTGACATGTATTGTCAGGGAAGTTCTGACGCATGCGCATGCACACTATGCGATCTCACGGACTTAGTTAGTTTAGAAAGCCTCTCTTATATGGCTTTATATATAAAAAGTACTATCCTACTAAGGAGGATGTGCTCGGAATGTACCCGGGACAGCCATCCCATACCCAGCCGAGCTGGGACGGTCCATACCTGTCCGACCGCTCCAAGCTACATTTGCGTTTTTGAGGAGTTCGTCTCCTGCTATCATCTCATGGATGTTAGTAATATCTCTTGCTGCACCCCCTTGTAGATTTTTAATTTTTGTCAATAGCCCCTGGTTGCAATTACCCCATACCGAATTTGCATAATCAATTACTGTCAAAATGTAAGTATTATAGAATGTTTTTCTTGTTGTAAATGTCATATGCCAATTCTGTATAGCAGACGTATTTTGGTTGCTACCTGTTTGGTTAGTTGCTTAACATGCTCAGACCATGTAAGGTTCCCATCTATTATACGCCCCAGCAATTTACTGGTCGTGACTCTTTCTATAGATGTTTTAGTGATAGCGATTTGAAAATCATTAGGTGAGAGAAGTCTTTGCTTTTGACTGGTGGTAATTAATATGCTTTTAGTTTTTAAGGTATTAGGAATACCTAGTCACCTCCTGTAGAAATGAGTACTGTAAAGAATCGTTCTTTCCACGCACCATCGGGGACTGGAACGCCTTAGCAGCAATTACGGTACAAGCTGAGATCCTTGATATATTCAAATCTCTCACACAGTAGGCGCATGGAACGTTGTTTTTAAAGAAAATTCAAAACCGCAAAAAAAATTCTGTTTTTAACGTTGCCGTGCGCTCTCTACAGTAGCATAATAATCAACCTGTTGATGGTGGCTACTAAATGGCAGAAGCAGAAGTGACAGACTATTAGCTTCAATTCCACCCTGGTCGATATTAGATCTATCAATTCAAACCATTTAATAATTTTTAGCTTCATTTGAATTCCAATACTACTCAATATGATATTAAAGTATATATCGGTGTCAATACGTTCTAAAAATCAAATAACTTGATCGTCTTTCCTGATATTCTAATAATATGTTCCGTAAAATTGCTACAGGCGTTCGGTTTCATTTTACTGTGTGATACCAGTTTTCGTATATACACCACGAACATTTTTAGTGATACATGATTGAATTTTAGTGTTGAAAGCCAGTTTTATGTATATGTATGTGAATCAGAAGTAGAATGTACTATTGCAGTGAATTTACGCAACTTTTAGAAAGTAGGATCAAAAGCATTCTTGAATCATCGAAAACTGGTTACAGAAATCTAAAATTATTGCGAACAAGAAGTGGCTTGTTAGCAATACCAAAAGGTTGTTGCAACTCGAAACTGACACGCGATGTAAGATCACATGAGTGTTAACACATTTTTAAAGTAATCATTTAACCTTTTAACACTCAAATTTGTTCAAAATTTTTTTCATTTTCTAAGAGAATGTACAGACCAAGAGAAGACTTATTTTTGAAAATTTATCGCTGTAATGACTGGTTTAGTTATCGAGCCAGTCATTGCAGTGGAAAATTGTCAAAAATTGCCTTCTCTTGATCTGCAAATGGACATTTCTCAAGACCACTGCAAAAGCCATTTTTGACTGATATGAGGGTTAAATTTAGGGTTAAAATAAATTAGCACATTATTCATTAATTACCGGTAGTGTGCCACTACGCATAATTTGTAACAGGTCTCTCATTAGTCCACACGGGGACTATGTTGGACTTGTTGAGCTGGTCGTTTCATCCCAATACCCGTTCGCACCTGAGTATATTTGTATATATGTTAATGACTAATGAGGGCCTCTGCTAGATCAGGCCGTGTACTTGAAGTGCTACCCTCAATAAATAACGATTAGTGTTATTATTATTATTATTATTATTAGTTGTTTCGCACCTTTTCCAGTTCGCCTATGGATATGGGACGGTAGGTGAGTTGGGTTTGGTGTCTAGGGGAGTCCTAGCAAGTGTAAAAATTCCATAGAATTAAATCATTGTTTGAGTGAGCAGCAATTGTCGGTGTTTCACAGCTTTCCAATCAATGGATTTAAAAATTATCCTACTGATAATTGCTGCTGTGCATATTACAGTGTGGCCTACTATCTACATAAAGTTATCCTGAAGCAATAACATTAGGAAAATATTTGAAAGTTTCAGTGACAATTGTCTTCTTCTGAGCCGCCATTCTACTTTGGTTTTTGTAGCCGCCATTATTTGGGATTCTATTGTTCTCGCTATCATGCCAAGTTCAGTATTAAACCATCCCCATAACGTTAATGCTAATCGTTGTATTGTTGGCCTCTGAGGTGAGCGGATCTACTGTATGTAGCGTGTAGTAAGCATATAGTAGTTCTATTCTAAACGTGTATTTCCTATTATAAACGTGACACATGCTAGGCCAGATATTTTTTATAGCAATTTTACTGATAACTGTTGCTGTCGATAGCAGCAACAACTTTTCTTCAAGTTATTTGCAAAATAATTACCAGAAAATCCAAGTTCTACTATCTCATGTTTTCACCATCATCATCATCATTACAACGTATGAGGGCTGTATGGCCTTTTGTCGGTCAAAATACTTGATTTTATAACTATTTGTCACTGTTTCCGGTGTAGGAACTTTTTTGTGACTTAATTGACATGTAATATACGATGGATACATATATTTGTACATCATATATATATATATATATATATTTATATGTATATATATACATATTATACAATATAATATGTATTGAAAATGGTTTGACTGAAAATCGTTGCTACAACAACTTCCAAGCAGATTATTTTCAAAATAATCAGTAGGACTATCAATGTACTATAATAATGCATTCTGACGATATTTCGAGCAATTCGATTGACAGTCGTTGCTGACTAAATCAGCAACAACTTTATCAGATTATTCTCAAAATAATCGTTGCCAGGTTTTCAATGTGGTTAGCTAACATATGGACGTACAATTCGGTAGACATGTGTTGTATACGGTGTCAAGATCAGATGTGAAATATGTTCAAAACTGCTCAGTCAGTAGGCATGACAGCTCGTGCATGTGCTTTGCTGACCTACTCATCTATGCAAATATATTTCATGGCGTAGCTCTATTACGTTTATGACACAGGCCTATCTAATTGTACAAACATGTATTATCTAACGATATTGGCAGCTCGACACTAATTACTCCGAGAAGAATTTGATAGCGTTGTTCGACTGTCAGTTGAATTGCTGGAAATATCTTCAGAAAGTGTTACTATATATTGAAAATCCTGCTGATTATTTTGAGAAGAATTTGGTTGAAAGTTGTTGCAGCAATGATTTTCAATCAAATCATTTTCAAAATGTTAGCTAGTATTTTCTGCTGATTATTTGGCAATAAATGGAAGGAAAGTTGTTGCTGCTATCACCAGCAACACTTAATAGTCAACTTGTTATAAAAATATCTAGGCTAGCACGTTTCACATCTACCAGAGAAAATACACAATTAGAATCGAACTACTATACGCTTACTACACGCTATACAGGTAGATCCGCTCACAACGGAGGCCAACAGCACAATGACTAGCATTAGCATTACGGGAATGGTTTCATACCAAGCATTGGGCAGAAGCGAGAACAATGGAATCCCAAATAATGGTGCATGCAAAAATAAAAGTAAAATTGCGGCTCAGAAGAAGACAATTGTGTTTGATGTTTTATTTGATCATTTTACAGCACAATATGGTATTTAATAAAGGTATAACACAATATTTAGAAGTAGTAAGACATTTCAATGATCCAGTTGAGATAGTACCATTATAGACATGATAGAATGCGATCGTTGTTCCCAACCAATTCCCGATCTATAAAATCACATTTTCACATCTCAATTTTCTGACAAAAAAAATTGTGACAAATATTTATCCTTGTATATAGTGCGCAGTAGCTTTTTATAACATGTATTTTGAGGAAAAAAGTGGGCAATATCTACGGAATTATACGGTAAATAAATTTACAATACACCTACATTTGTCTTTATCCTTGAGTAAACACAGTTCATCAAAAGGCAAACCGAGTCCTAATTACAACTCATTAATAATAGCCTCCCCACCACACACCCTCATGGCCTACAAGTATCTATAGGTGCGAAACAGCGAATCAACCAGTTGTAAAAACACCCAGGGCGAACAGACCCAAGTGCGAAATGATTTGTTACCAATCATCATCATCATCGTCAATCATCATCACCATCAGTTTACAAGGCATAAGCCATCGGCTTGTTATTACTTGTGTTGTTTTAGTCATCATAGAGTGATAACGGGAGGAAGGGATCCTCAAGAGAGTCGTTGAGGAGATCTTTTTGGTAATCCTATTCTAAACTAGGGCCTGACACTCGGACTCCATCTAAGATTCAAGATTCAAAATTGTTTATTTCATGCTGAATATATAGTATACATACATCACAGTTGTGCAGCCCATCAAAGGCAGAGCCTATGAATCGAGGGACCCCCCTACACATAAAGCAAGACATTACAATATATACGGTGATAGTTAATACAAACATCTGTAATGTAATATTAATCCCTGTATAGGCGTAAACACCAGACCCTGAATTAAACACAAAGGGGGATGTTGCTGTACTGTGGATGCTGCTGTTTGGTCGTTCTGGGGTGGTGGTGGTAGAAACAGGTGTTGAATAGAGTGGCAGGATTTTCAATTCACTTATGACAATTGGTTGTACATCCATGTGATTGAAAACTATTGCGTCCAGTGGTGATTGTATTCTGGATGTATGCCCTCTCGGAGAGGGCATTGCTCTCTGTACAGAGATTTCTTTAATAGCCATGCTGGAGATGATGCTATCCGCATTGTTCAAAGCAATGGTTCTTTCCAGTTTTAGCTATGCCCCGCCCTTCTCCTTCGATCAATACTCACCATTCTGTTACTTCTAATGTACAGCTGGCCCTGACCGCTGGCTCTAGGACTATAGACTTAGAAAGCTTTACCGACTCCTTGGAACCGGGTACTCGGCTCCCAACTGCCGAGTACCCATCTACCATAGAGCTCATTCTTGTTTGCATAGCAACAAGAGCAATACATGCTTTTTAGCAGTTGGAAAGATTAAGAATTAAAGTCTAAGTCTTTTTGTAAACTGTGGTTGTTGTGATAGCTAGTGCGTTTCTGCAAGGATATTTGGATTAATATGGATACCGCCGATGATAACCAGGTTGTATATTTCCTTATTATTCCATAGTTAAAAGACTTAGGTCTCTAAATTTCATCTGTGTCGCATGTTCCAATTTCTAACCCCAAAGAATCTGGGACATGTGTTAGCAACGAAATATGCTGGATGATCGCCTTCTTTAAACTAGAGCTGGGCGGTTTCCCGATAAAACCGGGAAAATCACGATATTATTGTTATTGTTATCGTTATCGTCTCATTTCTAAAAATATCGGCTGACGTCGTTCTCCGTAAGATCCGAGCGGGTGACGTCACACCCGTGTTGCTCGGATGTTTATGTGAAGAAAATTTTTTCATTAATTCGCGCATCTTATTCTAGGTGCTGCGTACTAAAATGGTACCAGAAAACTTTGGAATGTTCAAGTTTTGCGTGTTATCACAATCTGTTTGCAATGATCGGTGGTTTCAAAATTCTTGATTAAGATGTGTGGTCTGCGGTTTTACCGTGTGCTACAGCAGTTTGTTTACATTTTGTTGTTTCTTCACATATCGTTTTGGCTTTCGTTAGGAGTATAATTTATATTGATTGGTAAATATACCCCGAATGCTATGTGATATGATTCCTGGTTCCGTGATACCGGGATCAGTTTATGGGTGTATTTTTTCACATCAAGAGTATACTTACCTCCCTAATACTTTTGATATTGCTAAATATCGGCTTTCACTCAATAAAACACTCAGATTAAAAACAGTTAGGTGCCCCTACTGGGCAGGGAGTCAGAGGTAGTCCGGCGGATGCTCGCCCCACCACCGCGCATGCGCCGACTACTACTTCCTCTTTGCTCATTTATTGGCAAAGGGTTACATGCGGTTTTGTGTTCTACTATACTTTTCTGCGCGTTACCTTGTTTTTTACTCTACATTTGACGATCTTTTACGTGGGAAGCATGTCTGAAAGGGAGGATTCGCCTTTAGAAGGAGCGGGATCGCTTTATCAGGTGAATTCTTTGATATGCTAGCGTGTTTTGTCCCGGTTTAATGTATTTCCGGGACTCGCGCTTACCGTGATTAGCGCCTGGTTATGTTGGTTTTTTACAACATGGTGCTTCATAGGTCTCATTTCTCTTTGTGTTTTGTCCACAGGTATCACATAGACGCTTTGATGGACGTCTCGGCACAAGAGGATATGTTTTCTCTCCACCACGGTTCCATTTCCTACTAATACTGTTAGGTTATCTAACCAAAAAATCTATGTTCAGTGAGTTGGAGGCCTGGTATAAAGGTCTTCTCACTTTGCCCTCTTGCTCCAATTCCTTCCCCTTAGGTGGAGAGAATGTAGAGGCGTACTATGGTGGAGTTCTCCGGTTCATCACGTTGGATGGTTTGTCTATACAAGTGTCAGGTATCTAATTATTGATAAACAAAAGGGGAGATAATTTCCTTTTTTGCCAATGCTAGAATTGGAAGGAGTTATCTCTGAATATCTGATTGTTGTGTACTCGAATTGCCAATTCAACGGGAATGTTCCGGTTACTTATACAATTCGTTCTTGCACTTGGTGCTTGTTGCGGATCGATTAATTGGTCACGGGAGTGATGACGTCATAATCGGCCTTGGTCTTTATTAACAATTAACGTTTTGTCCATGGCTGGTTCTTCTTGATTTTTGATCTTGATGATCCTGTCCCTCTCTTTTTAGTTGGTTTTGAGTTCGCTAACCTTAACTATCTTGCTCATTGTCCCTGTCCTTTGTCCTGTTTCAGAGACCTGGTTGCCCGTCCTGCGGGAGGTTTCTAAAAAGCCGCTTCGTCCCGCACTTGTGCTTCAGCTGCAGTCCCTGTGGACCGTTGCTGAAGTGCGACGTATGTAAGCTATGGGGGGGCGAATTAATGTCTGATTTTCTCGCATTGCAGGCAAGGGAGAAGGTAATGGAGGAAGAGAGGAAGAAGAAGGAAAAAGTTTGTAAGAAGGGTAAGAAGAAGGCCTCATCCGCGGTGGATATGGAGGCCTTCAGGTCCGAAATGTTGCAAGAGATGCAGAGGACAATAAAGGATCTGGTCCCAGAGTTGCTTCGCGGCATGCTCCCTGGGCCAGCTCCTTTGTTGTCCTCGGCATCTGCTTACGAGCAGGTGATCCCCGCCTCTGAATCCGGTCTCTTTAGGTCCGGTCCGGTTGTGGATTCAGAGGTGGCCCCTTTGTTGGGGGCAGTCCAAGGCCCTGGCAGCAGGCATGGCGCCGCGCCGAGGGGCCGTGGACAACGGTTGTTGCTGGGACCCGCGGTCTGCTCATCAGACCCCGGGTATCCGCGCGCCGAAGGTGTCAAAGCCTCCTATGGCACCTTTCCTGGCCAGTCCGGGTTAGCTCTCTTTGCTGACCCGGAGTCTAATCTTTCTGGCCAGGAAGAAGAGGATCTCCTGCTAGGGTCGCCTTCTGAGGACGTGGCCATGGAGTACGACGTCTGTGCACCCCTCGCGGGGAATACAGGCGACGTGTTCCATGGTTCTACTCACGCAGGAGTAGATTTCACGGTCCAGAGGGTGTCCCCGGGCGGTGCTGTTGACCACGGATACCGCATACCTCGGCTTGCCGATGGTGTGGCTGGTGCTGGTCAGACCCGTGGTAGAGCGGTGTTTACCCCACGCTCTGCCACGGCGCCTGCTCCTGGTCAAGCCGCGGAATTTAGCATGCCTGCTCTCTCGGGCCCGCATGCTTTTCCAGGCTTGCCAGGGGTATCAGCTTACCCGCCGTCAACGTCAACTGCGAGTGCTCTGGAGGAAGACGAAGGCCCTCGTCTGGTAGAGCGCTCGCAGTTAGCCACGGAGGAGGATTGGTCGGACGCTTGCCAGTGGCTGGTAAGTGTTCGGCCAGATCTACCCGTGGAGCTGCCGGCTAGCCAGCGTGACCATAGGCCGTGGTTAGCTGGTAGGCCGGCGGCTACCGCTATGCCATCTCTGCCGCTGGCTGAGCATGTCGTGGACATGTTCGAAGCGGCGGAGGCGTCCATTAAGGTGAATGGACGTCTCGCGAAGGCCCCTCGCGAGGTGGCGAAGCGGTGCCGCATCGTGCCCCTGGATTACCAGCGGTACGGTGTGGTGCCGAAGCCGAGCGTTGATGATCGCGCGGCTTTGGGCGAAGATGCGCGGCCGGGCTCCCGTTCTGACACGGGAGTCTTGTGCTCGAACGCGTTGCGTTCGGCGAATGCCGCGCTGCGTGATGCGGAGGAGAGTGGGAGGGCGTCGATTGCCGCTCTGTCCCACGTCTCCCAGCTGCTACAGGGGGTGGTAGCGGCCTCCGCATCACGCCAACCAAGCCCGGTAACGGTCCAGAGAGCCATCCAGGATGGTATCAACCTGGCTCTGGACTGTTTGACGCGGGCGGTAACCAGAAGTGTCCGGGCGAGGCGCACGTTTGCACTTGACAATCTGTGCCCGTCCCAGGACCTGTATAATAGGCTGCTGCGGACGCCTATGACAGGTCCTGGTCTCTTTGGAGGTGAGGGATGCAGGCACCTCCAGGAGACGGTCACTCTGGTTAATAACCAGAGGGCGCTGCGGGAACAATTTGAGGTGCTCCGGCGGGAGCGTGTTCGCGCGGCACCCCCTGCGTATCGTCCTCTGCAGGCTCGAGGTGGTGCTGGCCAGGTCAGAGGCCAGCCACCGTCGCAACGTAGGCCTAGGCCACGGGCGATTCGGCCAGCAGCGAGGGGGGCGCAGGCTCCCCAGCCGCACCCAGCCAGACAGCCGCCCGCGCACCGTGGTGCGCGCGGCGCTGGGCGGGGCGCGCGGGGATCTGGTCGCGGTAATCGGGCCTGATGGCCTGGTTACCGCGGTGGGAACCACTCCGGTGTTTCACGCCGAGAGAACAGTGCCACTCTGGCCCTCCTTATGTCCACCTCTATCCCTAGGTGGACCGGTGGGCGGCCGTTTGGCCGCCCACTTGCCAGAGTGGAAGCGGTTGACTCAGGACCGTTTAGTCTTGCGATGGCTTTCAGTCGGGTATCGTCCCGACTGGGTGTCAGGCCCGCCATCGCGACTGTCTCTCGCGCCGATCTGGACTCCTATTCCACGGGATCCGGATCAGAGGTTGTGTATAGAGGAGGAAATAAATTCCCTCATACTAAAAGAAGCCATTCAGCCGGCACAGAGGTGCCCGGGCTTCTATTCAACCCTGTTCTTAGTAACAAAAAACACCGGAGGGTGGAGGCCGATTCTCAACCTCAAGCCATTGAACAAGTTCATAGAGACGCCCAGTTTCAAGATGGAGACTGTGCGCTCGGTGTTGGCGGGGTTAGAGCGAGGAATGTGGACAGCGTCAATAGATTTGAAGGATGCTTATTTCCACATTCCCATAGAGAGGAGCTTCCGTCGCTTCCTGAGATTTGCATTTCAGGGCCGGCGGTGGGAATTCAGGGTGTTACCCTTCGGGATTTCCACGGCTCCTCGGGTCTTCACCCGTGTGGTTCTCGCGATCACTGCATACCTCCGCAGGAGAAGCATAGCAGTCCACACGTACATAGACGACTGGCTGTTGAAAGCACACACCCGGGAATCGTTGTCAGCCAATCTGGAGATTGTTTTGAAAACTCTCTCGGATTTGGGCTGGATGATCAATTTCCCGAAATCAGAGCTAACTCCATCCCAGAAGTTTGTTTACCTGGGCATGTTCTTCGATCTGGAGACGGGGTATGTGTACCCCACTCAGGAGAGGGTTCAAATACTCATCTCGGTAATCCAGTCGGTGTGCGACAGTCGTCATGTCCTGGCACGGGTTTACTTGAGAATGCTGGGTTTGATGGTTTCTTTGGAACCAGTCATTCCACAGGCCGCCTTGCGCAGGCGCCCGATCCAGTTGTTTCTCATGACACAGTGGACCCAGAGTTCAGGTTCGCTGGACTCGAACGTGTCAGTATTGGCGCCTCTGATTCACCACCTGCAATGGTGGTTGAATACAGAGAATCTCTTGCCGGGGGTTTTGCTAACCCCTCCCCACCCTCAGGTGACTGTGTATACAGATGCATCGATGGAGGGGTGGGGAGCTTGTCTGGAAGAGTCCACAGTATCAGGGCTTTGGGATCTGGATCAGTCCAAGGAACATATCAATCTACTAGAGCTAAGAGCAGTAGTCCTGGGCCTGGAACATTTCTTACAGAAAGTTCAGGGCAAGATTGTTCTAATTCGTTCAGACAACTCAACAGTAGTGACTTACATAAACCGCCAGGGCGGAACGAAGTCGCCCAGTCTCTGTATGATGACATGGAAACTGCTTTGTTGGTGCCTGGATCATGGGATCACCTTGAAAGCAGTTCATATTCCGGGGAGGTTAAATCTGCTAGCAGACTCATTGAGCCGAAGGATGAGTGTTTTACCCACGGAATGGCAACTAAATCAATGTGTGGCGGATCGTCTGTTCGACCATTGGGGGAAACCCAACATAGATTTGTTCGCGATGAAGAAGAATGCGAAGATGACGACGTACGTCTCTCCGATTCCAGACCCAAGCGCTTTCGCAACAGATGCGTTAGCTATCAGCTGGGAGGGAATGTATGCATACGCATTCCCCCCAGCAATCCTGATTCCAAAGGTGCTTCAGAAAATCAGGCAGCAGGAGTGCCAAGTGCTTCTGATCGCCCCGGATTGGCCAAGCCGATCGTGGTATACGGATCTGCTGGACCTTCTGGTCTGCAATCCGGTTCCGCTGCCTCTGATGGACAACCTTATCTTCCAGGGCAAGGCCCTTCACGACAATCCGTCAATGTTCCGATTGACTGCGTGGATGTTGTCAAGGAATCTAGAATTAAGGAGGGCTTTTCTGAGCAAGCGGCCATGTTTATGGCCAAAGCCAGGAGGGGGTCAACCTCCAGAGCATATAATTATAAAATCAACAGATTTGCAGAATGGTGCTCAAAAAGATGTATTGATCCAATGGAATCATCTATTCAGGTAGTGGCTGATTTCCTCTGTCACCTATATGATGCCTATAGCCTCAAGCCTAACTCTATTGCTGGTTATAAGTCAGCTTTAATGACTGTTATTCCTTGCTTGGCTAATAGGGGGAGTGATGAAGTAAGTACATTAAATGTATTAATTAAAGGCATGGGCAATCTAAGACCAAGGAATCCTCCACTGATTCCGTCTTGGAGTTTATCACTGGTGCTCCAGGTACTAGGTGATAAGCCTTTTGAACCACTTAGTTCCATTTCTATGAAAATGTTAACTCTTAAAACTGTATTTTTAATTGCTGCGGCCTCGGCGAGGCGTAGGAGTGAAATTCACGCCTTATCAGCCGAGGTTGACCGTTTTGTGGTTACAGGGGAAGGCCTTAAGCTTCTACCTAGGATTAATTTCTTGTCTAAAAATCAGTCATTGAAATATCCAGGTCAGCCTATTTTTTTGCCATCTTTAACTAGATATGATCCTAATTCTAAAGTATGGTGCCCCGTACGGGCGCTGCTCCGGTACAAACAGCGTACTTCGGAGTGGCGTACCGACCAGTCAGCGTTATGGTTGTCATATATTGAACCCCATGGTAGGGCGTCTAAGGACACCATTTCTAGGTGGATTGTGGAATGTATTCAATTTTGTCACAAATCCGCCACCGGGCGACAGGTTGACGTGGCCAAGGCTCACAGTGTCCGCGGTGTCGTGACATCCACTGCCCTTTTTAATGGGGTCCCTGTGGATGATATTATGTCAGTGGCTCAGTGGCACTGTGAGTCAAGTTTTACAGACCATTACCTCCGTGACACCTCTAACCCTCTCGCCTTGTCGATTTTGAAACAATAACCGCTTTATGTTTGTGAAGAGTGCCTCCGCATTGCTTATATACTTCGCCATTCAGCGACGGTGACAACCACTTGTCGGGACTGTATCATCCTTCTCTACTGGATTCATGATGACAGCTTCCTAGTACAACAAGGTCAGTCTTGTTCATGTGTTGTTCATTGTTTTGTATTGTCACGTTACCCAGTGTTATTAATATGGTGATGGTTTATGTGGGTTGTGGTTCTTTAGAGAGAGTATACGAAAATGGAGCCTTTTCGTCTCTGTCCTATAGTACTTAGCACTAGTACGAAGAGAGCGTGTAGGACATTGAGGTCATTTAATCTTCCTCCCAAGGGAGGGGGGGGAGCGCATATGACAAATCGGTCATCTCTCAGGCATCGGTTGTGTTATCCGATGGTTTATCAAATCCTGACTGTGTTTTCACACAGTTTCAGACGTCATAAGTGCCTTGAACGCTTGAAAGCGTATAGGGAAGAGCTGGTCTTTTGACCTCGCCTCCCTCCCGCCAGATTCACTTTCGAATTCTGGCAATATCAAAAGTATTAGGGAGGTAAGTATACTCTTGATGTGAAATAAACGAAATCTAGGATTTCTTTTTTCACGAGAGAGTTGATACTTACCTCCCTAGATACTGACCCGGCCTCTCCGCCCCACAGAGGCTCGGTCTTCAGGCTCTTGGTAGTTGCATGTGTTAGCCAATAAATGAGCCAGAGGAAGTAGTAGTCGGCGCATGCGCGGTGGTGGGGCGAGCATCCGCCGGACTACCTCTGACTCCCTGCCCAGTAGGGGCACCTAACTGTTTTTAATCTGAGTGTTTTATTGAGTGAAAGCCGATATTTAGCAATATCAAAAGTATTAGGGAGGTAAGTATCAACTCTCTCGTGAAAAAAGAAATCCTAGATTTCGTTTAATGTCCGCTTCGTTCTTGTCGTCATAATCAATGCGATCTTTGCTGTAACGTTGCGGGGTGGGGTGCGGGAGGGTTACAGTTAATTTATGGTCAATTTATTTGAAAATTAATTGTCTGCCTTCCATCTTTGTCTCGTTCTGCTTGCTTATTGTAGGTTTGTGCTTATTTATAGGCCAAGCCAGCCCCGCCATCATGTGACGAGTGCCACAAGTTCGTCCAGGTCCTGTTTAAGGACCATGTCTGCTTTCGGTGTACCTCATGTAATGCCCAGATCTCCTCTTACATGTCTCCTTTTCTGGACAGTCAAGCCCTGGCGGTAGATGCCCTGTCTCAGTCCTGGACAGGGATGTTCGCTTATGCCTTCCCTCCAACTATTCTGATCCCGTTAGTGTTGAAGAAGGTCAAGGACCAAGTTTGCAAGATTCTTCTGATAGCTCCCTTTTGGCCCAAGAGGATTTGGTTTGTAGACCTTCTAGATCTTCTGATAGACTTTCCTCGTCTTCTTCCAGTATCCCAGGACCTTCTATCTCAAGTAAGAGGTCGTTGTGTACATCCAAATCCAGAAATCTTTAATCTGTGCGTTTGGAGAATCTCGAGTCTGAAGGCCTCCAGGATAAGGTTTCTTCAAGATCTCAGGAAATTATGGACTCTGCCAGAAGGGAATCGACCCGTCGAGTTTACAAGGGTCGTCTTAAAATTTTTGGTAGATGGTGTTCAGACCATGGTTTCGTGCCCGATTCTATTTCTATACCACAGGTTTTAGACTTTTTATCTTATCTGTTTGACTCTTTACATTTGTCAGCTAATATGGTCAGGGGGTATAGATTTTCTCTTGTATCTTCTCTTCCTTGTCTTCTGAATGCCGATGTCAAGGATACTAAGACTCTTAATAGTTTTATTAGAGGTCTAGGTAATATTCGTCCTCCGATTGCTAAGCCTTTACCTTCCTGGAAATTGGCTTTGGTTCTTCAAGTTTTGGCAGGTCGCCATTTTGAACCTATTTCTTCTATCAGTCTTAAGCTTTTAACTCTCAAAGCTGTTTTTCTTGTTGCTGCTGCCTCTGCTAGAAGACGTTCAGAGATTCATGCTCTTTCTGCTGAAAGGGATAGATTTATAGTTTCAGGTGACGGTTTGGTTTTATATCCCAGAAGGGATTTTTTATCTAAAACTCAGTCTAACCGTCTTCCTGCTAGTCCGATTATTTTAAAATCTTTCATCTTTTTCGCCATCGATAAATTTTGGTGTCCTGTTAGGGCATTAAGAATCTATAAACAGCGAACCGATTTTAAGAGAGCCGATCCATCCCATTTATGGGTTTCCTACGCGGAAGAGTTATCCAAGCCGGTCTCTAAATCTACGATTGCCAGATGGATTTGTGAGACGATTAAGCTTTGTTACGAGATAGCTTCACCGGATCAAATAAATCTCTCCCATATTAAAGCCCATGACGTTAGAGGCATGGCTACTTCTTTCGCTCTTTTTACCAGTTCGTCTTTAGATGAGGTCATGCAGGTGGCAGGCTGGAAATCTGAATCCACTTTTACTTCATTTTATCTTAAAGACCAGAGTGCAGCAGCTTCCTTCTTTTTAACATTACTATTTTAACTAAAAAATCCTGACCATTTACCCAGCATTTCCCACCATTTTCGTTAGGACTGTGTGTCTGTAAGAAATGGTGAGAATCTTCTTTGGTTTTTACTTATTTCTTTAAGTTCAAGTTATCCTTATTTGTTAATCACGGTGTGATTGAGTTATATACACTATTATGTTATGTTATTAACATTTGGATAAGATTGGTTTGATTTTTATCCTTGTTTATTGATTCAAATCTCCTCCCACCTAATGTTGTCATGGGGCACTGACCAAATCTACGGGTTTAGCAAGTAGTGATTGAACGGTAATGGATGTTTTTGTGGTGTAATAACAACCCCCCCCCCACAGACCCCCCCTTGTGGGTTGGTCTGTTGTTTTATTAACCACTATAAAAACATACTTACCGTTCAATCACTACGACCCGGTCTCAGCCACCCCGCATGGTAAGATTTGAGAATCAGTCTTTTAATATTTTGCACTTAAATTTAGAAAAGTGAATCTGTTTCCTATTCGGGCTCTAATGCGCAGGCGCGCTTAGCGTCAAGCATCACTATGGGGTGAGTATAGACTGGTGCCGGGTGAGTATAGACTGGTGCCAGTCTATACCTGTTTGTAGGCTGGAGATGGACTCAACCAGTAGCCTGGTTGAAGGTCCATATTAATAGGAATAGGCATGGGGAGGTGTGTATTTAGGCATAAAAATCTTATTCAGATAGCTAAATGCAGATAATTGATTTAGCAAGTAGTGATTGAACAGTAAGTATGTTTTTATAGTGGTTAATAAAACAACAGACCAACCCACAAGGGGGGGGGGGGGTCTGGGTTTTTTAAATCAGATCATTACCATACATGGTCAGGATGTTACCTGTGGAGTCCTGCAAGTCTTGACTGATTTGGCAGGCATATGCCCAAGGGGAAGGGTATTCAAATGCGAATCCCATTCGTTCTATGTACTTTGGCACTAGTACAAAGAATGTGTAGTTCATTGATGCATTTATTGCTCACTTCTCGTGGGAGCTCATTTTGCGATGCAGTTTTCTCATCCACATCAGCCAAATCAGCTGATTGCTTTTCCATGGCCTGTTTCACTATCTTGTTACATTCTGAAATCAGTGTACGCTATGTCATAATAACAATATCACACACATTTTTCACAAGGAAAATGCAAATTGTTGCCCTAAGTAATGCTGGGAACATATGCATAATCTAGGGCCATATCCCATAATGCAATCAGACCAATGAAAAGAAGCCACAAAACCAATGTCATAAACCGGAAGCGGAATCAGAATATCTCATGACTGGAAACGAAGCTTTCGCAGTCGTGTGGTATATAGGTTTAGCTTTTTTCCTATCTCATTGTTAGCTCACCTGACCTAAAAGGCCATGGGAGCTTATGCCATGGTGACAGTCAGTCCTCCGTCTGTCAAAACTCATATACATCATATAGGGGATCCCTTGAACCAAGTTTGTTCTGAGGGAATTTAATTAATGCTCTGGTGGCCACCGTGGATGGCCTAGTTTTTGCAAAAATGGGTTCTCCACAACTACTGAGCACAGTGGGTAGAAATTTGAGGGATATGATAAGGCATTATGAACCATTAAAGTTTCTTCAATGGAAGTTGATGCGTCAAAAGATATGGCCACTGTGGACCAATCAAAATGTAGGGTGTTTGGGGACCATGTTGGATTTTTTATTTAATGGACTTTGAAGCCGAAATTGTTTTTATATAGGATTTTGGGTATGCTGATTTCAAATTTTCCGCTTTCGAAACTGTCCTATAAACAGTTTGATGGCCATCTTGGTTTGTTTGCCCACCAAAAGCCATATCTAAAAGAAATTCAAAATCTCTTCTCGAGAACCAGTAGGTCAATTTCAATTAGATTTTGCAGGCAGCATCCTTAGGGCATAGAGATCTGAGTTTGTTCAAGTGAAACCGATCGGCCAATTTGGTTTTTTGGCAACTCTGATTAAAAAATGTTCAAAGCTGTCAGATAAATGGTTTAGTGGCTAACTTGGATCTTTCCTGAACCCAAAGCAATAGGAAATTTAAAATGTCTTCTTGAAAACTGCGAGCAGATTTCAATTATATTTCTCAGGAAGCATCCATATGCCATAAAGATCCGCATTCATTCAAATGAAGCCGATCGGCCAATCAGCCCGGCGGCCATCTTGGATTTTGGCCTATTTCGAGAAACTTCTTTAAAAATTTGTTCTCCGAAACTACTTGTGGGAATGATTCAAGCCTCATGAAATGTCATCTAGGGTGATAGCTAAACCAGATTTGGTCAAGGGAATTCTCCAGAACCACTGAACGGATCGGGCCAAAATTTGGGAGATATGATTAGGGACTATGGGCCATTAAAGTTTGTTTACGGGAAGTTGATATGTAAAAAGACAAGGCAGCTGAGGGCCAATCAAAATGTAACGTGTTTGGCAGCCATATTGGATTTTTTTAGTTGAAGGATCTTGAAGCAGAAATTGGTATCAAATATATATATCAATTATATTTGGAAGGAAGCATCCTTAGGATATAGAGATCCAGGTCTGCTCAAAGGAAGCCAATCGACCAATTTGGACGGTGGCCATCTTGGATTTTGGCTGAATTTTAGAAGCATCTTTAAAAAATCTAGTCTGAAACGACTTCAAGGATTGATTCAAAACTCATAAAATATGATATAGGCAAGAGCTGAACCAAGTTTGTTCAAGGGAACTTAATTGGCCAAATGGTTTTGCGTCTAAATGCAGCTTGGATGACCAGTTTTCGCGAAAATGGCTTCTACAGAACCACTGAACGGATCAGGCAGAAATTTGGGGCATATGTTTAGGGACCAAGAAACATTAAAGTTTGTTCAAGGGAATTAGATATGCCAAAAACAGGGCTGCTGTGCTCCAATCAAATGTAGCATGTTTGGCAGCCATCTTGGATCTTTTTCTTGCCAAAAACTTCCATAGTAAAGGCATTGGAATTTTAAAATGTTTGTTGAACACTTCCTTGTTGGAATTGCGGCCAAAACCTTTAAATTGTTCTACTTATAGCCGATGGTATTTCTACTTGAAATGCATATGATCCAGGCCCCCTTGAACCTCGTGTTCCTGTGATGCATGCATACATGTATATTATTTTATTTCTATGTTTAATGTTGCAGATTTTAAGCATTATTAAAGACAAACTGCTGACAGAAACTATTAATGTTGAATGTGAAAGAAACATATCCAGTATTGCATATCCAGTGGTCAGCATTACTCAAGATGACCACGGCAGTATTTCTGTGGAGCTGGACAGAGCCATGGTTTTTAACATTGTCATATCAGCCATCATGAAAACTGGTGAAAGATATGGGCATTCTAAAAACGTAAGAGAAGTTTTACACATTTCAATAATGATCTGATTCGTTTAATAGCTGGGTCCGATCTGTCAATCAATTATTTGACATCATAATCAAATACAACACATTTTAGCCGATATCACAATCATAATAACGAGTGACAGACCTTTGATTTATCACTGAAACCAAAGAGTCTGTCACTACTCACTCCTACGATTTGTATTCTGGTGTCTTTGATAAATTTACATGTACTATTTAATAAACATTTAAAAAATATTTGGTAACTAATTTGACTGGGAGCTGTTCCTGACATGGTTTCAAAAATCAACAGCAAAACTATTTAGCTTCCTCTGATCCATTCTTGATCTGACTGTACGGTCTTAACATATTTATGCAATCACGTCCTCTCCTGTCTTTATTAGCTCACCTGGCCAGAATGGCCAAGTGAGCTTATGCCGTGGCGACCATCCATTGTCAATCCGTCTGTCCATCCATCAACTTTTGCTTTAAAATGTATCTTCTAAACTGCTATGCAGATTTTAATCAAATTTGGGTGGACGGATTCTATCGAGGTAGGCTCTAGAACATCTATTCAGATATTTTAGTTTTACATTTTTAGGTAAAAAACCTTAGATTTTATAAACATTTAGCGGAAAGTATCAAAACGCATCTCCTTACACCGGACAGATTTCAGCCAAATTTGGTTTAAAGGATCCTATGGAGGTAGGCACTAGAAATTATATTCAAATTTTTGATTGATCAATTTTTTGGATGAAAATATTAGATTTTGTAAAAGATTTACCAGAAAGTGTCAGAACACATCTGCTTCTTAGCTTCTCGAGGGATTTCAGCCAAATTTGGCTTTAAGCATTCTATGGACATAGCTTCTAGATCTTCTATTCAAATTTCAGATTGGTAAATATTTTTTGGGTGAAAATCTTAGATTTTGTAAAAAATTACTGGAAATTGTCAAAATGTATCTCCTCCTTAGCTTCTTGACAGATTTCAATTAAATTTTCGTGGAAGGATCATATAGTGGTAAGGCTCTAGAGCGTTTATTCAGATTTTTTTAATGGTCAGTTTTTTGGATGAAAATATTAGATTTTGTAAAAAATCTACCAGAAAGTATCAGAACGCATCTCCTCCTTAGCTTCTTGAAAGATTTCAACCAAATTTGGCTTGAGGTATTCTGTCAACGTAGGTTCTATATAGTCTACAGAGATACAAATAAATGAAAAGATCTAGTTGGCCTGTGGGCAACCTACATGTATAATTCATGCATTTTCAACTTGCCCGCCGCAGATTATGGTTGCCCTTAAGTTAAATAACAAAGGAAATTAGAATCACTATTGTTTTATCAAATAAATTCTGAAGAATGGTCACAATTACTTAGAAATGGCATTAAGCATACTTGTTACTCTTTCTAATAATTAAATAAATACTGTAAATGAGTTAAAAACGAAAATGAGTTAGTCAGTAGGTACAGTACAGCTCAGAATTAAGGTAACATGTCCTGAGAACAAAAACGCAACAGACAAAAACAAAAATGCGCTAAGAAGAAAACAATAATGTGCCAGATGCAAAACAAAAACGTAGGCGAATAAAACATAAATGCAACATGAAGAAAACAAAGAACACACCACCACGCCAGGACAAAAACAACAAAATAATAGTGACATTTTTTTTGGGCACGCCATAAAGTATCAGAAAGCATTTGGAAACAAAATATGAACACGGCTAGAGAGCATACCATGTCTTCAAAATACCTGGCGTATTTGTGAAAAACATAGGCGCGTTCCACACGCTTAGTAAGTTGGAATGCCTGTAACCTTTGGCTCGTTACAAGTACATGTAGAAGTCGGTGTTGCCCATTCAAGTTGTCAGTTCTTGCTGTTCGCGAACAGTTTAACAAGAACCATACCATTCGACAACGGCACAAGAACAGTGTTTCCCGAACAAAATTTCTACTCTCCATCAGACAAGGAGTGGAAATCTCATTCCTGAATGCTAAACATGCTAAACTGTTCTCGCATTCTAGAACAGTTTCAGAATGTTGTTCATGAACGACGAGAAGGGACAACACATATTTTCACGATGTTCTTTTAAATTAGTTTCATATCGGGAATAAAACAGAATTGTAAAGTTTATTTTTTTTAATGAATGTTTGCGACGAGATTTTGCAATGGTTTACATAATGTACTTATGCACAAATGTATTCCTGTTATTGGTGATTGTCATTGTAATTGTACAAAACCACGAGACGTATGCTAGCTCCATCTATTAAATGTACAGACCCATATTGCTATCGACCGCTTATGACCATTCAACGGCGGCATTTCCGAGCAATATTTTATAATATCTAACATATTATTGTGAATAAAACCTTACAATGAAGACAAACGGAAGCTCGAGAAACGTCCACAGTTGATCATGATAGATCTATTTTATAGTTTTGTCTGACATTTTACCGGAAATAATAGTCCCGCTAATCTTCCCAGTGTTCTCATTCAGTTGCTTTCACATTTACTTTTTAAAAACATCCAGCGCAGCAAAACATGCAGACCTGGTGAGATTTGACATAGGTTATTCTCATCCCGTTGCTTTCGCATTTACTTTCTATAAACATCCAGCGCAGCGGAGCATGCCGTCTTGCAGGATTTGACATACATGTAGATTATTTTTGCGCGATAGACAAATAGTAGGACTGCAGATGATTTTAGCACTTATTTTCATTTCAATCCCTGTCTACATTATATATCGAGAATAATGTACTATTATCGGCGAGCCAGAGAAAAACACGACCATGTTTTAGAAAAACAATCTTGTCGGGAAGTGTTTTGGCGTGTTTAGGCTTATCCTAGTCATAATTAATGTCCTGTTTCTGTTTTTCATTTGGCGCGCAATGTTTTGCTTTTTGTGCGCATGTTTTGCTGCTGTTACGTTTTTTGTTAACTTAATTCTGAGCTGTACTGTATGAAAAACACAGAATAGTATTAGTCTGAGTATTTATCATGGTTGCCCTGTGTACAATTAACAGCCAAAGTTTAGTCGCCCTATTGAAAATCAGGTTGCCCCGGGCAACAGGGCAAATGGACATTTCGATCCCTGGTCTATTCAAATCTTTGATTGGTAAATATTTTGGGTTAATATCTTAGATTTTGTAAAATATTTACCTGAAAGTGTCAAAATGCATCTCGTCCTTAGCTTCTTGACAGATTCCAACAAAATGTTCCGGGAAGGATCATAGTCCCTAAAGCGGTAGACTCTAGAAAATCTATTTAGATTTTTGGTTGATCAATTTTTCTGGTGAAAAGCTTAGATTTTATTTTTAAAAATTAACGTAGTGTCAAAACGTATCTCCTTAGCTTCTTGACAGATTTCACCAAAATTTGGCTAGAAGGATCCTATGGAGGTAGGGGCTAGAACATCTATTCAAATTTTTGATTGTTCAATTGTTTTGGTGAAAATCTTAATTTTAATTTTTTTAAATTACCAGAAAGTATCACAACATATCTCATTAACTGCTTGGCAGATTTCAACCTAATCTGGCTGAAAGGACACTATGGGTGTGGTCTTCTGAACTTGTATAGAGAATTTTTATTGGTCAATTTTTTGGGTTAAAATCTTAGATTTTATGAAAAATTTACCATAAATTGTAAAAACGCTACTCTTCATTGACCGCTTGGCGGATTTCAATCTAATTTGACTAGAAGGAGCCTATGTGTATATGTTTCAGAACTTTTATACAGAATTTTAGTTGGTTAATTTCTTGGTGAAAATCTTGAATTTTATGACAGTTTTACTGGAAATTGTTTAAAACACTATTCCTCATTAACTGCTTGGTCGATTTCAACTAGACTTTGATGGAGGGACCCTATTGTGGCAGGCTTCAGAAGATATACACAGAATTTTAATTGCTCATTTTTTTCGGAACCCATCTTGACTTTGCCAAAGGTTTTCCGAAATCAGTTGGAAGGACTCTAGGTGGTTATGCCTTCAGAACCTATATACATAAATTTAATTGGTCAATTCTTCTGGCAGCCATTTTGGATTTTCCAGAAATACTTTACAATGCTAATCAATGGCCAGATTTCAACGGAACCTGGATAGGATGATCCTATGGTGATCGGCTTAAAGACTGCTAATGAGTGTTTTGATTGATCATTTTTTTTCGGCACCATGGATGTTTCAAAATATTTCCAAAAGCCTTTAAATCACTACCACTACTATTACAGCTCGATATCAAACACATTTAGATGCAACGACCCGATGATGATAGGCTTAAAATGAGAACTCTTTCAGGGATACAGCTGGTCTGATAACAACACCTGCCTCCTCCGAACAATGTAATTACTATGAAAATTCTACTCTGTTTGTTTGAGTGGATGGAATGTTTCATGAGTTGGAAGAATTTATATTAAAAAAAATATATTTGTTATGGTTCAACCCAATCATTATAATACATGAGCAAGTATTTCACCAAAAATATAGATGCGAGAGGGTCATGCTAAATAACAATTTCCTAACAATGGCCTTTATTCTATGTATAATTGTGCCAATTGGATATATTAGCATATATCGAACAGGCTTCGTGATGGTAGGTATTAACTCTCATGAAAAAGGCAATCCTAGATTTTGTTTGTTCATCATCATCATGTTTATCATCACCGCAGTAGTCTCGTGCTATTATCAAACTCGTGTTGAGAGCAATTATTGCAGAATACTTCTGATAATGCTCATACATATTACCTTTATGTTATTGCTGTTTCAGCTATGTTTCCCAGATGTTGATGAACCATCTAAATCTACCAGTCATGGGTCAGTTATTTTGTACAGTCCAGAGATATACATGGACGCTTCCCTGTGTGGTGAAAATGTGTTGGCTGAACTCCGGTCTGTAATGAGGCAAGGTGCTGGAGATAGCGCTGCTTGTCAGTCTCCATCATGTGCTAGGAGAACACCCAGTGCCACTGATCTCCGAACATTGTTGCTCTTACAGCATACATATGAGCTACTCCAGGCAAATAGGTTAGTTCACTTTATTTTAATTTTCAATGTGGTGGGCACATCCTGACATGCCTGAGATAATATTAGTTACACCAGTGTTTTGGCGGTGGTTCACGATGTTACCACACATGCAAACATTGTATTTCCAGAGCGCAGCCAGGGAAATATATTTGTTGGCATGTGTGGTAACAGCCTGTACCCCCGCCAAAATACTGGTGTAACAAATTTATTACCCCTCAGACATTCGCGAGAGATTAAGAAAGAGAGAGGGGAAAGAGAAAGAGAGAGATAATTTTATCTTATCTTAAATATTGCCAATTTTCAACACTTTATGACATCATTTGCAGAATGCATCAACACCTATGATGTCATGACCTTCATCATTGGCTATTGTTACATCATAATTAATCTGCATTAAGACGAAAACATGATGTTCGCGAGGGTGGGGAGATACCCTGTAGTATTGCCCTCGCATGAGGGAAATATCAGATCATACACCACTGATCTTAACCAATCAAATAACAGCATATGGTCATGTGACATTACTGAGAATGTTTTGTTTTCTTTTGGAAACATGTTCAGTTGTTAGCTAATGTAATAAAATTTAAAAATCTCAAGTCTCCTTCCAACTTAGATCTTAAAGTCTCCTTCCAACTGAGATCTTAATATAAGCTCATTTGGTAAATTTGATATGAAATGACATCTCATTTGAAAGAGTCTACATCTCCCCTAAATGTGCTAAATCTGTATAAACTTGTATTTGCACTAGATGATTTTAAAGCATTTGTGTTAATGGAACATGTTGATCAGCACTGGTCATCAGAAACCATGTGGCTCAGCACTTGTCATCATGGGCCTAGTGGCTCAGCACTTGTCATCATGGGCCTGGTGGCTCAGCACTGGTCATTGTGAGCCATGTGGCTCAACGCTGGTCCTCATGGGGAATGTTGCTCAGCACTGGTCATCAGGAGACATGTGGCTCAGTACTGGTACTCAGGAGACATGTGGCTCAGCAATGGTCATCAAGAGACATGTGGCTGAGTACTGGTCCTCAGGAGACATGTGGCTCAGCAATGGTCATCAGGAGACATGTGGCTCAGCAATGGTCATCAGGAGACATGTGGCTCAGCAATAGTCTTAAGGAGACTTGTGGCTCATCAACGATCATCAGGAGACATGTGCCTCAGCAATAGTCGTTCATTCAATCTATTCATGTGAATTATTCTGCTTTCAGTTATACAGTTTACAGTGTGAATGATAATATGCTGACGCTGCCCAGTGAAACAGAGAAGCAATTAGTATGCTTTAACATGGAAATCAATTCAATTCAGAAACTTCCATCCTTTGAATCGACGCTAATAAAGGTTAACCCTCAGTTGCTGGCAAAAGTGTACCAATGTCAGTATCGGTATTCCGACAATGAAAGTGATGAAAGTAATGATCAAAGTGATGTGATAAACTGCATGAAGAAAAGTGTGTGTCAGTCTACAGATAGTAGTAAAGATACATTTCAAAATGATGCTCATGGAATAGTATCCATAGATTTACGTAATTATATTGAGGATGAGAACATATCTCTGGGAAAAGGCGGCTGTGAGAAAGCATTTAATCATATAGCTGGTGAGTACACGTATAACTGATCACAATAGCTTAGCCATTTAAGCAGTCAAGCTGCGCAAATTTATTCAAGAAAATTTTAATTTTTTCATAGAAAATGTTGATTTGCAGACAAGAGAAGACTATTTTTGAAAATTTATCACTGGAATGACTGGCTCGATAATCGAGCCAGTCATTCCAGTGATAAATTTTCATAAATAGCTTTCTCTTGGTCTGAGAATCAACATTACCCCAGACCACTGCAGAAGTCGTTTTTTGCCGTTTTGAGTGTTAACGGGTTAAGCAGTCAAGCTGCTGAAAACCAGACTGCAGGTGTCTCAAGGCATGGTCATTTGTAGGTCAACAGAAGATTATCTTTGAAATTTTGCCACTGAAATGGCTGGTTCGATAAACAAGTCAGTCATTCCAGTGGTAAATTAAAAAAATAATCTCTTGAACTGCAAATGGATATTCACCGAAGAAAACTTTAAAATGGCTTGACAAATCTTGAGCATTAAAGGGTTAATGGTCAAGCCATCCAAACCGGACTTTGCAATTCTCTTGTGAAATGTCGATTTACAGGTCAACAGAAACCAGTCATTCCAGTGCTAAATTTTCAAAGATAGTTTACATCTACTACATGTACTACGTAGCAAAATGTTTAACTTTTTGCAAATCTTGACAAATGAATGGGTTAATTCTTAAGCATACATGTACATGTATCAGGTTATACGCACGTCTCAAAGACTGGAAAGACTTAAAATTTAAGAAAGCGTTTTCCAGGCATTAAAATATTATAGAAAATGGAACAATTTTCACAACCTGTTTGAAAGATGTAAGGAAAATTTAACTACATGTATCGCCAATTCTGAGTTTTGCTCTTTCATAAAATGTAGATAATCTTAAACCAGTCTTGCCTGTAAATTATTCAAATGTAGGGATAGAAAAGGTATGGAATATTGTATTCGATTTGAGGGTATGAAGCCTAAGATGTACATAATATAATATGGTTTTATGAGCTAGCATAAGCTGGCTGGTTATTTTAAGATATATGTTGCAGAAAACTGTTTCTCTCAGGTCTAAAGAAGTATCAGTTGTTGCTCACTTAAACTTGTAGATTTGTCAGAGGAATAGAATTAAGCTGTGCTTAGGCTTATATACATCAGTCCACTTTTGGACTAGGATTGTAGGGGGATAGCGGAAGGGAATAACTTTCACCTCAACAAACCAAATATGACATTGTTATGTAAGAAATAAAGTGGTAAATATTTTGAAAATAATTTGATTAGAAGTTATTGCTGTTGAATAGTAGAAACAGCTTCCAGTCATCTTAGTTTTTTAATATTCAATGACTTTGCTGTCTGGTTGTTTTAAAATTGAAATAGCTATGGGTGAAATAGTTACGTTATTGTTTGATCGTTTTGTTATCCCCCTGGTCTGGAAGAGGTGGGGGGGGGGGGGGGGTGTGTGTGTGATATAGCGATCAGCATGTCCATCCGTCCATCTGTCACCGTCTTGTCAACGCAACTCCTAGAGGTCTCAATGGATTAACTTAAAATTTCGTCCACATCATCAGTACCATGTGCAGATGTGCATGTACTGTTTTCATGACCGACATATTGTTCATTACAGAGTTCCCCCTTTAAATATCTTAAAGCCGATATATAAACTGCATTGCCAATCATTTCTTGTCAATGCAACTCCTCCTACAGTTTAGCTCCGATTCTTTTGAACTTAGTAAGTATTATCATTACCACGTGAAGGTGTGCATGTACTATCCATATACCTGTACCTCCATCCGTCTGTCCAAAATGTATTTATGTCCGTTTCAGTCCATCCATCTCTGACAATCATTTCTTGTCAATGCAACTCCTAGAGGTCTCAATGGATTAACTTTAAATTTCTTCCACATTATCAGTATCATGTGCAGATGTGCATGTGCTTTTTTCGCGGCAAAAAATTTTTCATTACAGAGTTATTCCCCTTTAAATATCTTAAAGCTGATACATAAACTGCATTGCCAATCATTTCTTGTCAACGCAACTCTTCCTACAGTTTAGCTCTGAATCTTTTGAAACTTAGTAAATGTTATCATTACCACGTGAAGGTGTGCATGTGCTATCTGTATACCTGTATGTCCATCCATCTTTCCAAAATATATGTATGTCCGTCTGTCGGTCCATCGATCTCTGACAATCATTTCTTGTCAACGAACTCCTAGAGGTCTCAATGGATTAACTTAAAATTTTGTCAACAATATCAGTATCATGTGCAGCTGGGTATGTGCTTTTTTTACAGCCAAAAACTTATTTATTACAGAGTTATCACCCTTTAAATATCTTAAAGCATTTTTCATTGATTAGTTTTTCTAAAATATTGTCCTTTACAATTAACGTTGCATATATGCCCACTCTTGATGTATGTTTATCTTAAATGTTTGGATCCGGGGATGATATGCCGTCTTCGGATGGTTCTTGTTTCAATACTACGTTATAAAGAATAGAATTATTTATGCATTTACATTGTCAGAAAGTGCTGCTAGTAGTTGTCCAAAAGATATATTTATACTAATATGCTTGAATTGTTTTTCATATTGTTTTTCCCTATTAGTATTGCATGATGGCTTGCAGACTGTACAGTTTTTAGAAGCATGCCTACTTGAAACAGCTACACAGGTTACAGAGAAGGTAAGAAATTACTGACGCATAACTACTAAATGGATGGATCCGGACTGTCACTCAAGCATATATGATGTCATAATTAATTATGTCACTTGTTAGCTGATGTCACAATCAAAATGACATAGCTCCACCACGAAAATTTAACAACTTGCCACGAAAGTGTACAAATTCTATATGTGTGCTGAATTTCCAATTTAATGAACATTCTCTGTTATATTTTGAAACTAGTTTAATTGGGAGCTGTCGCTGCCAAATTAGTTTCAAAATATGCAACACGTTACCTAAGTGTATAGTTACCTTGAAATTTTGATTCTGGAAATTTCAGTTTCAAATTTTCAAAGTTATTACAACACGTGCATATAAAGTGGGTGGAGCTTGGCTAAAATGGGTGGGGCATAACTAGAAATCGATCCCTCTATTGCCTTGTTCATCCACGCAGGTTATAGACCAGGTATGTGTATGTTTGAGTTACTGATTCAAATGTGCATGGCACTCATGGACAGAAGACTGCACTCCAGTCTGACCAGGTTTGTATAGTCATTAGTGAACAGTTATTTAGAATAGAGGGATCTGTCACTCAAGTTAGCGGATGTCATAATCAAATACATCACACGTTGGCTGATGTCATAATCAAATACATCACGTTAGCTGATGTCATAATCAAATATATCACATTTAAGCTGATGTCATAATCAAATACATCACATGTTAGCTGATGTCATAATCAAATATATCACATTTTAGCTGGCATCATAATCAAATATATCACATTTTAGCTGGCATCATAATCAAATACGTGACACAGTAACTGATGTTACAATCAAATTAGTTCACAAAAATATCATCACAAAATAGACAATTTCACTTCAAGAGTATACTTACCTCCCTAATACTCTTTGATATTGCTAAATATCGGCTTTCACTCAATAAAACACTCAGATTAAAAAAGTAAGGTGCCCCTACTGGGCAGGTAGTCAGAAGACAGTCAGGCGGATGCCAGCCCCACCACCGCGCATGCGCAGACTAGTACTTCCTCTTTGCTAATTTGTTGGCAGAGGGTTCCCATGCAATTTTTTGCTCTACAGTTTTCTGCTAGTTTTCTGAAAAGTTGTATTGAAATTTACCTAGTGAATGATGTCTGAACTTCATAAAGGCGCTATGCCTCAGGTGATTTCAATTATATTTTAGCGAGTGTGTCCCATTGTAATGTGTTTCCGGGACTCGCGTTTATTGTGATAAGCGTCTAAAATAACTGGTTTATTTCTAAATGGCGCTATGAAATACTAATCTCTCTTTGTGTTTATGTCCACAGGTATCTATCTATGATTGAACAGGACAGCACATCGTCAGAGGGTTTGTTTTTCTCTCCACCAAGGTTCCATTTCCTAGTAACATTGTTAGGCTATCTAACCAAAAGTTCTATGCCCAGTGAGTTGGAGGCCTCGGAAGAAGGTCTTCTCACTTTGCCCTCTTGGTCCACTTCCTTCCCTTTAAAGGTGGAGAGTGCAGAGGTCATAGTGTTGGTGGAGGTTCCAGTACATCAGAGAGGATGGTTTGGCTATGCTAAAGACTCAGGTATTCTAGTTATGATATGAGGCACTTCGATTATATGTGAAAATATTTATGAAATCTGCTGCCATTTTATCGTCGTTTATCTGATGTTTGTATAGCCTGTATGTTCTATCCTTTCTAGTTAGGATGTGCTCGAACGCAGCGTTCAGCAAATACCGCGTTGCGCGATGCGGAGGAGAGTGGGAGAGCGTCTATTGCGGTGCTTTCTCATGTCTCCCAGCTGTTACAGGGGGTCGTGCCAGCCTAGCCCGGTAATAGTCCAGAGAGCCATCCGGGATGGAATCAACCTGGCTCTGGATTGTTTAACCCGGGCTGTGACCAGGAGTGTTCGGGCGTGGCGCACGTTTTCTCTAGACAACCTGTGCCCGTCTCAGGACCTGTATAACAGGCTGCTGCATATGCCTATGGCAGGTCCTGGTCTTTTTGGAGGTGAGGGATGTAGGCACCTCCAGGAAACGGTCACTCTGGTCAATAACCAGAGGGCTTTGTGCGAGCAATTTGAGGTGAAGCACCCCCTGTGTATCATCCCCTGCAGGCTCGAGGTGGCGGTGGCCAGGTCAGAGGCTAGCCACCAACGCAGCCTCGGCCGCGCACGATTCGGCCAGCAGCGAGGAGGCCCGTAGGCTCCTCCGGCGCAGCCAGCCAGGCAGCCGCCCGTGCACTGAGGTGCGCGTGGCGCTGGTCGTGGCGCACGAGGATCGGGTCGTGGTAATCGTGCCTGATGGGTCGGTTATCATGGTGAGAACCACTCTGGTGCTTCTGGCCAAGGAGACAGTGCCACTCTTGCACGCCTTACGTCCACCTCTCTCCCTACGTGGTCCAGTGGAAGGCGGATTGGCCCACCACAAGCAAGAGTGTGAACGGTTGACTCAGGACCATTTAGTCTTGCGATGGCTTTCAGTCGAGTATCCCGATTGGATAACAGGCCCTCCATCGCGACTGTCTCTGGCGCCAGTCTGGATTCAAATTCTCTCCCTACGTGGTCCAGTGGAAGGCGGATTGGCCCACCACAAGCAAGAGTGTGAACGGTTGACTCAGGACCGTTTAGTCTTGCGATGGCTTTCAGTCGGGTATCCCGATTGGATAACAGGCCCTCCATCGCGACTGTCTCTGGCGCCAGTCTGGATTCAAATTCCAAGAGATCCAGATCAATGGTTGTGTATAGAGGAAGAGATAAATTCCCTCATACAAAAAGGAGCAATTCAACCGGCGCACAAATGTCCGGGCTTCTATTCAACCATGTTCCTAGTAGCAAAGAGCACTGGAGGGTGGAGACCAATTCTCAACCTCAAGCCACTGAACAAGTTCATAGACACACCCAGTTTCAAGATGGAGACAGTGAAATCGATGTTGGCAGGGTTAGAGAAGGGAATGTGGACAGCTTCAATAGATTTGAAGGATGCTTATTTCCACATTCCTATAGCGAGGAGTTTCCGTCACTTCCTGAGATTCGCATTCCAGGGCAGACAGTGGGAATTCAGGGTATTACCCTTCGGAATTTCTACGGCTCCTCAGGTCTTCACCAGGGTGGTTCTTGCGATAACAGCATACCTCTGCAGGAGAAGCATAGCAGTCCACACGTACATAGATGACTGGCTGTTAAAAGCACACAACCAGGAAAGTTTATCAGCAAATCTGGAGATAGTTTTGAAAACTCTCACAGACTTAGGCTGGATAATCAATTTTCAAAAATCAGAGCTGACTCCATCCCAGAAGTTTGTCTACCTGAGAATGTTCTTCGATCTGGAGATAGGATATGTTTATCCTACTCAGGAGAGGGTTCAGATACTCATCTCAGTAATACAGTCAGTGTGCATCAGTCGTCATGTCCTGGCACGGGTTTACCTGAGAATGCTGGGGTTGATGGTTTCTCTGGAACCAGTCATTCCTCAGATGGCCTTACGCAGGCGGCCGATCCAGTTATTTCTCATGGTTCACTGGACTCAAACGTGTCAGTGCTGGAGCCTCTAATTCACCACCTTCAATGGTGGTTGAAGACAGAGAATCTCCTGGCGGGGGGTGATGCTAACCCCTCCTCACCCTCAGTTAACGATGTATACAGATGCATCGATGGAGGGGTGGGGAGCTTGCCTGGAAGAATCCACGATATCAGGGCTTTGGAATCTGGAAGAGTCAATAGGACATATAAATCTACTGGAATTACGAGCAGTAGTCCTGGGCCTGGAACATTTCTTACAGAAAGTTCAGGGCAAGAGTGTTCTAATTCGATCAGACAATTCAACAGTAGTGACTTACATAAACCGCCAGGGCGGAACGAAGTCGCCCAGTCTCTGTATGATGACATGGAAACTGCTTTGCTGGTGCCTGAATCACAGGATTACCTTGAAAGCAGTTCATATTCCGGGAAAATTAAATCTGTTAGCAGACTCATTGAGCCAAAGGATGAGTGTTTTGCCTATAGAATGGCAACTGAATCAATGTGTGGTGGATCGTCTGTTCAACCACTGGGGGAAACCCAACATATACACCTGTGCAAAGGTTAAGCACCACCCTATTTTTACGCACATGCGAGGGTATATTCATGTGCTATGAAGAAAGCAATAGCATAAACATTTATGTACCCATCCATCTTAGTGCAAGAGGTAATAATGCAACTAGAGGAATGCTGATTATGATGGTGGGGAAACACTGTATGTTTTTGTTTGAACTTGAAAACGAGGCCTGAATATGGTTACGTTGACACAACTGACAACTATTGCCCTACAGTTGACACACGTGGCTAGATTGTCATTAATGGTGTCTGAAAATGAAGTTTAACATCTGTGCACGAGTTTGAGACTGTCATTATTAATACCGGGTATATCCACCTTGTGCCTGGATGACGGCCTGGACACGACGTCTCATGCTGGTCACCAACCGACTGATACGCCATTGTGGTATTCGTTGCCATTCAAGATGGAGTGCGTCTGTTAATTCCTGTAGGTTCTGCACAGGAGGATCCCTCCTTCTCACCATGTTTCCCAGAATGTCCCAGATATGCTCAATAGGGTTCATGTCAGGGCTCCTTGCTGGCCATGGTATGGTTTCGATGGCATTCTGGCGGAGGTATTCATGCACAGCTCTAGCACGATGTGGTCGGGCGTTGTCATCCATGAATATAGGGTGGGTTCCAGGTGCATGATTTACAAAATGAGGGACCACAACTCTATCCAGTATGGAATCTTGATATCTTTGTCCATTTAGTGTTCCAAGTACAGTCAACAGATCCAGCTTACAATCAAATGAGATGCACCCCCATATCATAACGGAACCTCCACCAAATGGAACTTCTTCCATGATGTTACGTTGGTCGTACGCCGTGCGTCTGGACCTCCATACACGAGTTCGACCATCTGTGGCATGAAGCAGGAACCGACTTTCATCGGACCAGTGTACCCGTCTCCAGGATCTCATGTTCCAGTGTCTTCTTTCGTTGCACCACCTCAGACGCTCCTCTTTGTGGTGTGCAGTGAGGAGAGGACGTCTGACAGGTCTCCTAGCTTTCATGCCAGCAGCATACAGTCTCCTTTTGATGGTAGACATTGACACTCTATTGCGCGTTTCCCATTGCTGGCTGAGGACTCTGCTGTTGGTGAATGGAGATATCCTAACAAGGCGTACTAGGGCTCGATCATCACGGGCAGTAGTCTTCTTCGGTCTTCCAGATCTAGGCCTGTCCTTCACCTCGTTAGTTTGCCCATGTTTTGCAATCAAACGACTGATTACAGTATGGTTAATGTTCAGCTGTCTGCCAATCTCTCTGTATGACATACCAGTGGTATGCATGCCTATGATTTGCCATTTCACACGATCACTTAACCTTCGTCTTGCCATAGCGGTTCACAATCAAGAGCTAATTCTCTCTGTACAAATAAACCACGGTCATGAACACAAAATTCCTAATCTTGTCGCCTAAATCTGTATGTAATGTTCTACACCTCAAACTGGACTTTTACATAACTGAACACGTGTGCTGTTTCCCGCCACGCACGGACATCAAGCGGCGTGAAGTCATGCATGCATGTGCATTTCGTACTTGGAATTATGTCAGCTAACGCGGGGACAAAAAGTATGGCAGCCTAGTTGTACCATCATGTTTCTACGTTCTATTGTTTTTGCTGGTGCTTAACTTTTGCACAGGTGTATAGATTTATTCGCAACGAAGAAGAATGCGAAGATGACAACATACGTCTCTCCGATTCCAGATCCGAGTGCTATCGCAACAGATGCGCTAGCTATCAGCTGGGTGGGAATGTATGTATGTATGTATGTCGGATTTATATAGCACCAATTCCAAACTGAATTGCTCAAAAGCGCTTTACAAAATTTAGAATGCTCTTTGGAAAAGATATGTTTTTAGTAGTGATTTAAATGAGTCAATTTTAGCGCAGTTTCTAATTTCAGGTGGAAGAGAGTTCCAGAATCGCGGACCAGCTCGAGAAAATGCACAATCTCCAGTAGTTAAGTTTGATTTTGGTATGGTACATAGTAATTGTGTGCTAGACCTAAAAGACCTTGGTGCTGCACTTTGCTGGATTACGGATTTTAAGTACGGTGGGGCCAGATCATGTAGGCACTTGAACACCAACAAAGCCACCTTGTACCATATACGTTGTCTTATAGGCAACCAGTGCAGCTCCAATAGGACAGGTGTGATATGATCGAATCTTTTGGTGTGTGTAATCAGTCTAGCTGCTGTATTCTGCGCTCTCTGTAAACGATCTAATTGGCTAGATGGTATGCCAATTAACAGAGAGTTACAGTAGTCCAGGCGTGACGTGATGGTAGCATGTACGAGAGTTTTGACCGCGTTTTCATCCAGGAAGCTGCTAATGTTCCGAATGTTCATGAATATGGAACGGCAGACAGTGGTAACATGAGCTTCCATCGATAGGGAATTGTCAAATATTACGCCTATGTTACGGGCACTTGCACTGAAAGATATGTCAGCCTCCCCAATGTGCAAACTGGTGATGTCAACCTTATGTCTTAGGTGCGATGAGGTTAGTAACAGAATTTCAGTTTTCTTATCATGTACACCTGATGTATGCATACGCATTCCCTCCAGCAATCCTGATTCCAAAAATTCTTCCGAAAGTGAGACAGGAGTAGTGCCAAGTGCTTCTGATCGCCCCAAATTGGCCAAGCCGATCGTGGTATATGGATCTGCTGGACCTTCTGGTCTGCAATCCGGTTCCTCTGCCTCTGACGGGCAATATTATCTTCCAGGGCAAGGTCCTTCACAGCAATCTGTCAATGTTCAGATTGACTGCGTGGATGTTGTCAAGGAATCTAGAATTAAGGAGGGCTTTTCTGAGCAAGCAGCCATGTTTATGGCAAAAGCCAGAAGGGGGTCAACCTCCAGATTTGCAGAATGGTGCTCAAAAAGATGTATTAATCCAATGGATTCATCTATTCAGGTAGTAGCTGATTACCTCTGTCACCTGTATGATGCCTATAGCCTCAAGCCTAACTCTATTGCTGGTTATAAATCAGCTTTAATGTCAGTTATCCCTTGCTTGGCTAATAGGGAAAGTGATGAAGTAAGTACATTAAATACTTTAATTAAGGGCATGGGCAATCTAAGACCAAGGAATCCCCCAGTGATTCCGTCTTGGAGTGTATCTCTAGTGCTTCAGGTAATAGGTGATAAGCCTTTTGAACCACTTAGTTCCATTTCTATGAAAATGTTGACACTTAAAACTGTGTTTTTAATTGCTGCAGCCTCGGCTAGGCGTAGAAGTGAAATTCATGCCTTATCAGACGAGGCAGACCGTTTTGTGGTTACAGGGGAAGGCCTTAAGCTTCTACCTAGGATTAATTTCATGGCTAAGAATCAGTCTTTGAAATATCCAGGTCAACCCATTTTTTTGCCAGCTTTGACTAGATATGATCCTAACTCAAAAGCATGGTGTCCAGTCCGAGCATTAAACCGGTACAAACAATGTACTCAGGAATGGCGGACGGACCCTACAGCATTATGGTTGTCATATATTAAACCCCATGGCAGGGCGTCTACGGACACCATTTCCAGGTGGATTGTAGAGTGTATTCAATTTTGTCATAAATCCACCACAGGTAAACAAGTTGACATGGCCAAGGCTCACAGTGTCTGTGGCGTAGTGGCTTCCACTGCCCTGTTTAATGGGGTCCCTGTTGATGACATTATGTCGGTACATGTAGCTCAGTGGCACTGTGAGTCAAGTTTTACAGACCATTACCTCCGTGACACCTCGAATCCTCTCGCCTTATCGATTTTGAAAAATAATTTAGGTGTACATATTTGGTGAGGTTTCCTCATTTTTTATATATTTCACATTTAATCAATGGAAACAACCACTTATTTGGACTGCATCAGTCTTCACCAATGGGGTGATGATGACAGCAGCCAAACTTCACAAGGTCAGTCTTGTTTTTGTGTTGTTCATGTTAAGTGTATTGTCACGTGACCCTTCGTTATTAATATGGTGATGGTACGTGTTTTATGTGTGGTTCATTATTGAGATATACGAAAATGAAGCCTTCTTTTATTGTCCTATAGTACATGGCACTTGTATGTAGAGAGCGTATGGGACATTTGAGGTCATTCAGTCTTCCTCCCAAGAAGAGGGGGGGGGGGGGGGGGGGGAGAGTTGAGCGCATATGACGTATGGTCATCTCTCAACCATCGGTTGTGTTAGCCGATGTTCAAATCTTTCCTGATTGTGTTTCCACACAATTTCAGAAGTTTCAGTGCCTTTAACGCAGAAAAAGCGCATAGGGAAGAGCTGGTCTTTTGACCTTGCCTCCCTCCCGCCGAATTCCCTGACGAATTCTGGCAATATCAAAGAGTATTAGAGAGGTAAGTATACTCTTGAAGTGAAATAAACGAAATCACAGGTTTCTTTTTTCACGAGAGAGTTGATACTTACCTCCCTAATACAGACCCGGCCTCTCCGCCCCACTGAGGCTCGGTCTTCAGGCTCTTGTAAAGTTGCAGTGTCAGCCAATAAATTTGTCAGAGGAAGTACAAGTCTGCGCATGCGCGGTGGTGGGGCTGGCATCCGCCTGACTGTCTTCTGACTACCTGCCCAGTAGGGGCACCTTACTTTTTTAATCTGAGTGTTTTATTGAGTGAAAGCCGATATTTAGCAATATCAAAGAGTATTAGGGAGGTAAGTGTCAATTCTCTCGTGAAAAAAGAGATCCGTGATTTCGTTTATTCTGTCACAAGGCTGTATGAATTGTATACCTTTGGTGAATTTGCAATTTAATAAGCATTCTGCTGCCTTTGGCAGCAACAGCCCAGAGTCAAATTAGTTTCAAAATATCCATCAGCTTACCTATACAATTACCTTGAAAGTGGGATTCTTGGAGTTCGTGGTTCAAAGTGCATGGATTATTTCAAATATGTGTAACAAAGTGAGCAGAGTTTAGCTAGAAACAGCTGGACATATCTAGGATTGATCCCTCTATTGAGGAATAAATCAACATTTTTTTGGTTGTTGTCATTTATGATGCTAAACCAGAAGGCCTGAGGACAGTGTGAACTGAACTATCCTCACCCAGTCCTGGCATATGGTATACAGCACCATACTGCAAAAGGAGTCCAGTCATTGAGATGGGAGAACTATTTCAGAACGTGCTCTGTCATCTGGTCACCAACACCACAGTTGCATATTGGTGAAAGGGCCAACTTCAGCTTAAGAATCATCTGACGGTTTAATTTGTTGTGGTCTGTAATTTAGAGCCTAAAAGTATGATCTTGCCTGCAGGGAATTCTTTTCAGTAATTTAAGTAATGCTCTGGTCTATTGCATATTTCAAAATTAATTAGCAACAGCCGTCCTTCACATTGTTTGCAAAACATTCAACAGCTTATCTGTACATGGTTGTTTTGAGTTTGAAGTGATGACAGATGGTGTAGTCCTGCTACCTGACATTGAAACCATTTAAAATAGACTGACACATTAATGTGAAACTATTTAGGATAGACTGACACATTAAGGATGAAATTATTTTCTCTTCTTGCAGTATCTCGGCATACCAGCAAAGATCTGTGTTCATATAGGCTCAGCCCCGCAGTCCCATCACCGACAGCAAACGGGTATTCTTTGGAGAATGCTGGCAGAAAGGAGACATGTGGCACAGGTACTAAATCTGAGTGTAAGGATTGGCTATTTTATCACTTTAAGGGAGTTTAACCCTTTAACACTCATATCAGCCAAAAACGGCTTCCGCAGTGGTCTTGAGAAATTTCGATTTGTAGACCAAGAGAAGACTATTTCTGAAAATTTCTCACTTGACAGTCGTTCCAGTGATACATTTTGAAAAATAGTCTTCTATTTGTCTGCAAATGGACATTTTCTATGAGAAAATTGAAATTTTATTGAACAAATTCAAGGGACCAAAGGGTTAAGCGCTACAGGCCGGGATCAGCAGCTTTCTTTTGACATAAAGAATAATAATGTGTTGGATGTTTCTATGGCAGCAACGGGTTCCTGTCAAATTAGTTTCAGAATATTCAGCAAGTTTCCTGTATAGCTGTCTTGAAATTGAGGCATTGGAATTTAAAAAGTTAATTGATATTTATACATTATAAGCATGTTAGGATTAATTCTTGTACCAGCTTATGCTTGGCCATGTGATAATGTAAAATTGTTTCTTATATTCCTGTTGTATTATACAAAATATACATCTATTTAGCATTAAGTCTATAATACAGATTAACTAGATATGTACAGATAATTAATTGAATTTAAATTGTACTAATTTTAGCCATTTTGAATATTAAATTTTCCAGGTGCATTTGGATCATGGACCAGTTATTGTGAAGGGACACAACTCTTCACAGTTATCTGCTGAAGAGCTCCTGAGGTACATGTATATAGACGTTGTTTAGTGACAAATAAATACAGGGATTCTTCGATCTGTCACTCAAGTATCTGATTTCATAATCAATAAAATCACTCGTTAGATAACGTCACAATCAGTATGACTTGGGTTCATCACCAAAAAATTGAAAAGCCTGTCTGGAAAGTGTACAAATTATATATCTTTGATGATTTTCCCATTTAATAAACATTATGTTAAATATTTTGAAACAAATTTGACTGGGAGTTTGTTGCTACAGTAGGCAGCAAAATCCCCCAATCAAATTACTTTCAAAATATTCAACAACTTACCTGTATTGTTACCTTGAAAATTTGATTCAGGTTTCAAAATTGAAATGGATTCCAAAACATGTAAAAAGTGGTCAGAGCTTAGCTAGAAATGGACGTGGCGCTCTAGAAATGGACCATCTATTGTCTAACCTATCTTCTAATAAATAATCTGATCTCCTTAGAGTAAAATGTCTTTAACCCTTTTAAACCTACAACCCAGATTATGATAAATTATTTATTATGTAGCAAATATTATTTTGAATATTTTGAAACTACCCGTAATTGGATTTGAAGCTGTTGCAGCTATCAGCAGCAACAGCATCTAATTAAATTAGTTTCAAAATATTAAGCAACTGGTGTTTATACTTTAGATGTTTAAATTTTAGGGGTGTAAGATTTATTATTGAACTGGATGATTTGGATGAGTGATGTCCATAATATTATTTGTTAAACAGGTTTCATAAATTTCCTCATACAGGTATATGGAAATTAGGTTAGCATTGTGGTCAAACCTGAATTGTAAATGAGTTTTCTAAGGACCGACAAAACATACAGAACCAACATAAGTGTTTTAAAAATTTTTACAGCTAAAATGGCTGGCTATATAATCGAGCTAGTCATTTCAGAGGTAAGTTCTCAAAGATACTCTTATCATGGCCCGCAAAAGGACATCCAGTGAGCAAATATTTTAATTTACTTAAAGTTGCATATTCACAGCAAAATGCTCGAAAATAAAACTTAAAATTGCATACTTTTAAAGGCTTAAATTGTGTTCCAAGATGTAATGAAACAAAATAGATCTTAACATATAATGATACCATTCCATATAATTTAATTTTTTTTTTTAAACTGAAACTGAATTAGAGACACGAGTCCATAATCCAAATTCAAAACTAAAAATACTCTATTAATTTATATGTATTGAAAGCATCATATGTTAAGATTTGTTTCATTTCATTATATAGAGAATCTGGAACGAAGTCACTTTTCTTATCACTATTATGGACCGAGTTGAAAATTATCAAAATTGATAATTTTCAACGAGGTTCATAATAGTGATATGAAAAGTGACAGAGTTTGAGATTTTATTTATCATATAAACTGTATTTTTGAAATATTTGCCAATAGCTGCTGATGTCACTTTTATCTGATTTCTCATTGTTGATTTTCGTGAAATCGATACCGCCGCTGTGACGCACCACTACTTGATAACAGATACTGAATGTGCAGCAAAATATAGTGACAAACACAAAATCTGGCGATGTCAGCCGTAGACTACACTTTTCTTCTAAGACTATCGCAGAGCCACAGTCATCAATCATTACTTCGCTGCCGACTGATAAACTGTCAAACGATGACATTTTGCGATGACGTTTCATTAATGACAAATCGTAGTAAAACAGTACCGCGTAGTAATCCCTACGCGTCACACTCACATCAATCGATGTTTTAATTGGGCGATTTAAATGGGTTGCGCACCCAATAGCCAATGAAAATACTCCGTTGAATATGGCATGTGTGCTCATATCGAAAAATATGGAACGGGTTAGAAGGCTTGTTTATATGGTAAATCTAAGTATGCAATTTAAGCTTCTAAAAGTATACAATTCTTACAATTTTATTTTCAGACATTCTGTTGTGACTATGCACCTTTAAAAAATCTTGACGCTTAATGTCACATGATTTTTATTTTGATGCGACAGGGTGACACTTCTTTTTAACAATGTGGATAGTTTCCATAATGTAGTAATTCTACATTTCACTTCAAGAGTATACTTACCTCCCTAATACTTTGGATATTGCTAAATATTGGCTTTCACTCAATAAACACTCAGATTTAAAACAGTTAGGTGCCCCTACTGGGCAGGGAGTCAGAGCGTAGTCTGGCGGATGCCAGCCCCACCACCGCGCATGCGCAGACTAGCACTTTCTCTTTGCTAGGTTTTTTGGCAAAGAGAACACACATGTCTTTTCAGTCATAAGCTTTTCTACTCTTAAACTGTTTTATTAGTGTTATTTTGGAGTGTTAGTGTCTGATTTGGATGGCGGGAGGATACACTTCGCCACGGAAGGACTTAGGACCTTTAAATCAGGTGACTTCTAGTAAAATTAGCGAGTTTTCTTCCCGGTGTATTGTGTTTCCGGGACTCGCGTTTACCGTGATAAGCGCCTTGGTTAGTTGGTTTATGTCAACTCGGTGCTACCTAGGACTAATTTCTCTTTCTGTTTATGTCCACAGGTCTGTATGACGCTAGGTGGTGACTTCACAGTAGCAGAGAGTTAGTTTTCTCTCCACCATGGTTCCATTTCCTACTAACACTGTTAGGTTATCTAACCAAATGAAAAATTATGTCCAGTGAGTTGGAGGCCTAGTATAAAGGTCTTCTCACTTTGCCCTCTTGATCCAATTCCTTCCCCATGAGGTGGAGAGAGTTAAGAGGCGTGCAGATGGTGGAGTTCTCCGGTTCGTCACGTTGGATGGTTTGTCTATACAAAGTGTCAGGTATCTAGTTATTGATAATGTGGTGATGTTAATTATTGTAAACAAACAAAGGGAGATAATTAACATTTTTGCCAGAAAAGAGTTATCTATATGTATCTGATGGTTGTGTAGTCGACTTATCCATTCAGCATACAATTCGTCCTTGCACTTGGATGTTTTGTTGGGATCGAATTTTTTCCTGTCACGGGATTAATGACGTCATAATCAGCCTGGCTATGTATTTATCAGCAATTTAAGCGCTATGCTGGTTTCTGATGTATATTGATCTTTATGATCATTTCCTTCTCTTTGAGTTGGATTGAGTTTCTAAGCTTAACTAGTTGCTCATACTCCTTGTCCTTTGCCCTGTTTCAGGGACCGGGTTGCGCGTCCTGTGGTCGTTTTCTTCTTGAAAAGTTCTGGCCGCATCTGTGTTTTCAATGTAGCCCTTGTGGTCCATTGGTTAATTGTGACATATGTAAGCACTGGGGGGGCGAGTTAATGTCCGAATTCTTGTGCTGCTTACAGGCGACGGACAAGGTGGTAGAGGAGGAGAAGAAGAAGAAGCGGAAACGAGAGGTTGTAAGTAGGAAGGGTAAGGGGAAGGTCTCGTCCGCGGTGGATATGGAGGCCTTCCGGACCGAGATGTTGGGAGAGATGAAGAGGGCAGTAAAGGATTTGGTTCCAGGGTTGCTTCGTGGCATGCTTCCTGGACCAAATCCTTTACTGTCCTCATCATCGGCTTCGGAGCAGGTAATCCCCGCCTCTGGATCGATTTTCCTTAGTCCGCTTCCGTTGTCCGACGATTCAGAGGTGGCCCCATTAGAGGGGGCGTTCCACGGCCCTGGCAGCAGGCTTATTGCCGCGCCGATAGGGGACCGTGGACGGTTGTCGCTGGAACCCGCTGGCTGCTTATCAGTCCAGGGGTATCCGCACGCCGCGGTGGCCAGTACCTCCTATGGCACCGTTCCTGGTCAGCCCGGGTTAGCTCTCTTTGCTGACCCGGGGTCTAATCTTTCTGACCAGGGTAATGAGGATTACCTGCTAGGGTCGCCGTCTGACGACGTGGACATGGATGAAGACGTTTGTGCACCCCTCGCGGGGAATACAGGCGCCTTATTCCACGGTTTTACTCACCCTGGAGTAAAGTCCGCGGCTCAGGTGGTGGCCCAGGGCGCTGCTGATGGCCAGCGGTACCGCATACCTCGGCTTGCCGAGGGTGTTGCTGGTGCTGGCCGGGCCCGTGGTGAGACTATATATACCCCGCGCTCTGCCACGGTGCCTGCTCCTGGTCAAACCAGTGATATTCTCATGCCGGGGCTGTCAGGCCCGCGTGTTTTCCCTGGCTTGCCAGGTGTATCAGCATACCCGCCGTCAAGCTCTACTGCTTGCGCTCAGGAGGAAGACGAAGGACCCCGTCTTGTAGAGCGCTCGCAGTTAGCCACGGAGGAGGATTGGTATGACGCTTGCCAGTGGTTGGTGAGCGTTAGGCCTGATCTGCCCGTGGAGCAGTCGGCTAGCCAGCGTGTTCACACGCCGTGGTTAGCTGGGAAACCGACTGCTAACGCTATGCCTTCTCTGCCGCTGGCAGAGCATGTCGTTGACATGTTCAAGGCGGCGGAGTCGTCCATTAAGTCGAGTGGACGTCTCGCGAAGGCCCCTCGCGAGGTGGCCAGGCGTTGTCGCATCGTGCCCCTGGATTACCAGCGGTACGGTGTGGTGCCCAAGCCCAGCGTGGATGACCGCGCGGCTTTGGGTGAGGATGCGCGGCCAGGCTCCCGTTCTGACACGGGTGTCCTGTGCGCGAACGCGTTGCGTTCGGCGAATACCGCGTTGCGTGATGCGGAGGAGAGTGGGAGGGCTTCGATTGCCGCTCTGTCCCACGTCTCCCAGCTGTTACAGGGGGTAGTAACGGCATCCGCATCGCGCCAGCCAAGTCCGGTCACTGTCCAGCGAACCATCCAGGATGGTATTAACCTGGCGCTGGACTGTATGACTCGGGCGGTGACCAGGAGTGTCAGGGCAAGACGCACGTTTGCCCTGGACAATCTGTGCCCGTCTCAGGACCTGTACAATAGGCTACTGCGTACGCCTATGACGGGCCCTGGTCTTTTTGGAGGTGAGGGATGTCGCCACCTCCAAGAGACGGTCACCCTGGTGAATAACCAGAGGGCGCTGCGCGAGCAGTTTGATGTGCTGCGTCGTGCTAACGCTCGCGCCGCGGCCCCGGCGTGTCGTCCCCTGCAGGCTCGAGGTGGTGCTGGCCAGGTCAGTGGCCAGCCACCGTCGCAGCGTCGGCCTCGGCCACGTGCGATTCGGCCAGCAGCGAGGGGGGCGCAGGTTCCTCAGGCGCCGTCAGCCAGGCAGCCGCCCGCGCACCGAGGTGCGCGCGGGGCGGGGCGGGGCGCGCGAGGATCTGGGCGTGGTTATCGGTCCTGACAGGACGCTTACCGCGGTAAGAACCACTCCGGTGTGTATGGCGACGGAGACAGTGCCGCTCTTGCATGCCTCGTGTCCACCGCGGTCCCTAGGTGGGCCGGTGGGAGGCCGGCTAGCCGGCCACATGCAAGAGTGGGAACGGTTAACTCAGGACCGTTTAGTCTTGCGATGGCTTTCCGTCGGGTATCATCCAGAGTGGGTGAGAGGCCCGCCGTCGCGACTGTCTCTGGTGCCAGTCTGGACTCCCATTCCGAGGGATCCAGAGCAAAGGTTGTGTATCGAGGAGGAGATAAATTCCCTCGTACAAAAAGGAGCTATTCAGCCGGCACAAAGATGTCCGGGCTTCTATTCAACCCTGTTCTTAGTAACAAAACGCACCGGAGGGTGGAGACCGATTCTCAACCTCAAGCCACTGAACAAGTTCATCGAGACGCCCAGTTTCAAGATGGAAACGGTGCGCTCGGTGTTGGCGGGGTTGGAGAGGGGGATGTGGACGGCGTCGATAGATTTGAAGGACGCTTATTTCCACATCCCCATCCACGGGAGTTTCTGTCGCTTCCTGAGATTTGCATTCCAGGGCAGACAGTGGGAATTCAGGGTGTTGCCCTTCGGAATTTCCACGGCTCCTCGGGTTTTCACCCGTGTGGTTCTTGCGATCACAGCATACCTCCGCAGGAGAAGCATAGCAGTCCACACGTACATAGACGACTGGCTGTTGAAAGCGCACACCCGGGAAAGTTTGTCGGCCAATCTGGAGATTGTTTTGAAAATTCTCACAGACTTGGGCTGGATGATCAATTTCCCAAAATCAGAGCTGACTCCATCCCAGAAGTTTGTTTACCTGGGGATGTTCTTCGATCTAGAGACAGGATATGTTTATCCTACTCAGGAGAGAGTTCAAAAACTCATCTCGTTGATTCAGTCAGTGTGCGACAGTCGTCATGTCCTGGCACGGGTTTACTTGAGAATGCTGGGGTTGATGGTTTCGTTGGAACCAGTCATTCCTCAGGCCGCCTTACGCAGGCGGCCGATCCAGTTATTTCTCATGACACAATGGACCCAGAGTACAGGTTCGCTGGACTCGAATGTGTCAGTGTTGGCGCCTCTCATTCACCACCTGCAATGGTGGTTGAATACAGAGAATCTCTTGCCGGGGGTTTTGCTAACCCCTCCCCACCCTCAGGTGACTGTGTATACAGATGCATCGATGGAGGGCTGGGGAGCTTGCCTGGGAGAGTACACGATATCAGGGCTTTGGAATCTGGAACAGTCAAAGGAACATATAAATCTACTGGAGCTAAGAGCAGTAGTCCTGGCCCTGGAACATTTCTTACAGAAAGTTCAGGGCAAGATTGTTCTTATTCGTTCAGACAACTCAACAGTTGTGACTTACATAAACCGCCAGGGCGGAACGAAGTCGCCCAGTCTCTGTATGATGACATGGAAACTGCTTTGTTGGTGTCTGGATCACCAGATTACCTTGAAAGCAGTTCATATTCCGGGAAGGTTAAACCTGCTAGCAGACTCATTGAGCCGAAGGATGAGTGTTTTACCCACGGAATGGCAACTAAATCAATGTGTGGCGGATCGTCTGTTCGACCATTGGGGAAAACCCAACATCGATTTGTTCGCAACGAAGAAGAATGCGAAGATGACGACGTACGTCTCTCCGATTCCGGATCCAAGCGCTTTCGCAACAGATGCGTTAGCTATCAGCTGGGGGAGAATGTATGCATACGCATTCCCTCCAGCAATCCTGATTCCAAAAATTCTTCAGAAAATCAGACAAGAGGAATGCCAAGTGCTTCTGATCGCCCCGGATTGGCCAAGCCGATCATGGTATACGGATCTGCTGGACCTTCTGGTCTGCAATCCGGTTCCTCTGCCTCTGATGGACGATATTATCTTCCAGGGCAAGGCCCTTCACAACAATACGTCAATGTTCAGATTGACTGCGTGGATGTTGTCAAGGAATCTAGAATTAAGGAGGGCTTTTCTGAGCAAGCAGCCATGTTTATGGCCAAAGCCAGGAGGGGGTCAACCTCCAGAGCATATAATTATAAAATCAACAGATTTGCAGAATGGTGCTCAAAAAGATGTATTGATCCAATGGATTCATCTATTCAAGTAGTAGCTGATTTCCTCTGTCACCTCTATGATGCCTATAGCCTCAAGCCTAACTCTATTGCTGGTTATAAATCAGCATTAATGTCTGTTATTCCTTGCTTGGCTAAGAGGGGAAGTGATGAAGTAAATACATTAAATGTATTAATTAAAGGCATGGGCAATCTAAGACCAAGGAATCCACCTGTGATTCCGTCTTGGAGTTTATCGCTAGTGCTTCAAGTACTAGGTGATAAGCCTTTTGAACCACTTAGTTCCATTTCTATGAAACTATTAACACTGAAGACTGTGTTTTTAATTGCTGCGGCCTCGGCTAGGCGTAGGAGTGAAATTCATGCCTTATCAGCCGAGGATGACCGTTTTGTGGTTTCAGGGGAAGGCCTTAAGCTGCTACCTAGGATTAATTTCTTGGCTAAAAATCAGTCGTTGAAATATCCAGGTCAACCTATTATTTTGCCTGCTTTAACTAGATATGATCCTAATTCTAAAGCATGGTGTCCCGTCCGGGCGCTGCGCCGGTACAAACAACGTACGGCGGAGTGGCGCACCGACCAGTCAGCGTTATGGTTGTCATATATTGAACCCCATGGCAGGGCTTCTAAGGACACCATTTCCAGGTGGATTGTGGAATGCATTCAGTTTTGCCATAAATCCGCCACCGGGAAGCAGGTTGACGTGGCCAAGGCTCACAGTGTCCGCGGCGTAGTGGCATCCACGGCCCTATTTAATGGGGTCCCTGTGGATGATATTATGTCGGTGGCTCAGTGGCACTGTGAGTCAAGTTTTACAGACCATTATCTCCGTGACACCTCTAATCCTCTCGCCTTGTCGATTTTGAAAAAATAAATCGGTTTATATTTTTTTAGGAGGGTTTTCCTCATTACTTATATATTTCACAATTAATTTATGGAAACACCCACTTTTTTGGGCCTGCATCAGTCTTTACCGTTGGGAAGATGATGTCAGCAGCCATTTTCAACAAGGTCAGTCTTGTTCATGTGTTGTCCGTTGTTGATTGTATTGTCACGATTACCCGTTATTAATATGGTGATGGTTTGTGTATTTGTGTGGTTCATTGTTGAGAGTTACGAAAATGGAGCTTTTTCGTCTCTGTCCTGTAGTACATGGCACTTGTACGTAGAGAGCGTATAGGACATTGAGGTCAGGCGACTCTTCCTCCCAGGAAGGAGGGGGGGGAGCGCATATGACATCGGTCATCTCTCATACATCGGTAGTGTTATCCGATGGTTAGTCAAATCCTGACTGTTTTTTCTTACAGTTTCAGAAGTTTAAGTGCCTTAAACGCAGAAAAGCGTATAGGGATGAGCTGGTCTTTTGACCTCGCCTCCCTCCCGCCAGATTCACTTTCGAATTCTGGCAATATCAAAAGTATTAGGGAGGTAAGTATACTCTTGAAGTGAAATAAACGAAATCTAGGATTTCTTTTTTCACGAGAGAGTTGATACTTACCTCCCTAGATACGGACCCGGCCTCTCCACCCCACAGAGGCTCGGTCTTCAGGCTCTTAATAGTTGCATGTGTGTCAGCCAATAATCTAGTCAGAGGAAGTGCTAGTCTGCGCATGCGCGGTGGTGGGGCTGGCATCCGCCAGACTACGCTCTGACTCCCTGCCCAGTAGGGGCACCTAACTGTTTTAAATCTGAGTGTTTATTGAGTGAAAGCCAATATTTAGCAATATCCAAAGTATTAGGGAGGTAAGTATCAACTCTCTCGTGAAAAAAGAAATCCTAGATTTCGTTTATATTTTGATATGGCTTAATTTTATGTCTGTGTCATGTTTTATCACCGACAAATTCCCAATATCTCAGTCTCAGGGCAAACAAATATGATGGTAAGTCATTGCTGCCTTTGGTAGCAATGGCTTCCAATTATATTAATTTCAAAATATTCAACAGAATATGCTATGCATCGTAGAATTTACTTTTTCAGGGCCTTGTCATTGACATTGTTAACGCTCCCTTATTTACTTTCACCTTTATTACATTGTCAGCATTCACCAAAAACAGATGCTGGAAGCAGCAACTATGAAATATGGTGACAAAGTATTAGGTAAGCGGAATGCGCATGTTTAACCCATTAACCTTCAAATTTGTTTAAGAAAATGAATTTTGTTATAGAAAATGTTCATTTGCAGACTAAGAGATTATTTTTGAAAGTTTATCACTTGAATGACTGGCTTGCTTATATAATTATCGAGTCAGTCATTGCAGTAATAAATTTTCAAAAATAATCAATTTGTCTATAAATGGACATTTCTCAAGAGCACTGCAGAAGCTTTGTTTGGCTGCCTTGAGTACTATTAAAATATTAATAACTTTTGTAATTATTTGCAATGTGTAAAAGTAAAACAAATGTCTGCTGTGCTGTTCTTTTAGTTAACACTTGAATTGTTAAGCTGGCCAAAACCAGTCACTGCAGTGGTCTTAGGAAATGTGCATTTGAAAGTCAACAAAATCTATTTTTTCTATTATTTACCACTGAAATGGAGGCTCGATTCTTGAGCCAGTCAGTCCAGTGGTAAATTTTCAAAAATAGATTTTTCTTAGCCTGCAAATTGACATTCAGTAAACAAGATTTCCATTTTCTTAAATCTTGATCATTAAAGAGTTGCATGTAGCGTGTTTCACTGTTTAATGGGCATTATATAAGGGCATATCTTCCTGATCATTAGTGCTTTTAAATTACTTTGACAATTAGTTTTCTGTCCTGTACAGATAGGTTTTTGCAACCAAGGCAGCAACAGTTTCCAGTCAAACTAGTTTCAAAAGTTAGAAATCTTCAAAAACAAGGTCAATAAAATCTTGATATCTGTAAGTTAAGCATGAAAAGTAGGTCACACTGACCTACTGTACTTTAGTTACGCTACATACCTTATGACTACAACGTGCATGTTTAATTACTGTATACAAACACCTCTTGATACGACAACCTGAAATAAGCTGTCAATATTTACAGTTATTATATTCAAAACGGATATCACGCTCAGTTTTTGGCTGATTTTGATGTGTTAAAAGGTGATGTCTTGTGCTTTCTTATGACCTTTCCAAAAATATTAACCACTGTAGAATCCATTCAGGGGTTCAGAAACATAAGCGCGAAATATGCATTTGGCTGGCTGGTTGGCTGGCTGGCTGACTGACTAACAGACAGCAATGGTTTATTGAGCTGCTACCTGCATCTAAAAATTTATGCTTAGAGTGATTCATGAACTGAAAGGGTGAAATGTTTCCATTTTATTTTTTCAAAATGGTTCCTTATATCATTTATCATGTAGATCAATATTTAATTTTTGTAGGGTCTGACTGGGAGGAGAGGATATCTATATTAACTATGGCTAGCCTGAAGTTTGACATGCTGAGCACTGTGCATAGAAATCCTGTATGTAATAACAGTAGGTTGATCCAAGCACAATGGACCTTTCCAGTTTATCCATCAATCATATGATGTCATAATCAACTACGTGACATGTAGAATGACATAATAACCAATAATGTCATGAATGACATAGATAAGTTCATCACAAGTGCTTAATTGATGATGGACTAAATGTTGTCGTATGAATTGTACCGTATATCTGTACTATTTAATAAACATGCTGTTGAATATTTTGAAACTACATGTAATTTGATTGTATGGCAGCAACAGCACCCAGTCAAATTAGTTTCAACCTATTTATCAGCTTACCTGTATAGTTTTCTGCAAATTGCTATTAAGGCAGTTCAGGGATCGATCAATCCCAACACAGGTGAAGTATGGGTGGGGCTTAGCGAGAGATGGGCGTGGCATAGCTAAACCTGGATTCCTCCATTGTCTAGAAACACGCGGGTGGGAACAATTAGCCTTTGTAGAATTCTATTCAAAAGAAACTTCTTTTCAAAGCTGATTTTCAAGGCAGACTTCAGAAAACAGATACATATATACCAGTATATGTAATCACACTAGTTAGATATAGGAAAAATTGTACAGAGCACGATAGTGATGGGATGAGAGAAACGTTATCTTTGTAGACTTTTTTACGCAGGCTTCAATTTGATACTCTACCTGGCTCTAAGCTATTCTTTATTATGCATGACAGATTAATTTTATTTCACAATTGAGGACAGATGGACAAAGGGATACACACATGCCAATTTTTACCCACCCTATGTGTAATCTGTTAAAATGGCAAACACAAGTTTATCCGCCTGCCTACTAGTTTTTGCAGACAACATATTCCAAGGGTTATATCTCTGGACTGGCTAAATATTTTGAAAACAGTGACTGAAATTTGTTGGTGTCTTAGCCACCATCACAACAACTTTCAGTCAAATTGTTTTCAAACTATTCAGCAAGTCAAGACATTTTGCTCATTGAAATTATTGCCTGGTGGCTTGCAGCAGTTAGACAGTTAAGTTTGATGTAAATCTGAATCTGAACTGGAAAGTTCTTGACTATGTAATTATGAATTTTGATTTGTCCAGTCTCAACCAATCAGAAACTCTTTTACATTCTGAGTTTGTTTCCTTTAAGAAAATGGCTGTCTTGTATCAAAAATATAAACTCATCAGATGATGCAAAGCATTTATTCTAAATTGATAAGTGATTTTCGTGAATAGGTCTATGTCATGAGTCCCTGGCAGAGTGGTTATAACCTTTTAACCGTCATATCAGACAAAAATGGCTTCTGCAGTGGTCTTAAGAAATGTCCGTTTGCAGACCAAAAGAAGACTATTTTTGAAAAGTTACCACTGGAATGACTTGCTTCAAAAAATTTTCAAAAAATAGTCTCCTCTTGGCGTGCAAATGGACATTTTCTATGAGAAAATTGAAATTTCTTTTTGAACAAATTCAATGGTCAAAGTGTTAAGGGATGATGTAGCTACACTGACTAGTCTGAGATGGGAATTGACATGTCACGTGCATTTGATACCATCAAGAGAACACAGATTCTTCAATTTCTCCATCCAGCTGGCTGCATGCTGTGTAAATGTCAGATGATGACGTGTAAAGTAGCATTGAGCTACCTGTATTAAGTAACTACCTGTAGTAAGTGACTACCTTTGGTAGCTTAGATGTTCGTTTAACTCTAACCCTCAAATTTGGTCAAGAAAATTTCAATTTTCTCATAGAAAATGTCCATTTGCAGACTACGGGAAGACTATTTTTGAAAATTTGCTGCTGGAATAACTGGCTCGGGTTTTGAGCCAGTCATTCCAGTGGTAAATTTTCAAAGAAATCTCTTGGTCTGCAAATGCACATTTCTCGAGACCACCACAGAAGCTGGGTTTTTTGTTGATATAAGTGTCAGAGGGTTAATACAGGTTCGACTGTATTCAACTGATTATTTTTACAGCATAGCTGTAATCTCAATATCGATGCAATTTAACTCATTATCATAGTCCTACTTTTTGTTTCACCTGCGAAGAGGAAGTGGGACATAGGTATCACTTTTCCGATGACATCCGCAACATCGTCAACATTAAATTCTGTGCTTAGCAAAGCCCCTCTTCGGCTTATATTTCAGAATTGGTTAACCCTATTGGAACTAGACTTGGATATATGATTGCATCTGCTGTTAAAAATTAGCATAATGCCATTGAGATCACAAGGTCAAAGATCATGGTCACTGAACTCGGATGACTATCTGCAATGAGGAAAACAGGTGAGATATTTAATTCCATCAAATTCCTGTTTATATTAAGGACTTATATTTTCTCTTGAGGCTTTATTTCACAATTATTAGGTCACATGACCTTGAAGGCCAAGTGCGCTTATGCCATGTGACCATCAGTCATTCGCCATCTGCATGTCATCTGTCCATCAACTTTTTCTTTAAAATCCAACTCCGCATTAACCGCTGGCCCGATCTTAATCAAACTTGGTTGCTAAGACTGGAGTGGTAGGTCTTTGAACTTCTATTCTGAATTTTGGTCAATTTTTGAAAATCTTAGATTTTATGAAAAATTTATGGGAAATTATCAAAAGCATCTCATCCTTAAACACTTTGTGAATTTCAAACAAATTTGGCTAACAGGATTCTATGTTGTTAGGCTCCAGAACATCTATTCAGAATGTTGATTTTTTGGTGAAAATCTGAGATTATGTAAAAAATTAATTGGAAATTATCAAAATGCTTCTCCTCCGCTGCTGTGCAGATTTTGACCAGATTTGGCTAGACGGGAACTATCGATATAAGCTCCAGAACTTCTATTCACAATATTGTTAGGTAAATATTAGTGGTGAAAATCTGGAAATTGTCAAAATGCATCTCCTCCTTAATCACTTGGTGGATTTTAATCAGGTTTGGCTGGAAGGATCCTATGGCGGTAGCCTTTAGAACTTCATTTTCACAATTTTGATTGGTCATTTTTTTGGTGACCATCTTGAATTTTCCAAACATTTTACATATCATTTAATGTGCTATTCCTCCTTATCAATGGCCCCGAAACTTAGCTGGAACTATCTTATCGCAGTAGGCTTCAGCATATCAGAATTTTGAGTACTCATTTGCTTTGGCAGCCATCTTGAATTTTCCAAAAATTATCCAGAAATCCTTTAAAACACATCTCCATCTAAACCACTTGGTGGATTCTAACCAAATTTGGGTGAAAGGATGCTGTGGTTGTAATTGCTGCCCCTAGAACTTCTATTCAGAATTTTGATTGGTTAATTTTTTGGTAACCATGTTGGATTTTCTAAACATTTTCTGGAATCATCTAAAGCGCTACTCATTAATCAATGACCTGATTTCAATTAAACTTAGGTGAAATGATCCTATAACGGTAGGTTTGTACATATCGAATGAGAATCTTGATTGGTCAATTTTTTTGGTGGCCATCTTGGATTTTCCGAAAATTATGTCTATTTAGATGCAAATGGTTAAACTGTCAATGGCCCAGGTGAGTGTCACAGACCTCTTGTTTAATTGTCTACAGGTTAAGCTGCAGCTGAGCTCTGATTCCAGCTCAGGTATCTCAGGACTGGACAATAAGGCTGGTGCCTTTGTCATGTACAACTGCGCAAGACTTAGTATGATTAGTGCACATTTTCAAGAACAAGTGGCTAAAGGTGGGACATAATTATCCTCTTATCACTGTGAAGATAATGTTGTTGGCAACTGTTGCTGTCTGGGACAGCAACTTTAACAGAACAAGCTTCAGCAACATAATTGACCTTTCCATCACTAGCTACGCTCCACCTACACCTCGCCATGTTGGGATTGATCGATCCCCAAATGCCCTAGTTATCAATTTCCTGAAAACTATGCAGGGAAGCTGTTGAATATTTTGTAACTAATTTGACTTGGTGCTGTTGCTGCCTCTGGCAGCAACAGCGCCCAGTCAAATTAGTTTCAAAATATTCAACAGAATGTTTATTAAATGGTAAAAGCAAACAATTTGTACAACAGCGCATAGACCGTCTTCAAATATCCGTTCGTGACGTACTTATCGACATCATTCATAACGTCATTCATTATGATGTCATTGTACACATCACGCAGTTCATTATGATGTCATATGATGGGTGGGTACTCTGGAAAGGTGAATTTTCATAGTAATTTAAGTACAATGTAAACTGTAGTTATGATAAGTAAATACTCTAAATTCAGCAGTAAAATTTTTTAATACAAACTTAGAATTAAGGCCATATAACAAATATTCTTTGAATTTGTTTAGATACTTTTGTTGAAGAACTAATGGAATGTTTTCAAAAAATTATTGTTGCCTGTAAATAGTTACGGTAATGTTAGTTACCATGTACATACATTTGTGCAGATATTGGTGCGAGCGTGTGTTCACGCATACATACACCGGCGTGTGTGTGTGTGTGCGTGCGTGCGCGTGTGTGTGTGTAAATTTTGCCATGCGTCCATACATGTGTGCCTCCAAGAATATTTTTAAGTGATTTCCCCTGTGCTGATTTTGGCTTCCATCCAATAACCTACCTGTTTTCAGTGAAAGGCTTTATGGGTGGTTTGGTCATGGATGTGGAAAGAAGCCTATTATTATAGATCATTATAGTCACGACACAGTTACTAACAATTGTGCACAATAACTTAGTTTCTACTGCAATGCTAATATTAATTTGCAGTATAGTATTCTCATCTTCAGGTGAAGAAGCATCTTATTTTTTGTGTCAATTGTCAGCATCGATAATATTGAATGTTTAATTCCACACAATATAGACTGATGTTCTTACTTATCTAAAAGGGTTTCAATAATGGCTGGGAGAGTCTGTTATTGTACAATCATAGTTAGTTACTGTAGTTTGTGTTACCAAGAATTGTCTTGCTTGGTGCATGTCATGTGTAATTAGTTAACCCTTTAATGGTTCAGTCGGCCAGAAATGGCCACTGTAATGGTCTTTAGGAATGTACATTGTACATTTATAAGCCAAGAGAAAACTGTTTTAGAAAGATTGCCACTGAAATACTTGTCTTGATAACCGAGCCAGTCATTTCAGTTGGAAATCTTTAAAAATAGTCTTCTTGGGCTGCAAATGAGCATTCAGTAAGCAAACAGTTAGATTTTCTGGACCATGTTTGATGATTAACCCGAGGGAGGAATCCGCTTTTAGCTTTGCCATACCCATCTCTAGCTAAGCTCCACCCACACTTCGCCTGTGTTGGAATCGATCGATCCCTAAACTCCCTGACTATCGATTTCCAGAAACCTATGCAGGTAAGTTGTTGAATAGTTTGAAACTAATTTAACTCGGTGCTGTTGCTGCCTATGGCAGCATCGATTAAGCGTTCGTGATGAACTTAGCTACGTCATTCATGATGTAATTGATTATGATGTCATCCTACACATCGCGTAGTTGATTATGACATCATATGATTGACTGAGAAACTGGAATCCTCCATTTTAACCATTCACTCAAGCTGGCCAAAAATGTCTTCTGCAGTAGTTTTGAAATGTCATGTTGCGGACCATGAGAAGTCATCTCTTAGTCGACGAGAAAATTTAAATCTTGAAGAAATTTCAGAGGTAAATGGGTGCTCAACTCTTTGTGCATCTTTTACTGTACTGGAAGTCGGCCAAACCGGCCTCTGCAGTGGTCTTGAGGAATGTCCATTTGCAGGCCAAGAGAATCCTATTTTTGCAAATTTACCACTAGAATGACTAACTCGGTAACCGAGCCAGTCATTCCAGTGGTAAATTTGCAAAAATATTCTTCTCTTGGCCTGTAAATGGACATTCAATAAGTAAATATTTTGATTTTTTGATAAAATTTTGTCATTAAAGGGTTAATAATCACTTTTAGACTCATTCTTTTATTTGTATGGCAATAATTTCTTTTTTTAATGATCTTGTTGGCACCGCCATATTTTCTCCTGGCCTCTGTCATGTAGGCTGTGATGTACAGCCAATTCTTCATATATAATTATCCGGATGAATTTATTAACTGTTAAATTAGTTGTAGAATATCAAACTGCTTATATGCATAGTTGCTTCTAGTCTTCTACACCACATTACCCATCTATATTGTATAGATATGAAGTTGTGTATGTACCGAGGACACAACCAAGTTTTCCTTAAATTGTTTGAAATCTAAATTATAATGTCTCCTAGAAGTGAAACATATACCGACAAATTTCGATATTAACTGTGTGACTGACACCAGACAATAATTTCAATGGGCATTAACTTTGGACCTGCTAAATATTTTGAAAACAATTTGACTGAAAGTTTTTAGTGGCTTGGCCACCAACAACTTTCAGTCAATTTGTTTTCAAAACATTCTGCTTATCCAGAATTAAACCCCATGGAAACCTAGTCTGCAGAAATTCAGCAGGTAGACGGGTAAAACTTCATATAGATCTTTCTCTACTGGTATGATCATATGATAGATTACATCTTTTACTCATGGGATATTCTATAGCTGAATAACTGGCTAGAATCAGATGGTCAGGGTTTCTCTTAAGGGTCCTTTTGAGGATATATACCCCTAAAATGCAACTTGGAACCACACAAAGTAGTGGCAGTGGGTCCCATGGGACCCCTGAAAATCATGTCTGATTGTTAAATACTAATTAGGGTTATACGGTTTTGAACAAACATACCCACAAAATCTAGCAGGGACCTGCATAATTCATAGATGTTCACTCTCTAATTTTAGCATGGATGAGAAAATCTGTTTGGGGATCCCAGACTTCAGTTTGGGACCTCCAGATTTTAGTTTAGGACCTGCAGACTTCTAGGTGTGGACCTCTAAAAATTTAGATGCTATGAGAAACACAGATGGGTAATCTTGTAGCATCTGGCATTTGTATTGTTTATCTTTCAGGTGTTTATCCTTGTTTACCTCCAGTCAATGAAGTGGACTTCTCACTTTTGAAACAAGAGGTTAGTTAATAAAGGAGGGTTCCATTTATAGCAATTCCCCGTCGATACTTAGCTAAGCAATGCCCACTTAGGCGTGGTCGAATCGATTTGAAACTTTGAAACCTGAAATTCCAGAACAGATAAGATGTTTAATATTTTGTAACTCATTTGACTGGAAGGGTAGCAACAACAGCTCCTAGTCAGATTTGTTTTAAAATGTTCAACAGAATGTACATATTTCTGAAAAAGTGTGTCCCGATCCCAGGATGATTCATAATAAGGAAAAATTAGTTACCTTTCCGGGATGTCTACATCCCGGAGAGGTAACTTAATTTTTCCTTATTAAGAATGTACATGTATTAAATTGTAAATTCATTCAAGACATATAATTCGTACCATTTCCAGACAGAGTTTTTGATTTTCGTTAGGAGGTCTATGTCATGACTCACTGCCAGAGTGGTTTTAAAAGAACAGCTTAAGGCTGCAGACCTCCTCGTGAATGAAGGCAAAACAGAGTTCACTCACATATACCTATCCGACACTACAGAAATGAATGATAATGCCCCCCCCCACCACCCATCAGGGCACTGAGAAGTAGAGGAAGAGTAGAATCTTTGGTTCCCTCCTCTGCAGCTCTACCGACATATTGACTTCCAGCCTTTTAGATGTTGTTGATTCATGCGGTTAAAATCCACATGAAAATCAAGATGCAACTATATGATGCTACATGTGTACATGTAGTTCTATGATGCAGTACAATTGCAACAGCTGGGCAGCTCCAAAAGCCCTCTTGATCAAACTTGGTGCATGTCACTGCAAAGATCTGGCAGCCATTACAAATCCTCGCTGGCCACACACTACTATCAAATGTAGCACTATGCAAACTGTGTGTGACAGAGCCACTGTCTGTGAGGGTAGCGCAACAGCAATGGTATATGTTTGGACATGTTCTTCGAATTCCAGAGAAGATGCCTGCTCAAAAAGCACTAGAATTTGCAGCGGTAGGTGCCAACAGGTATCAGGCACACAAAGGACAACAGAACATCGACTTGCTACGTGTTTTGTGAGCAGACCTCAAAGAGCGTAATGACCAATCTAGGACCACTAACGACAAGAGGGGAACTTAAAGGCTCTAAGGACGCTCGCAGTGGACAAGACACAGTGGAGACAGTTGAAAAAAACCTTATTACAGCTGAAAGAGGTTTTCACTTCAACAGCTGCAGAATACAGCCATTCACCATCATCATCATCATCATGTCTCTGTCATTATGATTGTGACGTCAACTAGCATGTGACGTATTTGATTATGACATTAGACTGATCCGATCCCTCCATTATGCTCTGTATTAAAATGCTGTCATCATGGCAGCATGATCAGGCTTCCTGAGATAAATGCTGAAGAAGTTAATAAACATTCTGCTAAATATTTCTAACCTTTATCACACAGAGGACAAAACTCTAAGTCAGTAGAAGGCAGTTTGCTCTTAATGTTCCTAAATCTTGATGCAATTTTAACTCTAACCCTCAAATTTGCTCCAAAAAATCTTAGCTCTTCTAGAAGCTCCCTATTTACAGACCAAGAAGAGTATTTTTGAAAATTTAGCAATGGAATGACTGGCGCAGTTATCGGTTTGAGTGTTAGCGTGTTAAACAGCAATGGTTGATAGCAACATTGTTGTCTCGCCCCGAAGGGAAAAGCGAGACATAGGGATTACAAATTCCCACGTCAGCGTCATCAGCGTGTCATTTGTGTTAAAGTTTTTCATTAGCCTTATTAGTCAAAAATGGCCCATCAGATTTCAATGAAAATTTACAGACTGATTCTATCCAATGCACGGATGCGATCTTCATCATTACTACACCGATTTGGGGAGAATTTCTCATGTTTTTTTCATGGTTTTGGACTTAGAATATTTTGGTGGATATTTGCGTTAAAGTTTTTCAGAATCCTTATTGTTCAACGATGGATCATCAGATTTTGATGAAACTTTACAAACTATTTCGATCCCTTGTCGGCATACTATCTTCATCATTACTAAGCAGATTTTTTAGGAATTTCTTTCTCATGTTTTTTTCGCGGTTTTCAACTTTTGGATGAGTTTTGCGTTAAAGCTTTTCATTACTAGTCAAGAATGGCTCATAATATTTTAATAAAACTTTACTGACTGGTTCTATCCAATGCAGGGATGCAGTCCTGAGCATTACTAAGCAAATATTTCATGAATTTCTCATGGGGTTTTTCGCGGTTTTGGACATTGAGAATATTTTGGATGATTTTTTCGTTAATGTTTTTCATTAGCCTTATTAGTCAAGAATGGCTCATCAGATTTTAATAAAGCTTTACTGACAGGTTGTAGCCAATGCTGGGATGCAATCCTCAACATTACTAAACAGATTTTCAGTGAATTTCTCATGTTTTTTTTGCAGTTTTGAACTTTGAAAATATTTTGGATGATTTTTGAAAATTTAGCAATGGAATGACTGGCGCAGTTATCGAGCCAGGCATTTCAGTTCTAAATTTTCAAAAATAGTCTTCTCTTGGTTTGCAAATGAACATTTCCAAAAACCACTGCTGAAATCATTTTTTGGCCGGTTTGAGTGTTAGTGTGTTAAACAGCAATGGTTGATAGCAACATTGTTGTCTCGCCCTGAAGGGAAAAGTGAGACATAGGGATTACAAATTCCCGCGTCAGCGTCATCGGCGTCATCAGCGTGTCATTTGTGTTAAAGTTTTTCATTAGCCTTATTAGTCAAGAGTGGCCCATCAGATTTCAATGAAACTACAGATTACTTCTATCCATGGCAGGCATGCGATCTTCATGATTACTAAGCAGATTTTCGGTGAATTTCTCATGTTTTTTCATGGTTTTGGACTTAGAATATTTTCGATGATATTTGCGTTAAAGCTTTTCATTAGCCTTATTAGTCAAGAATGGCTCATCAGATCTTCTTTTGGGGTGTATTTCTCATGTTTTTTTCATGGTTTTGGACTTTGAATATTTTCCGTTACAGTTTTTCATTAATTTGCGTTCAAGTTTTTAATTGCCTTATTTTACAACAATGGCTCATCGGATATCAAGTAAACTTTACAGACATGCTCCATGCTATATATGGATGCATTCCCCATCATTATTATTTTGATTTGTGAGGAATTTCTCCTGTTTTTTTCAGTGTTTTGGAATCCATGTAAATGGAATAGTAGTTTACCAGATCATAATATTTAACTTCTTTTAGATAATATATACAAAATTAACTCAATTCCCTTACAATTAACATATTGCTGATCATCAATTCAGAGATCCAATTCACATCATTACGGTTTTGGATGATTATTTTAACATTTTTAAATTGATAATGGCTCTGTTTTATAGGCAATGACGCCAAAGAATTACAAAATAAGCGATCATAGGAGTCAGTGTATGGACATTACCAAAATTCTCTCACCACATCTACGTCCCTCTTTAGTTCATAATTATAATGATTATGCAAGTGGTTTGCCTTTTAAGTATCAAAATATTTATCCAGTGGTAAATAATATCAGAGGCGACACATATCACGCTTTAGCTTTCTTGTTTCCAAAATGAACACTATCAGCTGAAATGAAATGGAACTAAGCCCTTTAATCCTTGAATTTTTCAAGAAAATTTCAATTCTCTCATAGAAAATGTCCATTTGTAGGCCAGGAGCAGACGATTTTTGAAAATTTACCACTTGAATAATTGTCTCGATTATTGAGTGAGTCATGCCAATGTAAAGTCTTTTAGAAACTTGACCTGGCCCACAAATGGACATTACTCCGGATGAGGGTGGTTTTGGACGACGACCATTAGTGTTAAGAATGAAATTTCAGCACTCTATGGTTAAAATACCTTGATTAACAACTTGTGTCAGATCTTTTCATGTTTGTCATAGTTATCTCCCCTGAAAAACTTGTACATGTATTTATTGTCTTGGTGCTCTTTAAGGTGATCTCTTAAACCCTTTTACTGATGAATTCCCCATATCTCATTTTCAAGGCACCCATACTGGAAAACTGTTGAATATTTTGAAATTAGTATTTCAAAATACTCAACAGAATAACTTTTATATCTTAAAGTATTTACTTTTTACGGGATTTGTCGGTGAGAGGATTAAGACTGGTTTGATTATGTTTGCTACAGGATGAGTGGTTGCTGTTGTTCCAGTTCATCTGGCCATTCCCTGATCTTGTACGTGAAACTGTCTGCGTCGCTGAAGACACACAACATCCATGCATACATACCCATAAAGTAAGTTAACTGATGGCCCACTATGTATTCTGTTTCTGATACTCGAATATGTTCATTCTATTTTGATACCTTTCCAGAGATCTACACCAAATGAGACATAAAGGAAACTTGATTTTTTTAAGTAATTTGATTGGTCTATTTGCATGGTGGGCATCTTGGTTGATCTAATTTACACAAAAACTACTTTTCAGGAACCCCTGAATGGATCAGGACAATAAATCGGATCAGGACAATAAATCGGATCAGGACAATAAATCGGATCAGGACAATAAATCGGATCAGGACAATAAATCGGATCAGGACAATAAATCGGATCAGGACAATAAATCGGATCAGGACAATAAATCGCAAATGTAATTACAGCCCATGGGGCATTGAAGTGTGCTCAAGGGAAGTTGATGCGTGAAAAACATGGCTTCTAGTAACCAATCAAATTTGACCATTTGGTCGGCCATTTTGACCTAAGTTGTTCAATGGATTTTAATCTTTCTATTATGTCCTACTTACTGTGTATTACTAGTTATCGTAAACCAACAGATTTATGTTAACATGTTTTATTGCCATCTAATCTCTGTACCCTAGGTGCAGAATAATTAATTATACATCCCATTATGAATGAGAAAATTGATATATAATGTCCTGTTATTGTTAATTCTAACATTAGCTGCTGTATATTTTTAAAAAAATTTGAGGGAATGTTATTCAGGTGCTAGTACACATATTTCAAGCCAGAACAGATTAATGCCTTTGAATTGGCTTGTAATAAATTAAGAGTTACAAGAGTGTATTTCCCTACAGTCTTATTACATATTGGTGTATCATCTCATACATACAATATTTCTTCTCATTTCACTCACAGATCTGCACATTTTTACGATGTCTGGCACAAAAGCTTAGCTCATATTATAGTAGGACACATGTTCTCGGGGTAAGTATTTATTTATTAAGTATTATTAACTCAACTTTACGATATATTAGACATCATATTTAGCTCAACTCAGAAACTCATATCGCATGTTAGAGTAAGCATACTGCACCAAACTTGGACACATGCCTTCATATAATGAGCGGGCATGACACAATAATCTTTCTGTGTTTGAGCTAAATTGGATATCCATAGATTCAGAATTTCATCTGATCCAGATCCACAGTTTTTTTAATCCGGATCCCAAATGAAGTGTAAGAGTCTTAGTTTATGGTAATAACCTTTACCGTGTTAAAATCCATAATTCTGACAGCACTGGGCAGACAAACTGGAATGCCAGACCTTCCTTTTACATGTGATCAATAGTAACAATCAGTCAGGCAAACTTACTTCATTCCAGTGGTAAATTTTCAAAAATAGTCTTCTCTGGTCTGCAATTATGGGCATTAAATAAGCAAATATTTTGATATTCTTGAGCAAACTAATTAGGCATTAAAGGGTTGAACCTACTTAGCTGATACTAGATACAGCACATTTTTAATGGGTTGAACCTACTTAGCTGATACCAGATACAGCACATTTTTAATGAAAAATATATTACGTTGAACATTTTGCAGCTAAGTTGTGTGGGAAGTATTCCATTCTCCAGGCAATTTCATTGCAAAATACAGAGCAACTAAACTGGCTCCATGGCTCATGATTAAGATACTGGGGTTACACAAAACAAATGATAACTGAATGTGTCTCTGGCTCATTCTTGTTTCATTAACCCGCTCACAAAAGAAATCCCTGAAAAAAGTACATTTTTTACGATATAAACCCTATTCTGTTGAATATTTTGAAATTCATTTCCTACGGCAGCAATGTCTTCCAGTCAAATTAATTTCAAAATATTCTACTTATCCTGTATGGTTGCCTTGAAAATGAGATATAGGGATGTCATCGATGAATTTGGCATAATTGAAACGTTAAGTTCTTTACGATGTAAGGAATATTCTCTTACTTATATCCATAGTAATTCAACTGGAGCCGTTTGGTGCCATTAGCAAGCAACAAGTTCCAGTCAAATTAGTTTCAAAATATTTTTACAGCTTTCCTGTACAGCTGTTTTGAAATTGTGACTGGTATCTCAATGGTTAAATGGTTACTTGTTACAGTAAATTAATTCTGATGTGAGATTCCCAGCATTAATGAATTTATCCCTTAATTACCATGATTCATCAAGATTTGTAACAAAAACACTAAATGTGGGCTTTTTTGTGAAGTTAATGTCTATTTACAAGTAAAAAGGATATTTTCTATGAATTTAGGACTGAAATGACTGGCCATGTTACTGAACCAGTCATTTCAGTGGTAAAAATAGGAAAATATTCCTCTCGTGGCCATTCCTCATGACCTCCACAGAGACCAAGAGAAGACTATTTTTGAAAATTTTACCACTGAAATGACTGGCTCGGTTACCGAGCCAGTCATTACAGTGGTAAATTTTCAAAAATAGTCTTCTCTTGGCATGCAAATCGACATTTAGTCATCAAAGGCTTAACTCATTCCAGATACAGTCTGGTAACATGGGGTACAGATGCATTCTAGGATAAATAGTCTAAATAGAAATGTTGAATATAGGGATCCAATCTGTTACTCAAGTATCTGATGTCATAATTAATAATGTCACTTCTTAACTGACATCACAACCACTGAGAAATCTACAATTTTGTAAACATTCTGTTAAACATTTCTTAACCTAATTTGGCTGGATTTGTTGCTACCATAGGTGGCAACAGACCTCAGTCAAATTAGTTTCAAAATATTGAATAACTTACCCTTATAGGTACCTTGAAATTTAGATTCTGGGAATTCAATTTTCAAAGTTTCAAATCAATTCCAACACCTGGACAAAGTAAGCGGAGCTTAGCAATTAATGGGTGTGACATAGCTAGAAAATAACCCCTCTATTATAACTGAGAGAATACATGTATATCCTGACCAATTAGTATACTGTCTGTTTCAGGAAGCATTGGCCCATGTTCTACCTGTAATGTATGCACGTCTTTACCTGTTAAATGCGGTACACACAGTCATGGTGAATGCACTTCACCTACTTGGCATTCAACCTGTTTCACAGATGTGATTTAGTGATCTCGTGATTGACAGCTTTTAAACATAATATTGTATCTTTTAAGTTAGTGTTATGCATTGTTGTTATAAAAAAGAATTTATTGAATAATAAGAATTTTGAAAATTGCCATATATAGTTACTTTATTTTAAGTCAAAAAATAATTCCCCTCATCTTCGTCGCTAGCTGTCACTTATTACCCATTAACCCTTTAACACTCATATCAGCCAAAAATGCCTTCTGCAGTGGTCTTGAGAAATGTCGATTTGCAGACCAAGAGAACACCATTTTTGAATATTTATCACTGGAATGACTGGCTTGATAACTTCTTTTTTTTCAAAAATAGTCTTCTTTTGGTCTGCAAGATGTTTTCTTGAATAAATTCAAGTGTTAAAGGGTTAACAATCAAGCTGATCAAAAATGGCTTCTATAGGCAACAAGAATTGTAGAACCTATTTTGTCTACCAACCTTTTGATACATATTTGAGCTTGTTTTAGGTTCTTTCCAATAGTTATGCGACAATCAGATCAAAATGATGTATCTCTGTCACATAAATCGGAAAGTTTGTCATGAAAGTGTACGAATTGTGTGTCTTCTATGAATTTATAATTTACATTCTATTGAGTATTTTGAAATAAATTTGTCTGAGAGCTGTAACCTTGAAATGTAGATTCTGGGAATTCAAATTTCAAAGTTTCAAATCAATACTAATACGCATAAAATGTGGGCATCTTAGCTAGAAATGGATGGGACATAGGTAGGAATGGTCGGGACATAGCTAGAAATGGTCAGGACATAGCTAGAAATGGTCGGGACATAGCTAGAAATTGTCAGGACATAGCTAGAAATGGATGAGACATAGCTAATAATGGATGGACATAGTTAGAAATGGATGGACATAGTTAGAAATGGTCAGGACATAGCTAGAAATGGTCGGAACATAGCTAAAAATGGATGAGACATAGCTAATAATGGATGGACATAGTTAGAAATGGATGGACATAGTTAGAAATGGTCAGGACATAGCTAGAAATGGTCAGGACATAGCTAGAAATGGTCAGGACATAGCTAGAAATGGTCAGGAACTAGCTATAAATGGATGAGACATAGCTAATAATGGATGGACATAGTTAGAAATGGATGGACATAGTTAGAAATGGTCAGGACATAGCTAGAAATGGTCAGGAACTAGCTAGAAATGGATGAGACATAGCTAATAATGGAGGGACATAGTTAGAAATGGTCAGGACATAGCTAGAAATGGTCAGGACATAGCTAGAAATGGTCAGGACATAGCTAGAAATGGATGAGACATAGCTAATAATGGATGGACATAGAAATGGATGGACATAGCTAGAAATGGTCAGGACATAGCTAGAAATGGTCAGGAACTAGCTAGAAATGGATGAGACATAGCTAATAATGGATGGGCATAGTTAGAAATGGATGGACATAGTTAGAAATGGTCAGGACATAGCTAGAAATGGTCAGGACATAGCTAGAAATGGTCAGGACATAGCTAGAAATGGTCAGGAACTAGCTAGAAATGGATGAGACATAGCTAATAATGGATGGACATAGTTAGAAATGGATGGACATAGTTAGAAATGGTCAGGACATAGCTAGAAATGGTCGGAACCTAGCTAGAAATGGTGGGGACCTAGCTAGAAATGGTGGGGACCTAGCTAGAAATGGTTGGGACCTAGCTAGAAATGGTTGGGATGCAGACATTGTGAGTACAGTACTCCCAGACTTCCGCTAGTGGAAGCCCTGTTTTACCCAGGCTATACAGATATCTTGCTAAAATAGTACAGCTATCCTGTATAAAAAGTCAAATTATATTTTTATAAAATCAGTTATCTTTTATGCAATTATTACCTTTTCAATACACTTTATATACATTTTCAATATTTGATGTGTAGGAATAATTTTTAGTATGTAGAATTTCCTTTATATAGATGTTTGCTAGATGAAGGATGAGAAACCCGTTGTTTAATGCCTCGCTAATGACAATTAATACATGCACGTGGCCATGCGCTTTTGTGTGATGAATGCTTGTTTAGACAGGCCCTGAAATACGAAAATAATATTGTTCATAATATTTACCATGTAATATAGCTAGGCAAAAATTCTTCTTTAATATGAACAACCTTTAGTTAAATTGTTTTCAGAATATTTAACTTGTTTCAATATTAGTCATCAACACCCCGAATCTAATTGAGGGATCCGATCTGTCACTCAACTATCTGATGTCATAATCGATTAAATCACTAGTTAGCTGACATCACAATCATGCGTCTCCGTCAAGAAAATTGAAAACTCCATCACGAGTGTAAGAATTGTATGTCTTCGATCAATTTACAATTAAATAAATGTTCTATTAAATGTTTTGAAACTAATTTGATAGGCTAGTAATTCAATTTTCAGTTTCAGATTGATTCCGACACAAAAAGGGGGAGGAGCTTAGCAAGAAATAGGCGGCCAAAGCTAGAAATGGATTCCTCCATTAGAAATGAACTACGTCGTACTTTTCAAGCTAAAACAATTTTGTATGAGAAAACTTCTTTAACAGCCGTGACGCTTTCATGGTCCCAGTCTCACAGAACTTGATATTATAAGGCTAGAAATTTGCTAATTTTGACAGATTTTCTCCGCGCAACAGTACTACATTCTCTGAATGAAATTTTTTCCATGGTTTGGGTAAATTGTCGTCATCTTTTCTGTTAAATGTCCCCATGGCTAATGTTAACTGTCTGACTGCAGCTAGCCAGCGGACAGTAACTTCAATGGGCAATACCTGTGGACTTGCTGAATATTTTGAAAACAATTTGACTGAAAATTGTTGATGGCTTAGCCACCAACAACTTTCAGTCAAATTGTTTTCAAAATATTCAGCATATCCAGAGTTATATCCAGAGATTCAGCAGACTGACAGTTAATTGTCCTCATTATTTCTGTTAATCTTCTCCGCGATTTCTGTTAATATTTCCTAGGGTTACTTTTAATTATCCCCATGGGGTCTGTTAATTTTGCCATGGTTACTGTCAATTGTCATCGTAATTAATATCCTCAGTTTAAATCAGCTTGAGTGATTAAAGAAATTGAACTGTAGATGAAAAAATGTTGCTGAAAGCTATTGCTGTCATAGACAGCAACAGCTTACAGCAACATTGTTTCCAAAATAAACACGGATCATGGTCTTGGAGTTAGCAAATACAGGCCTGCGCTGTAATATTTCCAATGGTAACCCATAATAGGTTGCCTTATATGTTTCAAGGCGACATATGGTAACCTAAACCTCAGAAAGCTCATTGATGTCAATACTAAATCAACTTAAAGTAACCCGTTTCAGGTCCCCTAAAATAAATTAAGGTAACCTCATGGAGAACATTTTCAACAGGTTGCCATAACAGCACAGGCCTGAAATAATGATGGCAGATTTGTATTAGATTGATTTACCTGCTTCACTGGTCTGCTATTTTTCATCATCAAGGGATTATCGTGATTAGATGGGCCAAAGTTCACGTTCAAGTTAGCAAGTAAATGGGAGGTGTTCCCGAATCTCCTTTGCTGTTTCTGGCCGAGAATATTTCGCAGTTCTGCCCTCGTCTTCTCAGTCTTCTTTTTCTGTTCTTGCAAGAGGCTCTTGATTAGCTTGTCTCTCAAAGCTTGGTCATATTGCGTGTTTGCTCGACCTTTACCTGAATAATAAAAAGGACAATTAGAGATTACAGACACTCATTACTGTCACAGTTTCTTTTGGTATTTTAGCTCAGCTTGACAGAATGGCCAAATTTAAGGGTGCACCACCCTTCCAAAACCCATCAAGGCAGTGAATTGAAAATCGGGCACCATAATGATGTCAAGAGTTACACATAGAATATCTCACATTTTATATAGATCCGCTCATCAAGAATGGAGGAGTAGTGATTTTAAAATTTACGGGTAGGATGCTCTACTAAAAACTAAAAGGGCAGTGAAGTGAAAATCACGCTCTATTGATGTCATGAGTTACCCATAGAATATCCATCTCAAGTTTTATCGTGATCTGTTCATCAATAGTGGAGTAATAGCCATTTTTAAATTTTAAATTTGCGTAGGACCCCCCTTATAAAACCCTTCATGATGATGAATCGAAAATTGGGCTCCGTAGTGATGTCGATAGTTACCCCTAGAATACCACCCTTAAGTTTTATCAAGTTGCATTCATCATTAACAGAGTAGTGGTTTTAAAATTTATGTGTGGAACACCCTACTAAATGCCAGCACCGGAGTGAATCAAAACTGTGACTCCATTACCGATGGCGGTAGTTATCCCTGGAATAGAGGTGTGAAGTTTCGGCAAGATTGGATGAGAGTGAATGAGGAGTAGGAAAATGAAACAAAATGTCTACAGCAACAAGACGCACAAGAACATAAGCAAGCTTAGAGATCAGGAATAAAAATTGGCTGGAAGGATCCTATGGTGGTAGGCTTCAGATCTTCTCTTCAGAATTCCCACTGGTCAATTTTCTATTGGCTATCTTTGATTTTCCGGAAATCCTTTATATTAATTTCAACAACACCTGGGAGGAATGATCATATGGTGGTAGGCTTCAGCATAACATGTGTAATGAGAATTTTTATTATTCAGGGTTTTTTTCGGGAGACAACTTTTAAACCTTTTGATGGCCCTCTTATTGATTATAGTGGCAATATCTGAGAGCTACATCCAGCTTGTTGTTAGCTTACAATCATATACATTCAGTGGCAGATTTAGATGGAGGGGTACTCTGCCTCCATCTAACGTGCCCTTTCTCCTCCCAACCCCTTTCAACTACTACTATTACACTGTGAACTTCAGTCACTACACATTCTAATACATCCATATGCTCGTAGTTAGTCACTAGTTCATCTATACGTACCTACCGTGGGCCACAATACCAGCCATGCCTTCCAGTCATGTTAGCTTCAAAATATTCAAGAGTACTTTATCGCTATATGTCCAGCCAGGATCTATCTCATTCATATCTCATATATTTTGTGACTACTTGGACTAAAATCTGTTAACCACTCTTTAGACTAACTGAACTGAAAGTTGTTGCTGCCTTACATTGGAAGCCATATGTGTACCCACCCAGGGAAGCAATAGCTAGAAGCTATTGATGCCCAGGGTGGCTGTGCAGCAATAACTTCCATTATAAGGGAGCAACAACCTTGAGTTCAGTTAGACTAAAGAATAATCTGTGACAGATGGAAATAAATTGTTCTCAGATAATTAGACCCATTCTTAGTACCGTCTCGACCATGATGTGATTCACCAATGAGAAAAGCATCACTCACCCACCCACATTTTAAATTATGGTTGGATAGATAAAATGGATAAAAATGTTTTAATTTTGCAGCCAACTGAGAGTCCACCTGAGAGCACCTAAGTAGGAAAGTCCGCTGAGCACGCAAGTGGATGCAGACTATATAAACCCTGACATATATATATTTCAAAATTTCCCCCCAGTTTGGGCAGGGAGGGGGGGGGGGCACTATGGTTGAACAATGCACACCTTTTACATTAATTCGAATTGCTCTTAACACTGTGAACCACGACTTCCTAGTCGAAATTTGAAAGTAAATATACAGGTAAGTTGTTGAATATTTTCAGCAACACTTCCCTGTCAAATTAGCTCCCACAATATTCAACAGAATGTTTAGGAAATCGTAAATTCTCCAAAGACACAAGTCATACACATTTGTGACAGACCTTTCGACTTATATCAGAAACCTGAGATGTGTCATTTTAATTGTCGCATCAGCTAACTCGTGACATAATTCATTATGACTATAGAAACTTGAGTGACAGATCAAATGCCTCCATTTTCTAGGTACTACAATGTGTCACGAAACTTACTGTTTGGTAGAACTGTAGATGATGGCAGTTTACAAACTTGCTTAGCCAGTATAAGTTGACTTTGACGAGATTGCTTCTGGAAGCTATGCGGTAAGCGTACTCTATTCACCCTGCACAGCAAGAAAGCATATGGTTGGTATTAGCTCTTTACTGATCAAGATGACCAAAAAAGTCTTAGATAATGTCCATTTACTAGCCAAGGTAAGACTATTTTTCGATAACCGAGCCAGTCATTTCAGTGGTCAATTTTCCAAATAATCTTCACCAGTAACTTGGCATTCAGTAATCAAAAGTTTCAATTTTGTTAACCAATTGGTGTTAAACTAATTGCTGAAAATTCAAATATGTTGTAGGTGATTAGGCGGGAGTGTTCCATTTCTGGCTATGGCACTCCCATTTGTAGCTAAGCCCCACCCACTGTGTATAGTTTTGGAATCAATTTATATACGTTGAACTGTGAATTCCCAGAATACAATTTCAAGGTAATTATACAGGTAAACTTCAGAATATTTTGAAACTAATTTAACTAGGAGCTGCAGCCGCTCAATCTAATTTGTTTCAAAATATTCAACAGAATGTTTATTAACTTGTAAATTCACAAAATTAGACATACAATTCAGACACTTTCGTGGTGGACTTCAATTTTCATGACAGAGCTACGTAATCTTGATTCTGACATCAGCTAATTACTGACGCAATTGATTGTAATGTCAAATACTTGAGTAACAGATTGGACAGCTCTATTGCTCATGTCATACAGTATTAAATGCCTAGTGTCTATGACACTAAGGACTATTGGAAAGTGGTGACTCACAACACAGACAGTCAATTCATATAAATAGTTTTTCAGACTTTGGGTGAGATCTGGATAAAATAACCTGGATCAAGATAAAATTCTGGATTCATGGATATTTCGGAAACTGCTGGTACAATTTGTCTCAATTTTAACACAGAAAAGGGTGTGACAATACATTAGGGATTCACAACTGTGGGCATGACCCAAAAAAGTGCGGAAAATAAAAAAATCTGGATAATCAAAAAACAATCTGAAAAATCTAAAACCCTTACAATGTGACAAAAATGGGACTACTGGTTTCTATTCACAGAATATATTGCTATTTACAAAATATATTGATAATAAATAGCCACAAATTGCTGAGGTTCTAATAACACAAATATTCACATTCTTTAACACTAATGGCTAGATTCGGTCCAGAATACCACAGTATTTGCTTATTGAATGTCCATTTGCTGGCCACGAGAAGACTTTGTCTTGCCTGCGAAGCAAAAAGCGAGACATGTATGTCAACAATGTTAATTCTTTTGCGTTTAGCAAAACTTCTCGTCTTACATTTCAGGATCAGTGTTGGAACTAAACTTGACTACATGGTTGACTATACCGTTAGGAAGCGGCATGGTGTTAATGCGGTCACAGGTCAAAGGTCAATGTCACTGACAAAATGAAGACAGATGAGACATTTCGTTCCACAGAATTCTTGTTGGGAAAATTTACCAATGGAATGACTGGCTCGGTTATCGAGCCAGTCATTCCAGTGATGAATTTTCAAAAAAGGTCTGCAAATGGACATTTTTCAAGAACACTGCAGATGCCTGAATTTGCCGATAGCACCATGAAAGTGATAAACTGATATTACACATGTACAACAATTTTCATGTAAAGTTATAATATACGGGTGTAAAAATGTATCTATATCTACATGATAAATATACTTATCACATACCCAAGGCGATTAGTTGTCTCGTTTCCTTTGATAAAATTACTGATTCGAAAAGGAGTTGATACATGAACAGGTGTATCATGAAGTTTCCTTCTAGCCATATCGACAAGAGTTACGTAATTGACGTTTGAGTTGCGATTTGAACCAATACCATGCGATTGGCTTGTCTTGAAGACCTTGCTTTTTGGATGACAATTCGGAGTGTTTCCAGGATTTCTACTTTGATGAACTGACAAAAGAATATTTGTTACATACGTATGCCAATATTTGTTGAATTAGAAGAACGTGTATATTTACTGCACGCCAGAATTTTCCACTTTGCGACTAACTGTCTGACTCCTGTGAGATACCAGACAATAATTTGATTGAGCATTAACTCTGGCCATGTTGGATATTTTGAAAACAATTCGACTGACGGTTGTTAGTGGCTTAACGGCCAACAACTTTCAATCAACATGTTTTCAAAATATTCAGCATCTACAGAGTTAATGCCCATGCAAAATGTCTGCAGAAATTGAGCAGGCAGACAGTTAATACACATGTAATAGATTCAGCAAGATAGAATATCCTGGTTCATGGAAAGCTATCGTCGTGTACAGCCAAACCACACCACCATAGGGGGTCATTTTGACAATACTGTGATTCAGATGTAACATACTGGGAATAGTTTCAAGATGGTGGTTGCAAATGAGAGGCACACAATACAAATTATATTCCTTAGAATTACCCTTTAGGATACTTGGGTTTGTGCTGTGCCTTATTTTTTACATGTTTGCCTCACCCCCACCCACACTTCAGTAGTGTCATGCTTAGTGTATCTGCCACACACACACACACCCTCCCCTTTGCCGACTGCACATTGCTGTAACAGTGATGAACGCGTTTCAGCTGCGCATATTGGGAGACCCTAAGCTATTGGTTGCAGAACAAAGGGACAAGGGGGAATTTAGTCTCCCACCATCCCCAGAGTTTGAGGGGTTTGATACGAAGCAGGATGTGAGACAGGTAGCATTTTTACGGTTGCGGCAGCAGCATGTGTTTATATTCTAGGATTGATTACTCCTATTGGAAAATAGCACGTATACATGGTTGCATACAGTGTTACAAATCCTACCGATGACATTGGGATCATAAGGTCAAGGTCTCTATGATCTTGGCGCTGTACTCTGTTATTCAACGTTAAGTTTGTTTGTAAACAAAAAACATTCTGCTTTATATTTCAGAATTGGTTACATATGTCCAGCAAGCTGCATGAAGGAATGGATCGATCCGATCTGCTACTAAAGTATATGACATCATGATCCATTACTACACATATAGGCTGCCGCCACAATCAAAATGTGTAATGAACGACGGAGCTAGGTCCGTTAAGAACATTGAATAGTCCATCAGGTGTATGAATTGTATGAAATTAATTTGACTTGTTGCTGCCGTATGACTAGTCGCAGTTCAAAGAGCCATACTGAAAATCTCCAGACATTTACCATAGGCGCAGAATGTGGGTATCTCGAAAGGCATTGGGCGGATCCAAAAGAAATGTAGAAGAATCCTGCGTGTTTATAATACATTACATATGGCCAGTAAAATGTACAGACGAGCAGATGCATGGACCTTTCCAGGTTTAGCTATGCCCCGTCCATCTCTAGCTAAGTTCCACCCACCCCTCACTCGTGATGGGATCTATCAATTTCCAGAAAACTATAAGTTAGCTGTTGAATATTTTGAAACTAAAGTGACATCGCCAAGTTAAATTAGTTTCAAAATATTCAACAGCATGTTAATTAAATAGGAAAGACATACAATTCGTACAACGTGTCGGACTATTAAGCATTTAAGACGGACTAAATTGAGTCATTCATACTGTAATTGATTATGACGTCATTCACCACATCGCGTAGTTCATTATGATGTCATACAGTGGATGGATAAACTGGACAGGTCCATTCCTATGGTTCACTCACATGGTGGAGTCTTGCCAGCTTCCCACTTGCAGGTACACAGCGGTGGACTCTTTTCATAGCACAACCACTTGCATTTGTCCTTGAATCCAAACTTCTCCGCATTGTATTCAACACTGCTGCTTCTCGCCAACCCAGGATATCTGTAGTTCGCCAGTGACCCATCGCTCTGTGACAATCGTTGAACATTTTTCTGCATCAGTGAGTTTGTGGGTCCTATCCGTGGTAACTTATTAATGTTCAGGCTCGTTGCACGTTCTTCGCTTGCGTACCCGGCATGCTCCAGAAGACTTAATTTTCTCGCCTGGCATTTCTTTCTTTTACGGCTCTGACAGGCAAAGAAATAGAAAATACACTAATAGTCTTAGAAAGCAACATTATACAGTAGCCTAATAATGTCTATATCATAGGAGCAGGCGTTAGAGCAGAAAATGTAACAGAATAGAACAATTTTAAAATCGCACCAACACGCTCCCAGTGATTTTGTTGGGGGAGCGACCCTCGTCTCTAATTGAGCAGTAGAATCTCTGAGAACCGAGTTCCCGCATTCTGAGCAATTAAGCATCTTAACTTTTTAAGTTTCAAATTTCAATTTTTTCATAGAAAATGTCCATTTGTAGACCAAGAGAAGACTATTTTTTTTAATTTACCACTTGAATGACTGGCTCGATAACCGAGCCAGTCATTCAAGTGGTAAATTAAACAACCTTCAGAGGCAATTTTTGACTGATATGAGTGCTAAAGGGGAACACAAGACGGGTCACCATCGTTTGCATAAAACACGCAGTTCTATCGTAGACCCCGTATTTAAGCTACTGTGTAAAAATTTCTTACGACATTTATATATAAATGCGATTAAAATGGTGTTAAAAACGCTGTTACTATAATTTTCTGCTATAACGACATCCCATCCGACAAGAACCATGATAACGGCACTCTCAAGACAGAAGTGTATGCATTTGGATGGTGATATCTCTATTAAGTATGTGCCGATTGAAGAGATTAAGACATGTATCACACTATCGCAAATTTATGGAATATTGTTATTTTCATACATTAGTTGCCGAACCTTAAGATAACCATTTTCTATGAAGATGCCTGCCAATTACATGAATATTACAATATCTCGGATGTTTTGAGGCTAGTATGGAAACATAAGTACCTAAAAATGAATTGGGATGTATGTAAGTACTATTTAAACTCTCATATTAATAAATGAACCTTTAGTAACCTTATCTGCCAATGAGTGTTGAGTCAAAAGCGCAATTGTACTGATATACCTATACTATCGCGTCATCCATTTATCTCAAGATCAAAACTGGATGTCAAAATCGGCACCATCAGATAAAGGACTGTTATTATATATTCTTCAACATTTCCGCAAATATAGTTTATATATTCCTAACACCGCTGAAGAGAACCCCCTTATAAAACGCAATTCACAATTTTATTGTGATAGCGTTGGATGACAGCGAGAAAAACGTTCAACCTATGTCCGGGAATAGAAATTTAACTAATGTATCACATATTCAAATAACGAAGATATATATTTCTCATTTGAGCACAGAGCTTACAATTTTATTTTTGAAAACGTTATGGTCTGTAGATATATTTTAAACAAAGTAGTATAGAGGGTCTGGTGATTCCCTTTAACACTCATATCAGTCAAAAACGGCTTCTTACAGGTTTTTTTAATTTACCACTAGAATGACTGGCTCGGTTATCCAACATCTCTATTTTTCTTTATATAAACTTGGTTTTAATAAAATTATCCTAGATAACAACTTTTTACCACGGTACTCAAAGAGGGAACAATTGAGGAAAGTAAATATGATTCATTCACAATATAAGTTCCCAGCACAAATGATACTAGGAAAATCTTTCCACACAATTGTCGATTGAGGGCTTGGATGACAGACAGTTTGCTGTTGCGGTGTGTTGTTCATCACCCAACTGCCACCCTGTTTGATATGCTGCCTTTTCAATACTGAAAATAGCAGAACGTCTTGCCTTCATGCTAACAGGGAGTTAGTGGATGTCCCCAGCATTGGAGGGCTGTAACACAGATAGGGGCTCTGCGCTACACATACTTCTAACTCCATACTAACCTCTGAGTGTTGGCCTTTCTTGTCTCTATCCTGTCGTCTCCATTTGTTATATCGGCTGTCTGTGACGGCACGGTAACACACATCTCTGCATGTTGACGTGGGACTCATAGTGAAAATATTCTCTGAAATACAACACACAGTGAAACCTGTATTACCACTTTAACACTCATACCAGCAAAAAACGGCTTCTGCAGTGGTCTTGAGAAATGTCCATTTGAAGACCAAGAGAAGACAAATTTTGAAAATTGACCACTAATGACTGCCTCGATAACCGAACCAGTCATTTCAGTGGTTTCTCTTTGTCTGCAAGTGGACATTTTCTATGAGAAAAATTTGAGTGTTAAAGAGTTAACACTTAACATAGGGTCTACCAGAATCGATACATTTGTTATATTTATTTTAAGGAATATTATTTTGAATATTTTAAACCCAGGTTCCAGTCAAATTAGTTTCACACTGTTCAACAGCTTTCCTATAGAGTTGTCTTGAAATTGAGACACTGGCATGTCAAGGGTTAACGGGTTAATACTGAGATAGTACATTTCAACATATTCACCAACATACATGAAGCTTAACAGGTATTCCTAAATCCTAACCCATTGATCAGCCGCGGCAGCATCACAAAACCTGGACTATATAACTGAATTTGAGAATATGTATTCAATTTCTATACATTGTATATCCTATTGGCAGTGGCATGGTGACAGTGTGTGCGTGCGTGTGTCCGACTGTCTAGAGAATTGATGATCTCGATCAAGTATATGGAACCATAATCAATTACGTGACATGAAGGCTGACGTCACAATCAGACTGCGTAATGAATGACGTAACTAGGTCCGTCATGACCGTTTAAGAGTCCGTCAAATGTACAACTTGTATGTCTTTCCTATTTAACAAACAGTCTGTTAGATATTTGGAAATTAATTTGACTGGGCCCTGTTGCTGTCATAGCAATAGCACACAGTCAAATTAGTTTCAAAATATTTAACATCTTAACAGTATAATTATCTTCAAAATGGGATTCTGAGAACTCCGTATTTAAAGTATATAAATCTATCCCAACACGCGCAAAGCATTGGAGCTAGAAATGAGCGGGGCATAGCTAAAAATGGACCCATCTATATCGGGATACATTATTAGCTGTGTCCCATCCATTTCTAGCTGGGTTCCGTGCTCTTTTCGCGCCTGTTGAAATTAATTTGAAACTGAAACCTGAATTGTCAGAATCTAAATTTCAAGATAACTAGACCGGTAACCTGTTGAATATTTTGAAACTAATTTGACTGGGTCTATTCCTGCCTACAGCAACAGCTCGCGGTTTAATTAGTTTGAAAATCGTTTCAAAACATTTAACAGAATGGGGTTTTTTTCATCAAAGACACAATTCGTACGCCTTACTTACGGCTGAGCTACGGACTTTTCAATTTAATTGTGACGTCAGCTAACACGTGACATATACCGGAGTAACCTGAGATCCATCTATTACCTCTATGTCTATCACGACATAACTATTTACCGGGGCTACGTCTGAGTCTCGCCACATTTGGATCCATGACATTCTCCCCCACATCTTCATAATCATCGTCCTCGTCATCATCTTCGTCTTCCGCATCATCACTGCCAATGTCCACCATTGTTGGTGAATCATCTACTGGCTGCAATCATTCCATGTTTATGAAAACATATATGAAAACTGTGAAGGTCATGAAATACTACTTATGCGGGTATGTGTGGATCCATGCAATAATGATGGGATGGGGAGGGACATCATGTCGGAACGCCCCTAAGTAAACAGTAAACGTATTTTTCTAAATCTATAGAAATCATGATTATGTATTATTCTGACTCGTCTTATCACGTTTTACCAGTTTAGAATCTAAAAACGTAAATAATGGTCATACACTGAGATTTACTACTGAAATAGTCAGAAATTGTATCTCCAAGTTTTCATATGTTTGGGGACCATCGGACACCGTGTCAATGGAAGTTACACCTAAACGTATTTCAAACCCTTCCGAGTCTGTCCCCAGCTGACTCGCCATCAGACCTCCACCATTAGATGCAGTTCATTAATGCAGCCTCGGTCTAATAGACTAATTTCGACACACTAACGCCAACAAGGTGCTTTGAACAAGTCAGTCAATAAGTTGGTTCTAATAAGTTGATCGAAAATTGTGCATTAAGTAGTACGTTGCGTGGCTGCATAGCATACGGATCAACATGTTCAATCCAACAAGGACCATTCCCACATATGCTTAACCATAATGCACTGAGTGGGGATTAGGAATGGATAGCGGGTGGTGGTGGTGGTGAGTCATGTCAGTAGACATAGTAGCGAAATTGTAAATTATATAAATAATTATGAGCTTCGTTTCTGCTAATTTCTCCAGGTGTGTCTGATGAGTTAAATGTTCCCTTGCAGTGATTGCCAAGTGCTAACTGCCATTTGTATTGTCATGTGACAAAACAATGACGTAACATGACAATAAATTCAAATCGCATATATAATTGGATGAAAGGTGCGTTCTAACAAGTCGGTTGCATGGCACACTTGCGCACAACTTGTCGGGTGAGTGTCGCTCCACATTCTATTTTCCAGTCAACGTTTTACTTGGGGCCTCGTACACACGAACCACCGTCATTAGACACGTTTACGAGTTCGAATTGATTTTAACGCTTTAAATTTAGTCAAGAAAGTCAAAATATTTTCTTTTTAAATGTCCATTTGCAGTACGAGAGAATACTAGTTTGGGGTGGCGGGATATTGCCACTGGAATGACTGGCTTTGTTATCGAGCCAGGCATGGTAAATTGTCAAAAATAGTCATCTCTTGGCCTACAAATGGACATTTCTCAAGACCACTACAGATGGCGTTTTTTGACCGGCTTCGTCATGAAAGGGTTAAGCAATGATCGCTGAGATTGGCCCTCACATTGCTTTCACCAATATAGACATGATTAAAATTAATATTGATTTAAAAAACTAAATTCATCTTCTATGGAACAATTCTTCCTCTAAAGTGGATGATGTGTTGTTTGGAGAGTCAGACTTTCTTCTGATGATTCTAGAAATGAGAGGCGTGGTTAGAGATGGATCTCTATTAGCATATGATGCGGCCATCAGATTTCATATAAATTTGTCACTCGACCGGGGCATGATGCCATGGTCGAGCGACACATTTATACGAAATCTGGTGGTCGCATCATATGCTAATAGAGATCCATCTCTAACCACGCCTCTCATTTCTAGCTAAGCTCAGCCCACCTTTACGCGTGTTGGCATCGATTTGAAACGGAATCAAAATTTCAAGATAACTACATAGATAAGCTGTTGAATAGTTTGAAACTAATTTGACTGGTAATTGTTGCTGCTTGTGAAGGCTATAGATCTCTGTCAAATTAGTTTCAACATATAGCCTACATCAGAATGTTTATTAAATTGTAAATTCACAAAAGACATACAATTCATACACTTTCGTGACTGAATTTTTCGACATTCGTGACGGAGAACGTCATTTTGATTGTGACGTCAGCTATCAATGACGTATTTTATTATGCCATATACTTGAGGAGCAGATCGGATCCCTTAATTAACGCCAACCTGGTAGGCTAGCTACCGTTGTTGAAATAAACTAATTTCGCCATCTTCCTTCGATAAACAGGGCAACCAACCTGTTATGATTTTTTGTCCGGAGAATACGTTTGGACAAGCCGGAGAGCGCGCAGATCGGCCATTCAATAGAACGTGTCTATTACAAATTGCAAAGGCATAAATATAATTCAACAGATCTATTTATTAACACTGGGTGGATGAAAAAATCCGGATATTTCACAGGATGTCCGGAAATCCGGGGGCCTGTTAAAAATCCGCATTTTCCGGATAAATCCAGAGAGACGGTCGCCATGGATAAAACGCCAAAATGTCTAAAAACCACCATCTTATGTGCCCTGCCCAAATAATAGGCCATACCCCCCCTACTCACCTCTGGGGATAATGGACTGGGCATAGAGTATCCAGTTTCACGCGGTTCTTGGCGGTTTCCTTGACGACAAGTTTTGCAGAGCTCAGTAGGTGACGGGCTAGCGTACACCTGGACAATGTCCTCGTTCAAGCCACCAGTCACAGGCGTCTGATCACACGCAGAAGGTGGATTTGCCGTCGGTGAAGGCATAAACTGGACGGAAATTAATAACATTACTGGTTTTATGATGCCACCAACATCACCACGGACACCAGCATCAACAACATCAACCTAAACGCAAACAACCACAGCGCCGTCAGCTCCACCACCGACATCAACACCACAATCAACACGGATCGCACCAACAGCAACACGCCACCGCGACGACCAACAACAATGCAACCACAAGCATAACCACAACAACACCCATAGCAGCACCATCCACCATGACGGTGATGAAGGGATGGACTGCTCAGTATATACCATTTATAGTCATCTTGTAACTTGTAACGTATCATAACCTCCTTTGTAGGAGAACCGATTTAACATGCGCAAGTGTGTCCTATTATTCAGAATAACGTTCTGCCATTGTGGAACTGTCGCTGTGCTAATTATCAGATTACTCCCCTTCTCCAAATAACCATTATTTCTTTGGCATCAACAATTAACAATAATTAAACAAATATAGCATTTCAACAACTCAGACCTGACACTATATGTTGAATAGTTGGACACTAATTTGACTGGGAAGTGGCATTGCAACAGGACAGCTTCTAGCCACCTTAGTTTCAGAATATTCCACCTGTTGTATTTGATGCTGCATATAGAACATATGTCGAGATACCTGTATTTAAGTGTTGAAAAATTAGCCTAAATGAGGAATCCAGTTTTAGCTATGCCCCGCCATTTCTAACTCAGCTCCACCCACACTTCGCCGTGTTGGGATCGATCGATCCACGAACTGCCTGACTATCAATTTCCAGAAAAGTATACAAGTAAACTGTTGAATATTTTGAAACTAATTTGACTGGGTGCTGTTGCTGCAATTTGCTGCCTATGACAGCAACAACACCCAGTCAAATTAGTTTCAAAATATTCACAGCATGTTTATTAAATAGTAAAGACATACAATTCGTACAACAACGCTTACTCTTTTATCAATTAAGCATTCTTGACGAACTTATCTACGTCACCCGTGCCATAATTGATTATGACGGCATCCTAGACGTCACCTGGTTGATTATGACGTCATATGATTGATGGATAAACTGGAAAGGTCAATACCGCTGTCAATCGCAAATAATCAGACAATACATACAATGCTCTCCTTCTGTTCTGATGAACTTGTCGATGACGGGAGCGACGACGATTCACTCGGACTCCGACATAGTATAACATCGTCATCTGGAGTGGAGATATCCCTCGGTGTAGGATGAGGACATGTGAGCGAAGGTAACTGACATGGAAAGTTAGTTCTACTGTCATTCAAGTAGATTATCGATATGTCAGTTTCTGTCTCTGGTAGTTTGTCTAGAGAAACTAAATATAACCATTTAGACAATGATAACTTATGCATTAATGATCAAATAATCTTAGTAACTGAAATATCCTGTTGAATATCAAAAAGGATTAATCTGTAAATTTGTTATAAAATATTTAACTCGACGTTGATTTAAAATATTTAAAAAAGATATTTGGATGTGATATAAGTTGCACGATCTAATTTTTCTGATAAAAACTAAGACAATCTCGTCGCCATTTAGCCTATAAATTAAGCAAATTATCAATCACCAATGCAATCCTTTAACAGATGTATATATGAAATATATATTTGGCCATAATTTAGAAAATTAGTGATTGTCATGGAAAGATAAGTGATAACACATGGAAAATGCACATTTATAAATAATTTTAAAAAAATTAATGCAAATATTATTGGCTGGTTAAACGAGTCATCCATTAAAGAAGCGGTAGACTTATTCCACCCAACCACCCACCACCACCGTGTAAGGTGACGTTTTCCTCGCTGATTTGTTTTTTCGGCAAGCCTGTCTATAAAGGACATTTGCCTTTGGGCCCGCAAGATGGTGCTTCTTTAACCATTTAGCACTAATAATAGCCCAAAACGGCTTCTGCAGTGCCCTTGAGAGATGTCCATTTGCAGACCGAGAAGAATATTTTTGAAAATTTACCACTGGAATGACTGGCTCGATAACCGAGCCAGTCATTCCAGTGGTAAATTTTCAAAGTAGTTTTCTCTTGGTGTGCAAATGGGCATTTTCTATGAGAAAATTGAAATTTTGAACAAATTTGAGGGCTAAAGGTTTAAGACGGGTGGTCTTATAACAGATTGACGAGGCAATTTACCTTAGCAATGGACACATATTTTAGGCATGTGCCGATTTTCTAAAACGCATTTCCTAGGCAATATATGTATGTGTAATGGACTTCGGTCCATTACACATGCATATTGCTTAGGTAATATGGCAGATTGTGGCTAGTTTTATAGCATGGATCCTGGATCTTTGTAAAATGATAATGGGACGGACGAGTGTCAATCATTGTGTTCATACCAGCATCTATTTTGTCATCACGGTGCTTTGTTGCTGGCAGTACCACAGACCTATGTCTATACCAGGTATTTGGCCACGTCTTCCGCATCGAAGTGTCGGGATCGTCAAAGATGTAGCAAAGTCTCACTGAAACAAGAGTAGAGCAGTGAGATATCATTCAGGAGACCTTGGCTAATGAAGAAATCCGACTTGTCAATCAAGTATGTCACGTGTTAGCTGACGTCACAATCAAAATGGCGTAACTCCATCGAGAAAATCGAAAAATCTTTCACGACTGTGTACAAACTGTATGTCTTTGTATAAATCTACAATTTAGTACTCATTCTGTTGAATATTTTAAACTAATTTCACTGGGAGCTGTTGGTGCCAAAATATTAACCCAAGGCTACGATATGAGACAGTTTTGGTCTCTGTATTTCAATAGCTGAATCCGTTTCTAGCAATTAAGTTTAACGCTTTGAACCACGAATTCTCAGAATATCAATTTCAAAGGTTCAATATTATGCGGGTAAGCTGTTAAATATTTTCAGACTAATTTGACTGGAAGCTAATGCTGCCAGACTGTTTATTAAATTGTAAATTCACGAAGTACACGCAGTTCAGACTGCCACTGTCGGACTCTCGCATTTCGTCACTGACCTACGTCATTTGATTGTGACGTCGGCTAACAAGTGACGTATTTTGACTATGCCGTCAGGTACTCAGACAGATGGGATCCATTCATTAAATCGTCTGTAATAATCGATCAAATATGAAAAATTGAATTATGGGGAAGTGAAAATGAAATGAACATATTATCGCAGTTTTATTGTTCTTACATCTTGCATACAAGGGCCGGTTAATCTGCATCATCTGTACAAAGTCAGTTAACCCTTTAACACTTGAATTGTTCGATACAATCTCAATTTTCTCATAGAAAATGTCTATTTGCAGGTCAAGATTATTTTTGAAAATTTACCACTGGAATGACTGGCTCGATAACCGAGCCAGTCATTCCAGTGGTAAATTTTCAAAAATATTCTTCTCTTGGTCTGCAAATGGACATTTATTAAGACCACTGTGGAAGCCGTTTTTTTGGCAATATGAGTGTTAAATGGTTAACAAAATGACTCTGACAGCTCGTCACCGTTGTAACTTTCGCCAACATTGCAATCATCACCATCATCATTATCATCTTCGCCATCATTGACACCTTCAGCACAATCGGCAAGGGCATCATGGATAGAAACGAACGATGACATAATGTCCCGAGCGTGGATCGATCCCAACACCGTCGAAGTGTGGGTGGCGCTTAGCTAAAGATGGGCGGGGCATAGCTAAAGTTGGATTCCTCCATACGTGGTCACCCTCACTGGCCATAACATCTATATTCTCACCACAGTCCACGTCTTCGCTAGCGTATCAGCGAGCGTGCTATCCCTCAACGTACAAACATACGCCGACTCACATCGCTCGGCTGTACGTGATACTCGATACAGGAGAAGAGCCAGAGGGCGAGGGCGAGACCGTGTGATAAGACGATGGGTATCTCGAATATTACTGGTGTAATTGATCTCCCAGAAAGGTAACATGCCCATGTTGTTGTCCGTAATATTGAGGCATGATGGGATTCGATACAACACTCCATTACGTCACATTTAGGCCGACGTCACAATCATAATGACGCATGATAACTGCGTCATGAAGCTCCAAAACTCCGTCAAGTATGCGAATCGGAGGATATACAATTTAATAAACATGTTGCATTAATTTGACTGGGAGCTATTGCTGACATGCGCAGCAAGAGTCCCGGTC